>LT934112.1:96714043-96732001 GCA_900231445.1 Triticum turgidum subsp. durum
CGGCACGCGGTGCGCGAGCAGGCGCGGCCAGGTGGTACTGACGCGGCGAGGGGCGTGGCGGCGCATGCGTCGGGTGCAGCCTCGATGCCCCTTGACAGGATCTGGCGGGGACGGGATGGCGATTGGCGGCGCTCCGGCGGCTCCTGGCGAGTGGGGATGCAGACGACGGCTCCTGGCTGCTTGACGAGGCTCCTCCCGGCGGTGCTGCTGCTGAAGTGGGTTGCTCCGGCTTCGGCCCGGCAGCCCTGCTCGGCGGGTTGGGGCGGGGTGGTGGCTCCCCCTCCCGGCTTGGTGCTAAGGGGCTGGCCAGTTTACTAGCCCAGCGTAGTGGTGGCTGCCGGGGCGGCGGCCCCGGATTTGGTGGAAGCGGCTTCGGCTGGGGGGTGGTGCGAGCATCTCGATGTGGTGGGTCTCGGGATCCCACAGCGAGTTCGAGGTCGGCCTCGGCAGGATGGGATTCGTTGGCTGCGTTGGTGCGGGCAGGTGGTGGTTGGGCATCTCTGGGAGAAATCCTATGTCCGGCCTCTGCGGATCTGGCGACGGCGACGCCCGTGGGCATCGTGCTCTTTCTTGGAAGCGTTGCTGTTGTGTGGTGCTCCTCCCCCCTCCCTGTGGCCTTGGCTCCGGAGGGAAACCTCAGATCTTCGAGATCGGGCGATGAAGGCGCCTTCACGTCTTCTTCCTCCTTGGGGGAATTGTCTCGGAGCCGGCCACAACCTGGAGACCAGTGTATGGCGACATCTTCGCCGCGTGGGTTGCGGCATCTTTGCCGCGTGGTTTGCGGCATCTTCACCGTGTAGTTTGCTGAGGCGGACATTTCAGGGGCGCTGATTTCTGTTTGGCAACGATGATGGCGTCGAGAGGAGCTTTGGTCGCGGCTCGGGCTTCGGTAGTCGGATCTTCCCGACGTGTCCGAGGTGCTCTTCCGTTGGTTGCTTGGTAGCTTTGAAGTCAGAGCTGCAGTGGAGTGTGTCCATGCGGTGACGATGACAGGCGCTCGGTGGTCGACTACGGCGGGCACAGTCGGCGTAAGTCCTGCATATTCCCTTGTGATGATCGTCGTCAGAGTCGGAGCTGTCAGTTGTTCGCGCGTGTGGCCTTCTGTGGTACCCGTGTTATATGGGTTGGAATGTATCGGTTTTAGCCCAGTTTTCCGTCAATTAACCGGGCAATTCTCACTCCTTAGTGAGAAGGGTTCTCCGACAACACACTACAGGAAATACCCTACATGCCCACGGCAAAAGATATGCCAGCGGACTTTTATTGGAGACGTCGGAATACCTACACGTAAGTTGACGACCAGAGTAAAATCAAAAGAAAATGAAAAAAAATTCAAACAAAAATGTGTGGAACATTGACAAAAGTTTTAACAGCTTGCAAAATTTCAACACCAAATGACATTCGTGGAAAAAGGGCAAAAATAACGAAATTGATGCTCCAAACTGTGTTTGAAAATAACATTTTCGAGCATCGCTTTGGGTTTTGTTTTTTACCAGACTGTCCTGGAATGTCATTTGGTTTTGAAAATTTGCAATCTATTAAAACTTTTGTCAATGTTTCACACAAAAAATTGGAACTTTTACTTTTTTTTCATTTTCTATTCATTTTCCTGTTCATCAGAGCTCACCTGAGCTCGGGATCAGAATAGTACAACACTCTATTTGTAAGTTGTTACCTTTTTCCTTCGGTCAGCTTCTCTGTGAGCTGCTTGATTTCCTTTCGAACACTACTGAAAGTCTTCTTCACCAGACTCCAGACATCAAGCGCGCCCGAAAGGGACGCCAACTTGTGTTGTGTGTTGAGTTATGGTAGAATTTACCATGTAATGTGTTTTGATATGGGCCACGATAGGCGCCGGCAGACCGGCCCTAATTTCGGCCGGTCCGCACGCGCACGTTGGATCAAAACGCCCTCTGTCGTTAGATTTCCTTGTCTGTTTGACCTGAACCTTTGACCTGAACGTACGCAAACAAAACAAAAAAAAAAGACCGCACAGTTCGCCGGACGAACGTGCCGCTGGCGCTCGTCGGCCACCGGCACCCGCCCGCGCTCGTCTTCGACTAGCCGTGCCGCCTGCACACGCCCAAAACCACGCTCCGTGTTGGATCTATAATGCTAGACAAATCGTCTAAGAGTGTACGTCGCACGTGCAAAGCTAGCGTGCAAGCAAGCAGGCAAGCAGCTTAATCGATCTATAGTAGCACATGCACGATGAGCTAGCTTCAACAGGATTCGCGTCGGGAAACTCTAGGTGGAAGCTCTTGTAAAAAGACTTGGGCTAGCTACAACAAAATCACGCGATGGTTGAAACTTTTTTGCACGCCGGTTGTAGCTTCTGGGCTAGTCGGTGGTAGCTTTTTTGTCAACCTGTTGCAGCTTTCGTGCTTGACGGTTGTAGCTTTTTCTCGTCACCGGTGGTAGCTTCCATGCTCGCTGGTCACAGCTTTTTTCATGTCGGGTTGTAGCTATGAACTGCACGGTAGCAGCTTCACCATCGCTGGTTGTAGCATTGGTCTTCGCCAGTTGCAGCACCCGCCGACGCCAATTGCAGCTTCTGTAGAAACGTGAGCCTTTATGAAGCTTTTTTTCATTGCCTGTCTTTGTTTGAAGCTTTTTTCATCTACGGTTGAAGCTTTTTCTATCAATGGTTGTAACTTTTTCTGTTGCGCACTGTCCAGTTGAAGCTTTTTTCATCTATGGTCGCACCTTTTTTCGCTGCATAGTGCCTGATTGAAGCCTTTTCATATACGGTTGAACCTTTTTCTGACAATGGTTGCAGCACTGGCCGTCTTTAGCCATAGCCGGTTGATGTTTTTTCATGGACGGTTGTTGCTTTCTCACGTGCCGGTTTCAGCTTTCCTGTTGCATAGATCTGGTTGCAGCACACACGCAGCAAAAAGCAACGCCGATTTCAGCAAAAATTGCCACCTATTCCAGCAAAAGATCGGTCCAGTTGTAGCATCGGCAGGGGAACAGTTTGAGGTGCGTGAGAAAGGAGATGCTTGCAGCCTAACGAGAGAAGAAAGGAGCAACAAGGCAATATAGGAAGAAGGAAGCAGAAAAATAAAGATTTATGTAGCAGAAAAATAACGAGAGATGTGGCAAATTTTGTCAACGATTGTAGCAAAATCCAACGACAGTTGCAACAAAAATTGTCCTCGTTGTCGTCCCAGGTTGCATCTCTCGCATTAATTTATGTAGCAAATTTTTCTCATCGATTGTAATGACAGTTGCAACAAAAATTGTTGTCCTCGCCGTCGCGTCCAAGCTCCACCATGAGGCGATGCAGCAAAAATTGTCACTGGTTCCAGCACGCCACGACATTGGTCCAACACACAATCACCACAGTCGCAACACGCAGCACCCCCACCGGCCCTTGAGCTCGCATCGCCATGATGATGTGGGCATGGCCATGGTCGCCACGGTCACAACATAGCCGACAAACAGATGCAACTTCATCGGGTTGTGGTTGCAGCTCTTTCCCCGACCCACGTCAAAGCTTCAACAAGCAGTTGGTGAAAGATAAAGCTTTGAAGATGATACCAGGAAGGCTAGCAATATAGGTGCGCTCCTTGTTTTTTTTTGAGCAACCAGTGCGCTCCTCATGTGAAGAAGATACGAGGAAGGCTGAACGAGTGGCCGTACGTGCTGGGCCACGGGCACGTGATGGGCCAAGAAAGGGAAAGCTAGCGATGCAAACGTGGATCGGGAGATGTTGAGCCGTGGATGACTACACGATCGAGAGCGGTGCGTGCGCGACCAGCCGAAGCTTCGGCCGGTCCGCCGGTACCCAACGTTTCCTTTTTGATATTTGGTACGATTTTATAGTCTGACTGCTTTTTGGTTGGTAGCCCATCCTAGAAACCTCTAACATAATACAACGGACTCAAGTTAAGGTAAATCAGACCACGGTGTAAAGCGTAAAATTATGTTTCTTAACACTGTTTTGATAAAATCACCTCGATCAGCTAGGTATCATTGACGAACAAGAACAAGTAGTTTGGCAGGGATCAAATCGATGCCTTGGATCTAGCAACAATATGTCATAACAACACATGCATGTCGGTCTCACAGAAAACTAGTATGACATAACAATATGACATATTTTTCTGCTACATAAATCTTTATTTTTCTGCTTCCTTCTTCCTATATTGCCTCGTTGCTTCTTTCCTCTCTCGTTAGGCTGCAAGCATCTCCTTTCTCACGCACCTCAAACTGTTCCCCTGCCGATGCTACAACTGGACCGATCTTTTGCTGGAATAGGTGGCAATTTTTGCTGAAATCGGCGTTGCTTTTTGCTGCGTGTGTGCTGCAACCAGATCTATGCAACCGGAAAGCTGAAACCGGCACGTGAGAAAGCAACAACCGTCCATGAAAAAACATCAACCGGCTATGGCTGAAGACGGCCAGTGCTGCAACCATTGGCAGAAAAAGGTTCAACCGTATATGAAAAAGCTTCAATCAGGCACTATGCAGCGAAAAAAGGTGCGACCATAGATGAAAAAAGCTTCAACTGGACAGTGCGCAACAGAAAAAGTTACAACCATTGATAGAAAAAGCTTCAACCGTAGATGAAAAAATCTTCAAACAAAGACAGGCAATGAAAAAAGCTTCATAAAGGCTCACGTTTCTACAGAAGCTGCAATTGGCGTCGGCGGGTGCTGCAACTGGCGAAGACCAATGCTACAACCAGCGATGGTGAAGCTGCTACCGTGCAGTTCATAGCTACAACCCGACATGAAAAAAGTTGTGACCAGCGAGCATGGAAGCTACCACCGGTGACGAGAAAAAGCTACAACCGTCGAGCACGAAAGCTGCAACAGGTTGACAAAAAAGCTACCACCGACTAGCCCAGAAGCTACAACCGGCGTGCAAAAAAGTTTCAACCATCGCGTGATTTTGTTGTAGCTAGCCCAAGTCTTTTTACAAGAGCTTCCACCTAGAGTTTCCCGACGCGAATCCAGTTGAAGCTAGCTCATCGTGCATGTGCTACTATAGATCGATTAAGCTGCTTGCCTGCTTGCTTGCACGCTAGCTTTGCACGTACGACGTACACTCTTAGACGATTTGTCTAGCATTATAGATCCAACACGGAGCGTGGTTTTGGGCGTGTGCAGGCGGCACGGCTAGTCGAAGACGAGCGCGGGCGGGTGCCTGTGGCCGACGAGCGCCAGCGGCACGTTCGTCCGGTGAACTGTGCGGTCTTTTTTTTTGTTTTGTTTCGGTACGTTCAGGTCAAAGGTTCAGGTCAAACAGACGAGGAAATCTAACGACAGAGGGCGTTTTGATCCAACGTGCGCGTGCGGACCGGCCGAAATTAGGGCCGGTCCGCCCGCGCCTATCGTTGCCCATATCAAAACACATTACATGGTAAATTCTACCATAACTCAACACACAACACAAGTTGGCGTCCCTTTCGGGCGCGCTTGATGTCTGGAGTCTGGTGAAGAAGACTTTCAGTAGTGTTCGAAAGGAAATCAAGCAGCTCACAGAGAAGCTGACCGAAGGAAAAAGGTAACAACTTACAAATAGAGTGTTGTACTATTCTGATCCCGAGCTCAGGTGAGCTTGGATGAACAGGAAAATGAATAGAAAATGAAAAAAAAGTAAAAGTTCCAATTTTTTGTGTGAAACATTGACAAAAGTTTTAATAGATTGCAAATTTTCAAAACCAAATGACATTCCAGGACAATCTGGTAAAAAACAAAACCCAAAGCGATGCTCGAAAATGTTATTTTCAAACACAGTTTGGAGCATCAATTTCGTTAGTTTTGCCCTTTTTCCACGAATGTCATTTGGTTTTGAAATTTTGCAAGCTGTTAAAACTTTTGTCAATGTTCCACACATTTTTGTTTGAATTTTTTTCATTTTCTTTTGATTTTACTCTGGTCGTCAGCTTACGTGTAGGTATTCCGACGTCTCCAATAAAAGTCCGCTGGCATATCTTTTGCCGTGGGCATGTAGGGTATTTCCTGTAGTGTGTTGTCGGAGAACCCTTCTCACTGTGATTGTGATATCAAGAGATGCGTGGTGTATATATGGTTGCTGCCGTAGCTTGTTGATAATTGTATTGATAATTTTGGAGTTTTTTTTACTCCACCATTGTTTATATCTCCTGTCTTTTATGGCTTTGCTAATTGTCGGTACAGTTTTGTGTGTTTTTTTAAACGAGGCAAAAGAATTGCTATTTGAATTGATTAAAGAGTGAGAATTGCCCGGTTAATTGACGGAAAACTGGGCTAAAACCGATACAATCCAACCCATATAACACGGGTACCACAGAAGGCCACACGCGCGAACAACTGACAGCTCTGACTCTGACGACGATCATCACAAGGGAATATGCAGGACTTGCGTCGACTGTGCCCGCCGTAGCCGACCACCGAGCGCCTGTCATCGTCACCGCATGGACACACTCCACTGCAGCTCTGACTTCAAAGCTACCAAGCAACCAACGGAAGAGCACCTCGGACACGCCGGGAAGATCCGACTACCGAAGCCCGAGCCGCGACCAAAGCTCCTCTCGACGCCATCATCGTTGCCAAACAGAAATCAGCGCCCCTGAAATGGCCGCCTCAGCAAACTACACGGTGAAGATGCCGCAACCCACGCGGCAAAGATGCCGCAACCCACGCGGCGAAGATGTCGCCATCCACTGGTCTCCAGGTTGTGGCCGGCTCCGAGACAATTCCCTCAAGGAGGAAGAAGACGTGAAGGCGCCTTCATCGCCCGATCTCGAAGATCTGAGGTTTCCCTCCGGAGCCAAGGCCACGGGGAGGGGGGAGGAGCACCACACAACAGCAACGCTTCCAAGAAAGAGCACGATGCCCACGGGCGTCGCCGTCGCCAGATCAGGCAGAGGCCGGACATAGGATTTCTCCCAGAGATGCCCAACCACCACCTGCCCGCACCAACGCAGCCAACGAATCCCATCCTGCCGAGGCCGACCTCGAACTCGTTGTGGGATCCCGAGACCCACCACATCCAGATGCTCGCACCACCCCCCAGCCGAAGCCGCTTCCACCAAATCCGGGGCCGCCGCCCCGGCAGCCACCACTACGCTGGGCTAGTAAACTGGCCAGCCCCTTAGCACCAAGCCGGGAGGGGGAGCCACCACCCCGCCCCAACCCGCCGAGCAGGGCTGCAGGGCCGAAGCCGGAGCAACCCACTTCAGCAGCAGCACCGCCGGGAGGAGCCTCGTCAAGTAGCCAGGAGCCGTCGTCTGCATCCCCACTCGCCAGGAGCCGCCGGAGCGCCGCCAATCGCCATCCCGTCCCCGCCAGATCCTGTCAAGGGGCATCAAGGCTGCACCCGACGCATGCGCCGCCACGCCCCTCGCCGCGTCAGTACCACCTGGCCGCGCCTGCTCGCGCACCGCGTGCCGCCACCCCGCGCTGCCTCGCCCCGCCGCCCCGAGAGCCAGCGCGCCCGATCTCCCCTTGGAGCGGCCGGCCCGCGCCGCACCATCTCGAGCGGGAGGAGGAAAATGAAACCCCCCGCCGCCGAGCCGCGCAGGCTTCACCCAGCGACTCCTTCCGACGGCGGCGAGGGGGGGAGGGGGCGGGGTGTGGCTAGTGGCGGCGGCTAGGGTTCGCTCCTGGCCGCCCGCAGGAGCGACCGAGGAGCGAAAACGGTCTTCGATATTGTGTGTGTGTATTGTTGTTGATTGTGTGCATTCTAACTATATAGGGGTGCATTCATTGTGTTTATATTCCCTTGATGCTTCATTTTGAGTTAGTAAAATCCCTTTCTCAGAAAAGAGTTTATAAAATCCACGATTGTAAATTTTTTTGCAAATTACTTGGAGTTTGACCATCTCATGTATACGCAGTAATTCCCCCTCTCCTAATCTTTTAGTGACGATGTTATTCTGTATATAACTAACTAATGAACGTTTGTGTCAGCTCGTTTTCTCTCACGATCGCGTGGCCCCCGCGGGCGATCGGCCGCGCACACGACATATCCTCCGTGAGCCCCCCTCCGGTTCCTCCCTTCCTGCCGTCGTCACTGTCCACCATCACTTGGCCTGGCCAGGGCAGCGTTGGCGGCGGCGGCCGCAGGCCTTTCCCCTTTGGTGTTGCGCCGATGCGGGGCGTAGCGGCGCAACGGGGTGTGCTACGTCTTGAGCTTGCGTTGGTTTTCCTTGAAGAAGAAAGGGTGATGCAGCAATAGTAGCGTAAATATTTCCTCAGTTTTTCAGAACCAAGGTATCAATCCAGTAGGAGGCTCCACAAAAGTCCCACACACCTACACAAACAAACATAGAACTCGCAACCAACGCAATAAAGGGGTTGTCAATCCCTTCACGGCCACTTACGAAAGTGAGATCTGATAAAGATAATATGATAAGGTAAATATATTTTTGGTATTATATGATATAGATTGGAAAAGTAAAGATGCAAATAAAAGTAGATTGAAAGCTTATATGATAAAATATAGACCCGGGGGCCATAGGTTTCACTAATGGCTTCTCTCAAGATAGCATAAGTATTATGGTGGGTGAATAAATTACTGTCGAGCAATTGATAGAAAAGCGAATAATTATGAGATTATCTAGGCATGATCATGTATATAGGCATCACGTCCGTGACAAGTAGACTGACTCCTGCCTGCATCTACTACTATTACTCCACACATCGACCGCTATCCAGCATGCATCTAGAGTATTAAGTTCATAAGAACAGAGTAACCCATTAAGAAAGATGACATGATGTAGAGGGATAAACTCATGCAATATGATATAAACCCCATCTTTTTATCCTCGATGGCAACAATACAATACGTGCCTTGGTGCCCCTGCTGTTACTGGGAAAGGACACCGCAATATTGAACCCAAAGCTAAGCACTTCTCCCATTGCAAGAAAGATCAATCTAGTAGGCCAAACCAAACCTATAATTCGAAGAGACTTGCAAAGATAACTTAATCACACATATAACAATTCATAGGAGATTCAAATATTTCTCATAGATAAACTTGATCATAAACCCACAATTCATTGGATCTCGACAAACACACCGCAAAAAGAGTTACATCGAATAGATCTCCAAGAAGATCGAGGAGAACATGGTATTGATATCCAAAAAGAGAGAAGAAGCCATCTAGCTAATAACTATGGACCTGAAGGTCTGTGGTAAACTACTCATAACTCAGTGGAGGGGCTATGGTGTTGATGTAGAAGCCCTCCGTGGTCGATTCCCCCTCCGGCGGAGCACCGACGAAGGCTCCAAAATGGGATCTCGCGGATACAGAAGGTTACGGTGGTGAAAGTAGTTTTTCGTGGTCGCCTTTGATGTTCTCAGGGTATGTGGGTATATATAGGAGGAAGAAGTAGGTCGGTGGACGCCCGAGGGGCCCACGAGATAGGGGGGCGCGCCCAGTAGGGGGGCCTCCACCCTCGTGCCCGCCTGGACTGCTTCTTGACTTGCACTCCAAGTCCTCTGGATCACGTTCGTTCACGCTCCCGAAGGTTTCATTTCGTTTGGACTCTGTTTGATATTCCTTTTCTTCGAAATACTGAAATAGGCAAAAAAAACAGCAATACGGGCTGGGCCTCCGGTTAGTAGATTAGTCCCAAAAATGATATAAATGTGTAAAGTAAAGCCCATAAACATCCAAAACGGGTAATATAATAGCATGGAACAATAAAAAATTATAGATACGTTCGAGACGTATCAAGCATCCCCAAACTTAATTTCTGCTCGTCCTCGAGTGGGTAAATGATAAAAAACAAATTTTGATGTGGAATGCTACCTAGCATAATTCTCAATGTAATTTTCTTTATTGTGGCATGAATGTTCAGATCCAAATGATTCAAAATAAAAGTTCATATTAACATAAGAAATAGTAATACTTCAAGCATACTAATCAAAGCAATCATGTCTTCTCAAAATAACATGGCTAAAGAAAGTTCATCCCTACAAAATCATATAGTTAGGCTATGCTTCATTTTCATCACACAAGAATGATCCCATCTTATACACCCCGGATGACAACCAAGCAATTGTTTCGTACTTAAATAATCTCAAACTTTTTCAACTTTCACGCAATACATGAGCATGAGCCATGGATATAGCACTATGGGTGGAATAGAATATGACGATGGGGATTGTGTGGAGAAGATAAAAAAGGAGAAAGTCTCACATTGACGAGGATAATCAACGGGCTATGGAGATGCCCATCAATTGATGTTAACATGAGGAGTAGGGATTGCCATGCAACGGATGCACTAGAGCTATAAATGTATGAAAAGCTCAACAAAAGAAACTAGTGGGTGTGCATCCAAATTGCTTGCTCACCAAGACCTAGGGCATTTTGAGGAAGCCCATCGTAGGAATATACAAGCCAAGTTCTATAATGTAAAATTCCCACTAGTATGTGAAAGTGACAACATATGAGACTCTCTATATGAAAAACATGGTGCTACTTAGAAGCACAAGTGTGGAAAAAGAGATAGTAACATTGCCCCCTTTTTATTTTTATTTTTTTTCTTTTTTTTTCTTTGGGCCTTTCTTTTTTTTGGCCTTTTTTTTCTTTGGCCTTTCTTTTTTTTTCTTTTTGGCCTTTCTCTTTTTCCTTTTCTTTTTGGGGACAATGCTCTAATAATGATGATCATCACACTTTTATTGATTTACAACTCATGAATTACAACTCAAAACTAAAATAAAATATGACTCTATATGAATGCCTCCGGCGGTGTACCGGGATGGGCAATGAATCAAGAGTGACATGTATGAAAAATTATGCAAGGTGGCTTTGCCACAAATACGATGTCAACTACATGATCATGCAATGGCAATATGACAATAGTAATGCGTGTCATGATGATAAACGGAACGGTGGAAAGTTGCATGGCAATATATCTCGGAATGGCTATGGAAATGCCATAATAGGTAGGTACGGTGGCTGGTTCGAGGAAGATATAAGGAGGTTTATGTGTGATAGAGCATATCATATCACGGGGTTTGGATGCACCGGCGAAGTTTGCACCAACTCTCAAGGTGAGAAAGCGCAATGCACGGTACCGAAGAGGCTAGCAATGATGGAAAGGCGAAAGTGCGTATAATCCATGGACTCAACATTAGTCAAAAGAACTCATGTACTTATTGCAAAAATCTACAAGTCATCAAAAACCGAGCACTACGCGCATGCTCCTAGAGGGATAGATTGGTAGGAAAAGACCATCGCTCATCCCCGACCGCCACTCATAAGGATGCACAATCTAAGAACACCTCATGTTTCAAATTTGTTACACAACTTTAACCATACGTGCATGCTACGGGACTTGCTAACTTCAACACAAGCATTCTTTAAATTCATAATCACCCAACTAGCATGACTTTAATATCCCTACCTCCATACCTAAAAACAGTTATCAAGTATCAAATTGATCATAGCATCCAGTTCACTTCTATGATAGTTTTTATTATACCCAACTTGGATGCCCACCATTCTAGGACCAATTTTATAACCATAGCAAATACCATGCTGTTCTAAGAGACTCTCAAAATAAGATAAGTGAAGCATGAGATACTAGCAATTTCTACAAAACTAAGCCACCACTGTGCTCTAAAAGATATAAGTGAAGCACTAGAGCAATAACTATCTAGCTCAAAAGATATAAGTGAAGCACATAGAGTATTCTAATAAATACCAATCAAGTGAGCTTCTCCCAAAAGGTGTTTATAGAAAGGATGATTGTGGAAAACTAAAAGAAAATACTAATATCATATAAGACGCTCCAAGCAAAACACATATCATGTGGCAAATAAAAATATAGCTCCAAGTAAAGTTACCGATAAACGAAGACGAAAGAAGGGATGCCTTCCGGGGGCATCCCAAAGCTTAGGCTTTTGGCTATTCTTGCATATCTTGTGGTGCCATGAGCATCCCCAAGCTTAGGCTCTTGCCACTCCTTATTCCATAGTCCATCAAATCTCTACCCAAAACTTGAGAACATCACAACACAAAACTCAACAGGAAATCTCATAAGCTCCGCTAGTGAAAGAAAGCAAAACCACCACATAAGGTACTTTAATTAACTCATTCTTTATTTTTATTGGTGTTAAACCTACTGTATTTCAACTTCTCTATGGTTCATACCATCTATACTAGCCATAGATGCATCAAAATAAGCAAACAACACACGAAACACAAAATCTGTCAAAAACAGAACAGTCTGTAGCAATCTGTAACCCTCGAATACTTTTGGAATTCTAAAACTCCTACCAAAATAGGAAGTCCTGGGAAATTTGTCTATTGATCTACGGCAAAAATAATCAACGCAAAATCACGCTTCTGTGAATTAACAAAATTATTTTTGTGCGTGCAAAGTTTCTGTTTTTCAGCAGAATCAAATTAACTATCACCATAGGTTATCCTATAGGTTCTACTTGGCACAAACACTAATTAAAATATAAAAACACATCAAAACAGAAGGTATATGAAAAACTTATTACTAAACAGGAACAAAAAGAAAAAACACAAATAAAATTGGGTTGCCTCCCAACTAGGGCTATCGTTTAAAGCCCCTAGCTAGGCATAAAAGCGAGGATAGATTTAAGTAGTGCCATCTTTGGCACTCAATTCATAAATAGCTCGCATGATAGATTCATAAGGTAATTTAACTTTCTTTCTCGGAAATTTCTCCATGCCTTGCCTTAATGGAAATTGGAATCTAATATTCCCTTCCTTCATATCAATAATTGCACCAATCGTTCTAAGGAAAGGTCTACCAAGAATAATAGGGCAAGAAAGATTGCAATCTATATGAAGAATGATAAAATCTACGGGCACCAAATTCCTATTTGCAACAATGAGAACATCATTGATCCTTCCCATTGGCTTTTTAATGGTGGAATCCGCAAGGTGCACATTTAAAGAGCAATCATCAAGATCATGGAAACCTAGAATATCATATAAAGTTTTCGGAATTGTGGAAACACTAGCACCCAAATCACATAAAGCATAACACTCATGATCTTTAATTTTAATCTTTATAGTAGGTTCCCACTCATCATTAAGTTTTCTAGGTACAGAAACTTCCAAATTAAGTTCTTCATCAAAAGATTGCATCAAAGCATCAACAATATGTTTGGTAAAAGCTTTATTTTGACTATAAGCATGAGGAGAATTCACAATAGATTGCAACAAGGAAATACAACCTTCTAAAGAACAATTATCATAATTAAATTCCTTGAAATCCAAGATAGTGGGTTCAATGCTATTTTAAGTCTTGACCTCTCCAATCCCACTTTTACCAAATTTAGCATCAAGATCTAAAAACTCTGAATCATTGGGACGCCTTTTAACTAAAGTTGGCTCATCTCCAGTCCCATCATTATTAAGATTCGTATTGCAAAACAAAGATCTAATAGGGGACACATCAATAACTTTAAGATCTTCATCATTATTTTCATGGAAACTAGAAGAACATGCCTTTACAAAGCAATCTTTCTTAGCACGCAATCTAGTGGTTCTTTCGTTGCACCCATCAATGGAAATTCTCATAGCTTTGAGAGACTCATTGATATCATGTTTAGGAGGAGTAGATCTAAGTTTCAGAGAATCAACATCAAGCGAAAGTCTATCAACGTTCCTAGCCAAATCATCAACTTTAAGCAATTTTTATTCAAGCAAGGCATTAAAATTCTTTTGAGAGATCATAAATTCTTTAACACTATTCTCAAAATCAGAGGGCATCTTATTAAAATTACCATAAGAATTATTGTAGGAATTTCCATAATTATTAGAGGAATTACTAGGGAACGGTCTAGGATTAAAGTTTCCTCTATAAGCATTGTTTCCAAAACTATTCCTACCAACAAAATTCACATCCATGGATTCATTATTATTCTCAATCAAGGTAGACAAAGGCATATCATTGGGATCAAGAGGAGCAATCTTAGTAGCAAACAATTTCATAAGTTCATCCATCTTTCCACTCAAAACATTAATTTCTTCTATAGCATGCCCTTTTTTACTAGTAGATCTTTCGGTGTGCCATTGAGAATAATTAGCCATAATATTATCAAGGAGTTTTGTAGCATCTGCTAAAGTGATTTCCATAAACGTGCCTCCTGCGGCCGAATCTAACTAATTTCTAGAAGCAAAATTCAATCCGGCATAAATTTTTTGTATGATCATCCATAAATTCGAACCATGAGTAGGGCAATTGTGAATCATCCATTTCATTCTTTCCCAAGATTGGGAAACATGCTCATGATCAAGTTGTTTAAAACTCATAATATCATTCCTAAGAGTGATGATCTTAGCGGGAGGAAAATACTTAGAGATAAAAGCATCTTTGCACTTATTCCGTCAATCAATACTATTCTTAGGCAAAGATGAAAACCAAACTTTAGCACGATCTCTAAGTGAAAACGGAAATAACTTCAATTTAACAATATCATTATCCGTCTCTTTCTTCTTTTGCATCTCACACAAATCAACAAAGTTGTTTAGAAGGGTAGCGACATCTTCACTAGGAAGGCCGGCGAATTGATCTTTCATAACAAGATTCGGCAAAGCAGTATTGATTTCACAAGACTCAAAATCATTAAGAAGGACAATCGGAGTACTAAGGAAATCATTATTATTGGTATTGCAGAAATCACACAATTTGGTATTATCTTACGCCATCGCGACAGCTAATCCAACACACAAGCAAACAAAAAGGCAAGCGAAAGAGAGAGAAGAAGATTGGGAAAGAGAGGGCGAATAAAATGACAAGGGTGAAGTAGGGGAGAGGAAAACGAGAGGCAAATGGAAAATAATGTAAATGCGAGGGAGATGAGTTTGTGATGAGTAATTAGTATGTCTTGACTTGAGCGAAGACCTCCCCGGCAACGGCGCCAAAAATCCTTCTTGCTATGTCTTGAGCTTGCATTGGTTTTCCGTAAAGAGGAAACGGTGATGCAACAATAGTAGTGTAAGTATTTCCCTCAGTTTTTGAGAACCAAGGTATCAATCCAGTAGGAGACTCCTTAAAAGTCCCACGCACCTACACAAACAAACAAAGAACTCGCACCCATAGTCCCATTTTCAACTTGAGTACACACAAATATGTAACCAGGATTCAATGAAAATGATGCTTATAATCTTAATGATGCACTAAGCAGACTAACGGAAATATATATGGGAGGTATTCAGAAACATGTTTAATGGAAATATCCAGCTTGGAGATATTCAGAAGCATGATACTCATAAGCATGCTGAATTAATCACATTTTTGTTCTAAAAAATGGAGGGAATAGATGTGCCTCATGAGTAATCCTATGAGATAACTAGAAGAAAAACAGTGAAGGGAATCTGTAGTATAATTCGTTCGGAACAATACTCAAGCCAGTCAGGTTAAGCAACATATGCATGAGTTTCATCTTTAGGATTAATAGAATAGGACAGATAAATTAATGTTTTTCTGAAACTATAAGAGATATAGCAGCACACATAATGTAACTATTCAAGTTTTCAACTATAAGAGGCTATAAACTGTCAAATAAAGAACATCAGTTATAGAACTCTGTATCAGGTAGGCAGTAAGCATGCTTAAAAATCACATGGACATACCTATGCATATTTCCCATACTACATAAGTACTAAACAAACTAACAAGTGCTCACTTGAAAACCTTCCATGCACATGATAGTAGCTCTTCCCTCATGTCATAGAAAAAACATTTGCCAAGTAACATCATACTGCTGTTCACATACAGCGAGAGAACCTTCCATGCAAACTCCCATTGTTTTAACCCACGGGAGAAAAGAAAGGTCCTTATCATCAGGTCCAAAAGAAGCAGAAACATTCGAACAACTAGAGAAACACAGTACAGCAGCATAAGCATTGCAAGAGCAGCAGGCTTGGACTGACACATGTCATATCTTATAAACTTAGGCAAGTGCTCTCAGGTTATCCCTAACATCATGCACTAGCTTGGGTAATTAGCATCAAACAATACATATCAGTATAAGGCTAGGCAAGATAATAAAGACTTGGGAAAAGATAGCAGAGTTATAAAAAATGATATGTGCCCTTAAAGAGAGGGAAGTGTCAAGTGCGGCCACAGACATAGGCATTAGCCGCACCCACGACCCCTGGACACTCTCACAGCCGAAGAGGAGGTGCCTTGCATATGGTCTCCTTTGAGTCTGCGAGAGAAAGAACGAGGTGAAGGTCAGTACGCATCAAGGATGCTGCTATTCTGGGTTAAGCTAAGTCAAGGGCATAAGAGATTTTAGTAAAAAAAACATGTGAACATCTTATACAAACTATCATCATTTATAAAATATAAAAAACAAATATGAAAATAGTTGTACAATGGTTGAGTGCTCATCTTATATTATAGCAGGCAATAGCATTTAGCAATAGTGATGATCAACTACACTATTCGGCTATCATGAACAATTAATTCTCAAGATGCAGAAAGCTTGTTTACAATAGTTTGGGTTTTAAAATTTGTCATCTTGAAGCATCACACTAGCAAATGATAGGAAAGATCACAGGAAATAGGACTACCCTGATCAAGTATACATAACCATTACTAAATTCTGCCATAAAATCAAAATCAAATTGTATTGAACAGCCGCATCGAATTTAGTTTGGAGCCCAATCCTGAGTAGGGTTGTAAGAATCATAAGACAATTTCGACAGCGAAGTGGATCGCTAAATACTAGTATTAGAGTATCCAGTACAAGCATCTGTTAGATGCATAGTTTGTTTATCTCATACAGCAGTGCAATGTGCAACATAGATTACGAGTGGTAAGACAAATTGGTACTGAATTGAAAGCAATCAGGCAGTTCAGTACAGGTGCGCAAAAAGGAATCCTTGTAAAATAGTCCAGGCATCCATTAAAAGCCTCAGATTACTACCATGCGTTTGTTTGGGTGCTGTTCATTTTTAGGATCCGATAAGAATCGCTGGTGCTGGGCCTAGAGTAGAGCAGTCATCTTAACAAAGTAGTCCTACTAGTAGTAGGTATTTGTCATCTGAACTGAAGATAGAGGCCAGTTGATTTGATAATAATAAGATAGCGACACAAGCCTGGCTAGTTGTGTAGTGAATTAAGACTGTCAGCTATTTGTTTGATTGATTCGTAAAAAGATAAAGAGAGGATCTATATAAATCACGACTGAAATTTAGAGGTGGCCCAACCATGCGAGCGGTCGAGCAGGGGATCGAGCGGGGAGGCACTGGCGATCTGGCCTGGCAGGGGCGCGGTCAACGCCCTTGACCCCATGCACGTGAGTGCGCTCGATGCGTCCTGGCGAGGGCGACGCTTGATGCAGGGGGACTTGATGCGTTCGAGGAGCGACGGGATGCAGTGGAGGAAGACAGCCAGGGAGGTCCGGCGGGCGGCGGGACGCCGGACTTGGGCAGTGGAGCTCGACGCGGCGACGGCCCGCTCGACGCACCTGTTAGTGGCAGGCAACCGATTCAGCGAATCGAATCAGATGGAACTAGGGAGGGAGCAGAGAGGACAAAGGAAAAGATGAGGACTCGTCACCTGCCATCGCGCGACGCTGCCGCCGGCTCCCTCTCCACCGCGCCGTCGTCCAACTCCGGGACGCGATGGGCGTCGCTGCGGCATGCATCGAGGAAGGAGGTGGTGGCGGGACACGCCGCTGTAGGACGGGGAGGAGGTGGCGGCAGCGAGGAGATGAGCGAGAGGGTGGATCTGGCCTCCGCCATGGCCATGGCCGTGCCATGCGGCTAGATTGATGGGAACACCACCCTCGAAATCCTAGCCATGGGAAGGGGTTGGGGATGAGCTACCCGGGACACAAGAGGCGGATCTGGCCGGAGGGGAGGGAAGAGCGGAGGCAGGGGAGCTCGGATCTGGGCTGCACACCGGCGAGGCCCGCCGGAACACGCCGGAACAAGAGGCGTAGGTGGCGGCAGCAAGGGTTTCGGGGGAGGGATTGTGGGTGCGTGAGGGAACGAGGAGCAGAGAAAGAAAGGAG
>LT934112.1:96732239-96764122 GCA_900231445.1 Triticum turgidum subsp. durum
GAAAACGTCCACGAGTAGAGCTAGGGTTTCGGCTTAGGTGGGCTTGGGGTTGGTGTGGTGGGCCGAGGACTGTCGTTAGATCCGCGAGAATCCGATGGTGTTCCAGGCATGATCAGCGTGAGACTTCCACGAACCAATCAAAATGCAGTACCACGTTATGACCATTTAAATTGGTCGTAGTTGACTAAAAATAGCGTGTTAAAATCATATCAGCTATTTTATGACCTGAGAAAATTCAAAAAGAAAATGAAAAACATTCTCATTGTGTCACCAAATGTGAATAAGTTTTCAGGAAAATTAACAAACATGAAATAAGATAAATATCTTTAAAAATATGTCATGAGAAATGAGTTTTTTGGCAAAAAAAACATTTTCCATTTTTCGAGTGCCCGAAATGAGTTTTTTTTGTGAAGGACCTACCATATATTTGTTTCAAAATTGGACGAAATCAATTTTCTAAAATACTAGGACATATTTAATGCACAATTGACAAAATTGTTTGGTGTCAAAAGCCTTGATCCACCTCTGGTGAAAAAGACAAATCTCCGCCGATTCAGTTGGAAGCGGGTCAAATTTGAACTGCAGGTGCCTCATAGTTTGCTATTTATTTTTTCCAAAAATCATTTCTAGGTACATAAGTATCTATTTAATCAGAGAAACACCAAAAAAATTCCAAGATTCAACCACTAGCTAGGAACGGTCATTCCCGCCGTTTTGACCGCATTTTGAAACGGGCATTCAAAATTCAAAAAAAATCAAAAAATTGGGAAACCTTCGCATTGTGTCATCATATGTGGCCAAGTTACTAGGAAAAATAACAAACGTTTAATACGGCAATTATTTTATAAAAGTGTTCTCAGAAACGAGCTTTCATGTGTGGAGATCAATGGCTTTCAAGCCAAATGATCAATCTTATGGCGACATCCATGGCATAGTTTGTTCAAATGATCTCATATTGTGCACAAGGGTGCATATTGGAATGGCAAACAATGTTCCCTAAGGAAGTTTTCATTTTCGTTGGACGAAAAAACCATTTTTCATTTTTCGAGTGCCCGAAAGGAGGTTTTTTTGTGAAGGAACTACCAAATAATTGTTGCAAAATTGGACCAAATAATTTTTCTAAAATACTAGGCCATATTTAATGCACAATTGATCAAATGGTTGGGTGAAAAAAGTTTTAATCCACCTCTGGTGAAAAAGACAAATTTCCGCCGATTCAGTTGGAAGCGGGTCAAATTTGAACTGTAGCTGCCTCGTAGTTTGCTCTTTATTTTTTCCAAAAATCATTTCTAGGTACATAAGTATCTATTTAATCATAGAAACACCAAAAAAATTCCAAGATTGAACCACTAGCTAGGAACGGTCAAGCCGCTGTTTTGACCGCATTTTCAAACGGGCATAAAAAATTCAAAAAAATTCAAAAAATTGGAAAACCTTCGCATTGTGTCATTATATGTGAACAAGTTTCCAGGAAAATAATAAAATTGTAATACGGTAATTATTTTAAAAAAGTGTTCTCAGAAATGAGCTATCAAGTGTGAAGATTCATGGCTTTCAAGCCAAATGATCAATCTTATGGCCACATTCATGGCATTGTTTGTTCAAATGATCTCATATTGTGCACAAGGGTGCATATTGGAATGGAAAACAATGTTGCCTAAGGAAGTTTTCATTTTCGTTGGACGAAAAAACCATTTTCCATTTTTTGAGTGCCCGAAAGGAGGTTTTTTTGTGAAGGAACTACCAAATAATTGTTGCAAAATTGGACCAAATCATTTTTATAAAATACTAGGACATATTTAATGCACAATTGACAAAATAGTTGGGTGTCAAAAATTTTGATCCACCTCTGGTGAAAAAGACAAATTCCCGCCGATTCAGCTGGAAGCGGGTCAAATTTGAACTGCAGCTGCCTCATAGTTTGCTATTTATTTTTTCCAAAAATCATTTCTAGGTACATAAGTATCTATTTAATCAGAGAAACACCAAAAAAATTCCAATATTCAACCACTAGCTAGGAACGGTCAATCCCGTCGTTTTAACTGCATTTTGAAACGGGCATAAAAAATTCAAAAAAAATCAAAAAAATTGGAAAACCTTCGCATTGTGTCATTATATGTGAACAAGTTTCCAGGAAAAATAATAAAATTGTAATACGGTAATTATTTTAAAAAAGTGTTCTCAGAAATGAGCTATTAAGTGTGAAGATTCATGGCTTTCAAGTCAAATGATCAATCTTATGGCCACATTCATGGCATAGTTTGTTCAAATGATCTCATATTATGCACAAGGGTGCATATTGGAATGGCAAACAATGTTGCCTAAGGAAGTTTTCATTTTCGTTGGACGAAAAAATCATTTTCCATTTTTCGAGTGCCTGAAAGGAGGTTTTTTTGTGAAGGAACTACCAAATAATTGTTGCAAAATTGGACAAAATCATTTTTATAAAATACTAGGCCATATTTAATGCACAATTGACTAAATGGTTGGGTGTCAAAAATTTTGATCCACCTCTGGTGAAAAAGACAAATTCCCGCCGATTCAGCTGGAAGCTGGTAAAATTTGAACTGCAGCTGCCTCATAGTTTGCTATTTTTTTTCCAAAAATCATTTCTAGTTACATAAGGACCTATTTAATCATAAATACATGGTTTGGTGGCGATACGTCGAGCTTTGGGCGGTGGCCGAGGGCCCCAACTCTAGAGCGCGTAAACTCACATGCCCGCCGCGTGGTCACCGCGTGACCGTGGCGTTGCCATGTGTTCTGGGCGGCCTAGGCATGTCTAGTGGGTTGGGCACTCCCCAGATTGGTGCTAGGAAGAAAATTACAACATAAGATTCTCACGAGGAGACCAATCGATGCTCAAACATGAATTAGCAGCCAAGTGTTTGATTAGCGGTACAGGAAATGTACATGGCTAATGGGCGTGAGTTTTGGCTGAGGATGATCAGTTACTAAGAAGACCGTTTTCACAAATTTTCAGCTCAAAAGGAGGATCCTAGGTGGTACTTTCTTTGCAAACCACCACACTGGACATAAATACGAATGTTGAAGCTCGGCTCAAAATAATGAATGGATTGAGCTGGCATTTGGTGGAGGATGGTTATTTGGGCATAGGAAAGCACTAGAAAATGGATACTATTTGGACATGCCAAAGTGGTACTTCCTTCACAAACTGTTACTCTGAACAGAATAGGAAAATGACAAGGCAAAACTAGGCAAGGAAGGTTTTTACATATTTGACGAAGATATGACCCAAAGAATTTATGAGATTTTTTTGGGAATTTTGGGAATGACAAAAATATAGGTTGCTTCACAACCTAGGGCAAAAACTGCCACATGGACATGACACATAGGCAAAACTGATGAGGTGGCGCCTAGTCATAGCAACCCACCACAATTTACAAGGCTATGACCATCTATATTGGTCGTTAGCAACTAGAAATAAGGCAGCGGACTAGCGTTGTTAGCTTTATGACCATTTCATGTAAGGAAATTATGACCTTTCTGACCAAAATGGTCGCAATGGTTTAGGGTTTGGAGCCCCTCGAACAGCTTTTGACCAATTGGTCTCAAATGGTCATAAATCTATGACCAATTCTTCCAGGGTCACTGACAGAAGGTCATAAGTTGACATATTTCTTGTAGTGTGGTGATCTTAGTGAGGCGGCATGGGTGGCACCAAGACTGCAGTCACGCATGTTGGTGGGCAGCGAGTTGGCTGGTTGGTTCCGGCCCGGTTGGGCAGTGGGTATTGGAGTGTGGGCAAAATCCTTGCCGGTTCTTTCGGCTTTGATGGGGTGACACCTACGGGTGCCGCCATTCCTTCCCGAAGGGTGTCGGTGGTATCCATTCCCCACTCCCTTCGGCGTGCCAGGGGAAACCCTAGGACACGTCCGGGCAGCAGCAGCGTCGGCGTCGCATTCTTTTTTGGACGGGATGCTTGATATGCGGCGGATCGGAGCCTTGGTCCGTGGTGGGTTGAATCCGGAGGGTGCAGCGGTGGTGGGTCATCCGGGCTTTGTTGAGCTGCCGTTTTTGGCATTTGTGTCTACTTAGTTCTTCATTCTTTTTTATTTTCGGCTTGCTGTGTTGCTCACCTCAGCAATTGGTATGTGATCGGTGTTAGTTGCTTTGTAATATAAAGAGGGGAAATCCTTTTTGAGTAACTAACTTATGAATATGCAGATGTTGATCACGTATCCACGAGCAATCTAGGTACACCCTCGCCAGGATCGATAATAGTTGTTCACTAGACGAAGCTTAACTATTTGTATGGGTGAACATGGTGATCATTTTTTATTAGTTTTCTGTGAGACTCCGAAGAGCGGAGACCATCTTTGGTTATCCTCTCGCAAGGTACTACTTGAATGCCCGGCCAAGGAAGTTATGTGTCGGTGCTTGGGACAGCTACATTTAACTTGTGACGAGGACAACGAAGGACGTCAGTTTTTGAATTCTTTATTTGACCGGAAAGAACTGACACTTCTTGGTCGTCTTCTCTATTGGATGAAATTAACAGGAAGTTGCACGGCCACATGCATCGTGTCGACCCCGATCGATCGATCGACCGACATGCATGTGTTGTTATGACATATTGTTGCTAGATCCAAGGCATCGATTTGATCCTGCCAAACTACTTGTTCTTGTTCGTCAACAATACCTAGCTGATCGAGGTGATTTTATCAAAACAGTGTTAAGAAACATAATTTTACGCTTTACACCATGGTCTGATTTACCTTAACTTGAGTCTGTTGTATTATGTTAGAGGTTTATAGGATGGGCTACCAACCAAAAAGTAGTCAGACTATAAAATCGTACCAAAATATCAAAACACATTACATGGTAAATTCTACCATAACTCAACACACAACACAAGTTGGCGTCCCTTTCGGGCGCACTTGATGTCTTGTGAAGAAGACTTTCAGTAGTGTTCGAAAGGAAATCAAGCAGCTCACAGAGAAGCTGACCGAAGGAAAAAGGTAACAACTTACAAATAGAGTGTTGTACTATTCTGATCCCGAGCTCAGGTGAGCTTGGATGAACAGGAAAATGAATAGAAAATGAAAAAAAAAGTAAAAGTTCCAATTTTTTGTGTGAAACATTGAGAAAAGTTTTAATAGATTGCAAATTTTCAAAACCAAATGACATTCCAGGACAATCTGGTAAAAAACAAAACCAAAAGCGCTGCTCGAAAATGTTATTTTCAAACACATTTTGGAGTATCAATTTCGTTATTTTTGCCCTTTTTCCACGACTGTCATTTGATGTTGAAATTTTGCAAGCTGTTAAAACTTTTGTCAATGTTCCACACATTTTTGTTTGAATTTTTTTCATTTTCTTTTGATTTTACTCTGGTCGTCAGCTTACGTGTAGGTATTCTGACGTCCCCAATAAAAATCCGCCGGCATATCTTTTGCCGTGGGCATGTAGGGTATTTCCTGTAGTGTGTTGTCGGAGAACCCTTCTCACTGTGATTGTGATATCAAGAGATGCTGGTGTATATATGGTTGCTGCCGTAGCTTGTTGATAATTGTATTGATAATTTTGGAGTTTTTTTACTCCACCATTGTTTATATCTCCTGTCTTTTATGACTTTGCTAATTGTCGGTACGATTTTGTGTGTTTTTTAAACAAGGCAAAAGACTTGCTATTTTCATTGATTAAGATGGGTGAGAATTGCCTGGTTAATTGACGGAAAACTAGGCTAAAACCGATACAATCCAACCCATATAACATGGGTACCACCGGCCAACCTGGCCACCAACATGGGATCACAGAGCTACAAAGAGGACTTGCACCGACAGTGCCCGCCGTAGTCGACCACCGAGCGCCTATCATCGTCACCGCATGGACACACTCCACCGCAGCTCTGACTTCAATGCAACCAAGCAACCAACGAAAGAGCACCTCGGACACGCCGGGAAGATCTGACTACCAAAGCCTGAGCCGCGACCAAAGCTCCCCTCGATGCCATCATCGTTGCCAAACAGAAATCAGCGCCCCCGAAATGGCCGCCTCAGCAAACTATGCGGCGGAGATGCCGCAAACCACGCGGCAAAGATGCCGCAACCCACGCGGCGAAGATGCCGCCATCCACTGGTCTGCAGGTTGTGGCCGGCTCCGAGACGATGCCCCCAAGGAGGAAGAAGACGTGAAGGCGCCTTCATCGCCCGATCTCGAAGATCTGAGGTTTCCCTCCGGAGACAAGGCCACGGGGAGGGGGGAGGAGCACCACACAACAACGACGCTCCCAAAAAAGAGCACAACGCCCACGGGCGTCGCCGTTGCCAGATCCGGCAGAGGCCGGACATAGGATTTCTCCTGGAGATGCCCAACCACCACCTGCCAGCACCAACGCAGCCAACGAACCCCATCCTGCCGAGGCCAACCTCGAACTCGCCGTGGGATCCCGAGACCCACCACATCCAGATGCTCGCACCACCCCCCAGCCGAAGCCGCTTCCACCAAATCCGGGGTCGCCGCCCCGGCAGCCACCACTACGCTGGGCTAGTAAACTGGCCAGCCCCTTAGCACCAAGCCGGGAGGGGGAGCCATCACCCCTCCCCAACCCGCCGAGCAGGGATGCCGGGCCGAAGCCGGAGCAACCCACTGTAGCAGCAGCACCGCTTGGAGGAGCCTCGTCAAGCAGCCAGGAGCCGCCATCCGTATCCCCACTCGCCGGATCCACGCGCCAGGAGCCGCCGGAGCGCCACCAATCGCCATGCCGTCCCCGCCGGAGTTGGGCGGGCACATGCATCATGGTCGACTCCGATCGATCGAACGTGCAAGCATGTGTTGCTATGACATATTGTTGCTAGATGCAAGGCATCGATTTGATCCCTGCCAAACTACTTGTTCTTGTTCGTCAACAATACCTATCTGATCGAGGTGATTTTATCAAAACAGTGTTAAGAGACAATTATTGTATGCTTTACACAGTGGTCTGATTTACCTTAACTTGAGTCTGTTGTATTATGTTAGAGGTATATAGGATGGGCTAGCAACCAAAAAAATAGTCAGACTATAAAACCCTACCAAAAATCAAAATAGATTACCTGGTAAATTTTACCATAACTCAACACACAGTGCAAGTTAGCCTCCCTTACGGACGCGATTGTTGTCGGGTGAAGGAGACTTTCAGTAGTATCCTAAAGGAAATCAAGCAGCTCACGGAGAAGCTGTCACAAGATAACAATAACAAACTTAGTTCTGTACTCACTGTGTCCCAAAATAAGTTACTCAACTTTGTAATAATTCT
This sequence comes from Triticum turgidum subsp. durum, assembly GCA_900231445.1. Lineage (NCBI taxonomy): Eukaryota > Viridiplantae > Streptophyta > Magnoliopsida > Poales > Poaceae > Triticum > Triticum turgidum. Next base: position 96,739,501 of record LT934112.1, read on the forward strand.
ACCTACATTAGGATTGATCCTCACATATGCACCATCTCCTCACGTCACTCTCTCTTCCCTGACATTTTACACCCCCGACCTTCGATCACTTACATTCACAAGTGAATAAGTAGGAGGCAACTGTATTTTACGATGAGGTCACACCACATGAATTTGCTACTCCGTCCTATCCATATTAACTGTCCCTGCTTTAGTACAATTTAATATGGATCGGAGGGAGTAATTCAAGTTTGTCATAAAATCTGTAATTTCACTTTACACTAAATAGTACTCTCTGAAAAATGTGTAAATCACTTCACCTGTAAATTGAGCACTACTTTGATAATATCAATGCAACAATACACAAACAAAATCTTTCGGTACTAGGAAATTGATTATGTATGAGGTCACATTAGGGGCGAGCATACTTAGAACCTCATCATTGGTATTTCAACCAGATAGTAGTGGTGGATAGAAACAAGTGTCTGCCACTATTGTCAAGACATCACTAGCGGGCCAAATTTGGACCCGCCGCTTGTAATTTGTTTACCAAATTAGCCTTAGGCTGAATGCATCAATGTCGAGCAATCAATATCTGCCCGTCACAGGTATTCAGTACACCAATGGCGGGCATATATAGTCGATGGCCACAAGTATATTTTGCGCTGACGATAAAGTTGGTCAAATTTACTAGTGACGAGTTCCTTTCCCTGCCTGCCACTGCGGTGAGATCGCAGTAAGTGAGGTGGCTCGAACCATAGCTTTCCACACACCAACTCTTCTTTCTCAAAGCACTTCTCCTCCTCCAAGCTCCTCTCCTTCTCCCTCCTACTCCCCTCCCACCATTTTTCCATGCTAACCACACTCTCACCATCACCATCTTTTTGTAGGGAAGGCCATCATGACTAGCTTTATTAACTCAGATCGAAATTACATCGGTCACAAGGCTATTGACGACACATGCAGGTGGTTCGTCAGTCCAACTATCTGACACTTTATTACAAAAACTAAACTTAGCTAGCTCATGAGATGTGGTATTCGCCGCACGGAAACAATGCTTGAAGGTGACCCTCCCAATTGACGTAACAATATCCAGACACTCTGCAAAGACTGTTGCTGATGCATCCCACCACTATGTTTGTCCTGTGCAGAACTGAATGACTTCAAGGGAATCTGATTCGGCCTCAACCCGATTAAAGACTAATGAGTTTGCAAATTGAAGGCCATCTCGCATGACCCTAGCCTCCATAGCCGTAGCATCTGAAGCACAATCATTGTATTTGCATTGAGCAGCCAGAAATTGTCCCTTCTAGTCTCTGATTATAGCGGTTGTTGCTCCTGCACCTGCATCTTGATAAAAAGCAGCGTCAACATTTACTTTAACAAACTTTGGGTCTGGCCTCTTTCATCTATGCTCTGTGTCCTCCCTATTTTGGTTTGACACTTTGTTATACCCGCCTGAAATTGCCATCACTGAAATGGGCCATCTATTGGGAGGTGGAATTGTCTCATTGTGTGTGACCTGCCTACGGATCCACCACAAATACCAGCATACCCACTGCTATGACGTCAATACTTCGAATAGTAGGCATGAGATGAAACGGAGTGGTTGGTAAGTTTAGCAAGTCTTCCAGAACTATTGATCCCGAGCGATCCACATGAAGTTCCGATCTGATAGAGTCCAACACGCCAAATTTCTCCCATAATTCTCTCGCTGGAATGCATTCAAAAAGCAGATGGCGCACATCCTCTGCTCCAACGTGACAGATTGGGCTTTCTCCAGTCATTGGGATGTGTCTGTTAGCGAGTACGGACATTAACGGTACAATTCCGTGCAGAATTCCCCAGCAAAATATTTGAACTTTACGTGGGACTTGAAGATTCCATAGCATAGACCACACTCCCGGAGTCGTAGAGCTTCCCGGTCTGCCTAGGGCAGTTGCATGGCCCCCATATTTGTGTATCCACTCAATATGATATGCAGTTTTCACAGAAAAGATTCCATTTTTATTCGGATGCCAGGTAACAAAATCATCAAATGCTTGAAGGTGCAAGATCCTTCGAACATCACAGGGTTAAAATGGTCGTGAAGCAATTGCTCACCCCACGTTTGGGTAATAGGATTAACTACTTCAGAAACCTTTGTTAAAATAGACTGATTCCGCGGAGTAATAATCATCCTGTTTGGTCTTGAAGGTATCAACAGGTCAGCCCATATGTCGACATTTTCTCCCATTCCTATTCTCCATATGTATACACGTTTAAAGCAAGCTAACCCTGCAATGATACTCTACCAAATGAAGGAAGATCCCTTTTTCGGCCCTGCTAGGAGAATATCACAATTTGGGTAATACTTTGCCTTTAATATGCTAGCACAAAGCGAGTCCGGGTTCGTTATCAATCTCCAGCATTGTTTCGCCAAGAGAGCACGATTAAACGAATATAAATCTCGAAATCCAATCCCACCTTCACTCTTTGGGAAACATAGCTTCCACCAAGAATACCAATGCATCTTCTTGTTATCTTCTTCATCACCCCACTAGAATTGAGCTATTACATCTGTAATTTCTTTGCAAACGCCTTTAGAAGACAGAAAACTGACATTGCAAATACTGGTATAGACTGAGCAATGGCTTTCAATAAGATCTCCTTGCCACCTGTGGATAATTTTTTCTCCATCCATCCTTTTATCCTCTACATAACCCTGTCACGGAGATGTTTGAAACAGTCACTTCTGTCAGCACCAACCATGACAGGTAGGCCGAGATATTTATCAGATAAGGCTTCCATATTTATATCCAGCTCTTGACATTTTCAGCTTTCGTGGTCACATTAGTATTTGGGCTGAAAAATATGCTCGATTTACCCACACTGATCATCTGTCCCGAATTCTCACAGTAGGTTTCTAGTGCTTGCCGTAAGGAAGTTGCATTTAACACATCAGCTCGCATGGGAATTAGAGAATCGTCAGCAAATAAGAGGTGTGAAACTGACGGTGCATTCCTGCACACTCTGATCCCATCAATGCCACCAACCTCTTCTTCATACTGCAATAAACTAGAAAGACCTTATACACAAATCAAAAATAGGTACAGCGAGAGGGGGTCCCCTTGCCTGAGACCCCTTGTAGGGGTAAATATATCTGTCTCATGTGAGTTAAATCTTACTATGTATCTTACTGAGCTCACACAAGCCATCATTAAATCAATCCAATTCTCATGGAATCCCAATTTCCTCATCATATTTCTCAAGAAGATCCATTCTACTCTATCATAAGCCTTATGCATGTCCAGCTTGACTGCACACAATCCAGCAAGACTGTTCCTCGTATTCTTTATTTTATGGATACACTCATAGGCAATAAGTATATTTTCTGTAATCAATCTACCAGGAATGAATGCACTTTGGGTTGGTAAAATAATTTCAGGCAATATACTCTTCAATCTGGCAGCCAACATTTTGGAGATAATTTTGTAAAGCACATTACAAAGACTAATAGGCCAAAATTGAGTTACCAGTTCAGGTGCATCCACCTTTGGGGTCATCACAATTGACGTATCATTCCACTCAGCAGGAATCTGACATGTGTTGATAGCATGTAAGACTTCATGAGTGATATCGCTCCCAAGAATATGCCAATACTTTTTAAAAAATATAGCATGTAACCCATCCAGCCTTGCGCTTTTAGATCTCCAATACCTAAGATAGCTTTATGCACATCTTCCGCAGTAAAAGGAGCCATCAACATATTGTTCATCTGATCAGTCACTTTACTATGCACTTTTTCCAACAATATTGGATCTGTTTGATTAACTTCCGAAGAGAACAGATTAGAGAAGTAATTCTGGACATGCGAATTTAAAGATGAATTACCTTCCAGCCATTGCCCATTATCATCCTTTAACCTCTTAATGAAATTCTTTTTTCTCCTAGCTGAAGCATAAGCCATGAAGAAACCTGTGTTCTGATCGCCACTTGTCAACCATGTAGCACGCGAGCGTTGCCTACATGCAATCTCCTCCAGCTCAAGCAAATATTCCACCAGTTCAGCCAACTCCTTCCTCTTCTCTGCATTTTCATCTGTCATAGGACTAGTCATCGCCTGTTCCAACTCCCATTGTGCCTTGCGTAATCTCTCTGGTCCCAATCATGGAAGCGACGATGCATGCATGAAAGTTTTTCATACAGGCTAGTTCCTTTTTTCGCTGAAACATGAGCCCATGCGTCCTGTACTACATCAGTAATTTTTCTTTCCTTCATCCAGTATGCCTCAAACCTTCTTGTTCCTGAATGTAATATTCAGTGTTCACAAGAATAGGTCTGTGGTATGAATGATTGAACTCCAGATTTTCAAGCGCTGCATGTGGGTATAGAATCGACCACTCGTCATTTATTAGACCCCTGTCCAATCTCTCACGTATTCTTCCTCTCCTCTAGGTGAACATATCCCCGACAAATCCCATATCCTTGAGATTGCAATCATTGATAGCATTCTGAAATGCTGTCATATATTGCTGGGCGCGAGGATTACCTCCTTCTTTTTCTGTAAAAACTGTATTTCGTTTAGATCACCAACTAAACACCATGGCTGACACTGTGATTGATGCAATGCCCGCATATGGTCCCATGTTTTATGCTTATTCTCCCATCTAAACTCTCCGTACATACCAGTAAGTCTCCATGTATTATCACTTATATCCGTGATCATCACATCTATAAACATAGGGTCAAGGTCCAACCTCTGAACCTTAAATTCCTTTTTCCAAAATAGAATAAGAACTCCCTTCCTCCCATCGCCATGGCACACAAATGTTTGGTCCATCTTAAGGCGGCGCCGTAAACATTCAGCCGGATAGCTTTCTAGGCGAGTCTCCGACAAAAACATCACATCGGGATTTGACTTTCGTTGGACATCGAGCAAAGCACGGATTGCCGGTTCATTCCTGAGACCATTGCAATTCCAACTCAGAACCTTCATCGTTGCTCTCTCACGAATGAGCTTGAGAAGACAGAAAGACTCCAACCCCACCGAATCCAAGGCTGCTAACAATTTCACCACATCCAATCAGAGGACTGTATTTCTACTTCCTCAGAAATCTTCAAATTCTCCAAAACAGTATGCTCCTCCAATCAAATCGATTGAGCAGAAAAACTGATCCAATACGGATGACCATATGCAAGATTCAGCCACAACCACATAGTGGAGAGAGAGAGACCAGCCACGGCAACCTTACAGCGCCGTCCGGGGACTGCAAGCACCGCCCCCTGGCGCCGCCAAGGAGGCATCTGGCGGCGGACCAGCGAAACCCTAGCCGCCTTAGGATCGCCCCTCACCGAAGAAAACATTTCGCGGAAAAAACCTCACCATCACCATCTTATTGGACCCATTTTGCATGTAGCTAGCCACTCTCCCCTCTCTCCTCCACCTTAATTAACACCTCCATTAATTAAACAAGACATCAACCATCCTATCCCTCCCAATCTAGGTGGATCTAGCTAGGCCCATGAAATTAACCAACCCCAACATAATAATTTTTGCTAGACAACTAGCTTTTTTTTGCGGGGACAACTAGCTTTATTAATTAGCTGGATTTCTCGTCGATTTGATCCAATCCCCACCGCCACACATACTTTTCCGTGAGAATTCTTTTTGAAAGATACACATTGGAGTATGTATAGAGGCCGGGTGTGTATTCTAATTATGAATATGCAGTTTATTAGTTTCCTGTGAAACTCGGAAGAGCAGAGACCATCTTTGGTCATCTCTCGCAAGGTACTACTTGAATTACTGTCAAGGAACTTGCGTGTCGGTGCTTTTGAATAGCTACATTTAACTTATGACGAGGACAGCGAAGGATGTTAACGGAATCTTGTTTTCTTTATTTGACTCGAAAGAAGTGACACTTCTTGGTCGTATTCTCTATTGGATCAAATTGACAGCAAGTTGCTCGGCCACATGTATCGTGGCCGACTCCGATCGATCGAACGTGCAAGCATGTGTTGCTATGACATATTGTTGCTGGATGCGAGGCATCGATTTGAGCCCTACCAAACTACTTGTTCTTGTTCGTAAAAGACACCTTAGCTGATCGAGGTGATTTTTTTCAAAATAGTGTTAAGAAACAATTATTTTACGTTTTACACAGTGGTCTGATTTACCTTAACTTTAGTCTGGTGTATATGTTAGAGGCAAGGATGGGCTACCAACCAAAAAAATAGTTAGACTATAAAATCCTAACAAATATCAAAACACATTACATGGTAAATTTTACCATAGCTCAACACACAACGCAAGTTGGCGTCCCTTTCAGGCGCGCTAGATGTCTGGTAAAGGAGACTTTCGGTAGTGTCCGAAAGGAAATCAAGCAGCTCATGGAGAAGTTGACAGAAGTAAAAAGATAAAAACTAACAAAAGGAGTGTTCTACTCGGGTGAACCGTAAAATGAAAGGAAAATGAGACAAATGCAAAAAATTCCTAATATTTTATGTGAAACATTGACAAAAGTTTTAATAGATTGCACAATTTCAAAACCAAATGACATTCAAGGACAATCTGGCAAAAAAACACGATGCTTGAAAATATTACTTTCAAAGGCATTTTGGAGTATCGATTTTATTATGTTTGCCATGTTTTCCATGAATGTCATTTGGTGTTGAAATTTTGCAAGCTGTTAGAACTTTTGTCAACGTGTCAAACACTTTTGTGTGAATATTTTTTCATTTTTTTTGATTTTACTGTTCACCCAAACTCACATGACCTCAGGATTAGAACAACACTTTCGGTTTTTGACAAGACTTTATCGATCCACATTGGGAAAGATGCCCACATATCCACTATCTCGTCACGTAACTCACGGAAGGTAATGACCTTTAGAGGTCCATCGATGCTCACTTAGGTTGAGGAACTTATTAATCTACATGAGTGGCAGTGAGATGAAGTTTTGATTAGAGATATATTCTCATCGATAGATGCCAATAGGATTCTAGATTCCGTTACATGTTTAGCTCATGGAAGACTTTGTTGCTTGGCACTATACACAGTTGGAAACATTCCCAGTCTGATTGGCATATCAAATTGAAATTGAACATCAGTTCTGGCGGCGATGTCGTAGTATTATCATGGCAGATGCCATGGGATGGCTTATCCCGTGTGCTTAGGGGCCGATGAGCACCGACGGTGCCCGAAAGCGAGATTAGGCACGCGCACTGATGAACACAGAGACGTACTCAGGTTCAGGGCCCTCCAATGGAGGTAACACCCCTAGCCCTGCAAGGATCACTATGATCAACACTAGCTGTACATGGATAGTCTAGAGTTGTAACAACAGAGGAAGAAAAGAGCTCTAGCTCTGCTCTCTGCCTCGGGTGTGGGTGTGGTGGAAAGAATGATCCGAACCCCTCCTAGGGGGCTCTTGGGAGTTCTTATACGTGGGCCTCCCAGGTTAAAAAAACCTGAAAAGGTTGGGTGGTCTCTAGCCTCCAGTGGGGCCTGCCGGCTACGTGGTCTTGTTGGCCGTGGGGCCCACCGGCTACTGGGTCCCGCCGACAGCTCGCCACTGTAACATGTAAGGCATGGCTTCATGGGGTGGTTGACACGATGCATCCATAGTGTCAAGCCGTCCGGGCGCTGGTTGCTTCGATCAGCAATACTAGCGGCACTATAGCCACGCTCCCAACAATGTGGGGGACGTACCGCCACTATTGCTGGTACGGATGGATTTGACAGGTGCTGACCCCGCCGGCTACTGGATGCTGCCAGCCGGCCCGGGCAAGGCACTACGACTAGCCGGTCTCCAGCGGGAGGAGCCAGCCGAAGGGCTAGCCGGTTTGATGGATCTGAGCCGCCATGATGTTTTGAAACGTTGACTTACTTCCTTGAGCCTACCTGCGGGACATCTGCTCGACAGTAGCCCTTGAAGCTGTTGAGGTCCTGTGGTCTTGGGCGGAGGGCCTCCACAGGTTTCCCCCAAAAATAGGTTGAAGACGGAGTGTAGTTCTTAATGAGGACCAGTTCCACCAGCGGAAATCTTTCTGTCGGAGACTGACTAGATGCCTGTGATGCTACCCGCTTGCGGCTGGCCAGGTTAACACACAACCGACACCAAAGTTGAACCTCCTAGCCAACCCGCGCTCGGCCCACGTGTCGATTCACGCTCTATCGCGGGCCAGCCTCGTGCCATGTGCAGCCCGGAGGGAGGGCTGGTTCCAGCCGAGCCACGCACGACGGGACATTGTCGTAGGCATGCCATGCCTTAGCCCGCACACGCGATCCTGTCGGCACAACCCGACGGTTTCACTTTCGTGACCACTTTATGCGCGTGATTATTCCGGGCTAGAAGGGATCATGGGCCCAAACGATCCCACAACGCACCTCATTTCCCTGGGTCTTCAAATGGAGGGAAGGGGGAGCGGCTCGCCCAGGCTCTCCCGTTCCCCCACTTCTTCTCTAGCATGCATCTGCAGTGCACAACCACCACTTTCCGTCCGTCTTTGCCACCATCCTGCCGGGCAGGCCCAACTAGGTAATCTCGGTGGCTTCCTTCCCGCCATCGCCACCGCGTTAACGCCCTTGCCGCAACCAAAGATGGCCAACCCGAAGGGCTCGTGGTAGGGCTCGATGACGATGAAGGAGGACATCCATCACCTGCGCCGGGCGCGGAAGATCCCGTCGGCAATGAAGGATGCTGCCCGTGCCACCGGGCACGAGGTGGTGCCAGAGCCACGACAGGACAAATTCGTGGTGTTCCCCGCACACTTCACCTACGGATTTGGCTTCCCCACGAGTACGTTCTTTCGATGGTTCCTCACGTTTTTTAGTTTGCAGCCACACCATCTCGGCGCCAATGCAATCACTACAAAAAAAGACACATCCATGACATTTTGGGCTGAACAATTTTTTTTCTATCATGCTTATGACACTTCTATGAAGATAATTGTGAAAAAACCCGGTATCATCATAGATGTGGTGGGCTCCTAATTCTATGATAAAAAATCATGACAGAAATGGGCTTTTCGTCCTGGGCGGGCCGGAGATGCAGCTGCATGACATTCTTTGGTTCATCGATGACGGAAAAAACCATGGTAGAAGCGAGGGAGAGGAAAATATTGGGGAGTTCCCGGTTACGGTGGGTAGTCAGGGGCCAAGCGATGCGCGTTTCTCTTGTACACGTACGCGCGTGGGTGGGAGGCGTTGAGCTCTAACTGAACCCGAGCGAGGTATTCACCTACTGAACCCGAGCGATTGCACTGCAGGCTACGCGTTACTGAACCCGAGCGGTCGAACTGGAGGCAGTCGACCATGAAGATGAACAGTATCTCGTGGAGTCCCGTTTTGCGGTACGCCACACCCCTCCCGATGAACGGGACCCCTGTTTTGACCGTAGTGCTCCAACACAAGTCCATTTCCTTCATTTTGCGGTACGCCACACCCCTCCCGATCAACAGGACCCCGCTTCGACCGTAGGAGGTCCAAGAGAAGTCCATTTCCTCCATTTTGCAGTACGCCAGACCCCTCCCGATGAACAGTATTCTGTTTTGACCGTGGCCGGTCGAACACAAGGCCATTTCCTCCGTTCTGCGGTACGCTAGGCCACGTTTTGATCGGCTATTCTGTCCAAGCCGGTTGGCTCCGGATGAACGCGACGACGCGGTTTCTCCGTTCTGACCCAGCCATGTACACGAGCCCTGGCCGTACGTATGCGCGAGTAGGCGTTCGAGACACCGCCAGCATGTACATACGTGGTCGTATTTAGTTTCTTGACCCTGGCTGTATGTACATGTACATGCTATGTCTGCGCCTCTTCTACGACACGTGCCCTTCCTTACTCGGCCATGGATCATCGCTGCAGCCTGCAGACAGACTGATCGACCAGTATGTACATACACGTTCGTGACCAATATGACAACACTACATACGCTTCGACCAGGTGGGTCCCGACTGTCAGGCACTTCCTTGCGTGTGAAGATGTAGCTGGTGGGTCCCAGCAGTCAGGAGGAAACATTTTTTTTTGTGAAATACGGTGGCCCGTCTGGTGGGTCCTTGCTGTCAGGTGGAGGAATCATTATTTTCCGCGTAATAAGGAGGCACTTCCTTGCGTGCGAAGATGTAGCTGGTGGGTCCCCGAAGTGAGGGGGGAAACATTTTTTCGTGAAATACGGTGGCCTGTCCGGCGGGTCCCTGCTGTCAGGTGCAGGAATAATTATTTTGCACATAATAAGGAGCCACATCCTTGCTGCGGCCGTGGACCCAGCCGTCAGCCTCTCCACGTACAATACTCTCCCGATGGAAGTCGTTCCTTGACCACATTTACTAAGCAGGTGGACGATGGCGAGGCCTAGGAAGGGGACGACACGGAGACGGGGAAGACGCGGCAGTGGATGCCCACGCAGAGCGGAGTACGAGGGTTCACTGATTTGGCTGCGGTGTGAGGATGCCTTCGCCGCAGGGCCTGGCCTGTGGTGGGAGTAGTAGAGGGTGGTGAGGTCTCCGCGGCAGCACAACCGGCCACGGGAGGCAAGAGCACGCGGTGGTTTGGACGGCTTGTCGTGGAACTGTCACGTTAGATTTCCTAGTGAAAGGACTTAGTCGTGGAGCCATCGCAACTAGGAAGCTTAAAGGGGTTAATCGGGACAATGGACACGGGGTTTATACTGGTTCGGCCCCTTACGGTGAAGGTAAAAGCCTACGATCCAGTTTTGAATGGGATTGCTTATGTCTCGATTACCAGGGAGCGAATCCGCTTGACCTAGTTATCGATCTGATGTTACTTGCCCTGAACCGCCGCCGGGTCGTCCCTTTATATACAGAGGTCGACGCCCAGTGGCTCATAGAGTCCCGACCGGCTCATAAACAGAGTCCGGTTCGGTCTCTAACTATTCGTGCCTTACAATACAAGTTATGTACATATGGCGGTTTATCTCTACGGGCCTTAAGTCGCCTTTGGGCTTTGGGCCCTTATCTGAGCCACCATCTTCAAACTTTGTCTTGGGCTTCAATAGTCCTCATAGGTATAACCCGGCCCCTCCTGGGCGGGTCATACCTAATAGTTATATCCCCAACATTAGGCCCAAGATTGATTTGAACTGGTTCATGTCAATCTTCAACACTTAAGAAAAATCTTCTGCTCTTTGCTTGTATAAAATTTTGTAACCCCCCATGATGTCATCCTTTGGATCTGTGCTAACCCGCCATGACATCATCTGCCATTAATGCATGTTTTTTCCAACATATCTCAACGGATCCTTATCTTAATGACCATCCCGCCATGACATCATCTGCCATCATCTGCCATGTAGCTGGATAACCATGTTTTCGGCCACCTCGTTTTTCGCGCCCACTAACCAGTCTTCCCTTATAAATAGACACGACCAAGTCTTTCCTAATTCTCCCCTTTCCTCATCTTCTTCCTCTCGCAACCCTACTGCCGCTTGAGCTCCACCGTCGCCGCAAAGCACCTCGTCTTCCTCAACCTCGGCCGCTGCATCAACCTGAGTCGATTCCGAGAATGGCGACGACCCTCCGCAGTAGATATGCAGCTGTAAGTCTTCGCCTCCCCGCACCTCAGATCTGCATTGGGTTTTCAATTTCCTCTGTGTTGTTCATGGTTCATCATAGTTTCTTTGTAGTTCCTCCACCGCAGCCTCTTTTGATCCAAAAGTAATATAGAACTCATGCGGTAGTTGTTTTTCGTCCATTTTTGATACTAGCAGATCCCTTTTTCCTGTAAAGAGGCCTCATTTACCAGTTTTTTAGCTCTAAAATATTTTCTTTTTCTGAACAGCCGTTGATCCAAAATTATAGCTGCAGTCTATGAAACTTGTTTGTGTAACACTTAGGCAAAAACTATATTTTGCTAAATCCACCTAGTCATGGCGACTCTTATCACCGGCTTACAATTTGCAATGCTCAATTGATAACCATAACCACTCATGGCGGCTTAAATAACTTGACATAATTAGCCATATACCATTAGGCCCCTTTATAAGCCGCCATCTTGAATATCTACTGTAATGTTTCTCTCCGGCTTAAATTTGAACCCGAAATTTTACTCTTTCTTAGGCTTCCATCACAATGCCGCCCAAACAACCCACTTCATGCAATTGGGTCAAATCCATCATCACAGATAGTACGCTTGATGACTTTGTAAAGACCGGCTATCTTTCGAAGAAGGAAGTTATGTCATATCGTGCTCCTGATCCGACGGAGGAAAAGCTTTGGGGCTTCTCCAGCTCATGGTTCTATTGCCAAGACACTTCTCCAGCTGATGAGAACCCTCCGCCCGGCTTTCGGGCTCTGCATCTTGAGTCCAATCATCCGCTTTCGGACAAGATTACAGCCACCGAACGCCAGACACTTGCCCCCACTATGGCTAAAATCAAGGCTCTTTTGGGGAACGGGCTAAATGGTATCGACTTGGTCCGGGTTTAGCTTGCCTGGCGGATCATTCCATTGAGCCGCCGCCCTGGTCTGATGTGTACCTACACGGGCAAGAAGAATGACCATCTGCAGCACAACTCTGAGGATTTACCGGACCACGTCGTTGATGACATGACAAAGTCACTCCTGAACAAAAGCCTAGCAGATTGTGGTAAGGTGGGCTTAAGCCCCTTTTGCGAAGCTAACCCGGCTCCAGCGGTAAGCCGCCAACCTAAGTAAATTACCTTTAACCTTGATGTTTGTCTGTACTCAACCTTTGCTGATCTTCACAGGCTGATGATAAATTTTGGAAAGCAAAATATGATCACGAGGCTGCGAAGAGAGCCAGAAAGGCCAAGGGAGCCGCCAGGAAAGAAGCCGACAAGAAGAAGGGAAAGAAGGCTAGCGCCTTTGACTTGCTTTGACTAGAAGATACTTCTGAGTCGGAGGTAGCCCTTGACTCTCTTGGCTTATTTTTTAACCATCTTATTGACACAGATTATCTTCAGGAGGACACGAGAACAAGCCATGGAAAGGATGAAGAGGTAACTATCATTTCCTCCGACTCCGAGCCTTTGCCAAGACAGAAAATTCGAAGAGTAACCCGAAAAGTAAGATTTTCACATCCCTTAGCTTATCAAGATCCTCAATTTCTTTTGAAGCGACAGATTCATGAGATCCGGAGGCAGACCCGGACTAGCAAGGACGTGGAACTCTCCTCCGACTTACCCAATACACCAAGGAAGCGCTGGAATGAGGTCACCTCCAATTTAAATCCCTTTTATCCTTTGGTGGGTCTCACTCATCAACCACTCAGCTCTTCTGACTCGAATTATCAGGAAACTTCACCTTCCTCCAGTGACTTAATGCAGTCCAACTTGCCTGCCTTCAAGACCGTTCCAGGGTAATGATGACTTACTTATCCTGTATTCATTTCAATTCGTTATATTTGTACTCACCTTTTGATCTTATGTAGCGGAAAAGCAAAGCCAGCAAAAAGGTGAAGAAGAACAAGTCGGCCGAAGAGCCGATCTTCAAAGAGCTGGAACTTGGGACGACCGCGCCTGAGGCCTCTACTCATGAGCCGCCACCTGAACCAGCTCATGACATGCCAACGCCAACTGCTGACCTGCCTGCCGAGCAAGCCGCCGATGGCTCTGAAAACCCTGAAGTTTCTAGCTCGGCCAAGATAGACAACCCGCAAAGTGTTGATGTTGAGATTACCAGGACCAGCTTTGCTGGGCCGGGGAGACCGACTGTGCTGGCCAAGTGTTCTGCCAAGGAGGAGCACCTGGAACGCCACAAGGTCAGATTTGATGTTGCTGAGTATACTCACATGAGTATTGGAGAAGTTTTTTCTGGCTATCTTAGCCAAGTACACAACAACCGTGACCTTGAAATTGATATGGTGAAGCAAATGAACCTGAAGTTTGAGGTATAAACTCTTCTCTTTACTGAATTATCCTTACTATGCCAGCCCCAAGTCTATTGTTTATGATGAATATGTTGTAGACTTAGAAACAAACTTATGAACATTAGTAATATACTTTGATAAAATATGTAAAAATAAATCCGGCTTATTCCGTAGTCCCCAAGGGCTGGCTTAATCAGCATGAATGAGCCGGTCCTTCATATGCTTGTATAGAATAAAAGTACTTTAACAGCAATATGCATTAGCCCCCAAGTGCCAAGTACTCTTGCTTGCAAGGTGCTTGGGACTTACTCTTATGAACCGCCACGTAGGTAAAATTCTTCGGTAGACATTAGCCCCCAAGTGCCAAGTTTTGTTGCTTGCAAAAGGCTTGGGACTTAATATTGTATGCTAACAGTCATGATTTTGACCCGGTATTTGTACAGGCCACCACCACTCAACTTCAATCAGAAGTGTCTGACTTGAAGAACCACCTGGAAGCATAGGAGACTAAGAACCAAAAAGCCAACTCCAAGTTTGAATTCAGTGTATCTAAAAAGAAAAACTGAAAAAAGACATTGAAATGGAGAAGAAGGCCTGGGCTGAAGAGAAGATCACTGATGTAGGGTGGAACCCTAGAGAGAAGATCTTTCACGAATTGGAGGTGGAATCCCCAAGAACAAGATGCACGAAGGAGGGAAAACAAGAGGAGTACTCAAGAACAAGTCAAATCACACATCCACTAGACAATCAAACACATAGGATCCAGAAGGTACATGAACAACAAAGGGAAATAAGATACATGGTAGAGTTCATCCCAAATCCTATGAAGGAGATGAGTGCTTGATGATCTAGATAGATCCTTCCCTCAAGGGGTCTTCATCCACTAGGGATCTTCTCCAATGGAGGCCTTGAACTCCAATGGAGTGGAATCCCACAAAGGGAGGTACATGAGCTAAGCTCTAGTGTTTAGATATATCCTTAGCTAAGTCTAAATGGAGGAGATGAAGGAGTATATATAGTCCTAGGCAAAGAGGGGAATAGGTGGGGGTGAAATGGCAACACAAGGGCAAAGCCCGCAGCACCACACACGGGGCCCCGTGTGCACGGGGTAAGTGGAGCCCATGCGCACGGGGTATCCAGGGACCGGACGCAAGGGCCCATGCACACGGGGTCCGTGAGGCCCGTGGACACGGGGGTCCCGTGGACACGGTACACGCCCGTGCGCACGGGGTCTTCAGGACCGCCAGCCTGGGAGGCCCGTGGGCACGGGGTCGGAGGGGCCCGTGCGCATGGGGTCGCCTGGGAGCTGCTGCCTTCTTCTTGGCGCTTCCTTCTCCGCTTCCAGGCTTCCGTCTTGGATGGTGTAGTTGTTCTCTTGCGCTTGGACTCCTCCATGATGAATGTGTAGCTCCGCTCACACCTAAGTATGCACACGAGAGAGGGGTCAAGTATTATACCATCCTCGAAGGGTACAAGTGGACACGTGTAAAGGAGATGATTCACCTTTGTATGCATGAAGTAGATGTGGCACGTGTCACTTGTCAAATGGACTCTTGACATGGTGATGTCCATAGGATGCTCCGCATCATCCCCTCCCCCTTGGGAAAGATCCGACCTCGGATCGAAATGCAAATCACCATGGGAAAGAGATGATGGCGTCGTGTAGAAGTGGACGATCACCAAGCATTCGTCATCTTGTAGTTCCAAATGGGCACTCTCCAATGTCGTACCGTCTTGTAATTCCTTCAAAAGGAGCAAAGATAACAAGGACTTGGAAAAACAAATGTGGTTTTCATAAGAGCAAAACCAAGCATTCAAGAGGTGATTCACCCAACAAGTGTTGTCATCAAGCATAGCATATGGTTTGACAAAGAAGTGTGTCATGGCGTTTGAGCATATAAATTGAGCACAATCAAGTACATCATGGGAACAAGCATGCAAATGGGAGGTCAAGATGCAAATATATGTGATAAGTGAACAAGCATCTACCTCAATGTCATAGCAAGAATGCGCAAAGTGCTCAACAAAAGGTCTATGGTAGGCATAAGTATCATTCACAACACCAAGTATAATGAAATGTCTAAACACATGGGGTAAGTACAAGACAATCTGAGCATAACGTGCATAGGGTGTAGTGAAGATATCATAGCACTCAACACAATGAAAAGAGCAATTGTTCAACATGTGTGAGGCAATCAAGTCAAGCATGTGATAAGCAAAGGGACATGCCATATGTGAAGAACTAGATGCAACACACAAGGCATATATGTCATCAACCCAAGAAGGCAAGTAATAGTGGAACATGGGTGATGCAACATGGCTAGTTGGCATAGCGATCAAGTCAAGCATGCTAGTAGTGCGAAGATGCAACATACTAGAAGGAATCATGGCAATCATGTCATGTGTACAAATAGTGGGCATGAGTAAATCACATGACATAGCACAAGCATAAAAGCAAGATATGAGTAGAATGGCATGAATGTATTGGCGAGAGGCCATATGTAAATAGCAATGGGTCATCATGAATCTCCCAACACAAGAATCAACAATAGCATCTGGCACATGATAAACATGGCAATAGCAACAAGGATCTCCACCAAGCATGCAAATACACATAGGAATATCATAATGGTGCATCATGGGTAAATGCAAGCAAGGGTCACAATTGCATGGAAAAGGCATAGGAGCAAGCATAGCACGCAAAGTGAACATAGTAAAATGAGCATAATGTTAGAAGTAGTAGATGGCCCATAGCCGTGTGAGAGCCAAGTAGAGGAGTTGCACATAGTCCTTGCGCGAAGGGGACGGTGGTAAGGATAGTCCACGGGATCCCAAATCGTCATTGCTCTCAAGACCTCGTTTCGTCAACTCATGGGATTGAGAAGTTGACGAGAATACATGAGTACCTACACAAAACAAAGACAAAGGAAAAATTGTGTGTGCGTGGTAGATGTACACATCATCTATCATGATGCGCACATGCATGTGTCGGTGAGCACAAAATAGCCAATGCTCAAATAAATGAGATGCGTGATATAGAAACATGTCATCCATCATGAGAGGTTTGTTATTATGTGTGACACGATGGGGACACAAATTGAGCAAACAAGTATATTGCACATCAAAAGCATGTTTATTCATGGGGAGCATATAGTGTACACTATCATGGGAATCATGCAAAGTATGAAATGTATCAAGATCTCCTAATATGTATGAGGAAACTATGGGGGTCTCCTCATGAGTATTAATGGAAACATCACATGGAGAATATTGACAACATCCAAAACAATGCATATATGGAACAATGTGATCATGGCATGGCATAGTAGATGAATTGCGAAAATCATGTAAAGGAAGCATGGCAATATCATCACATGAAAAACATAAGCCAGTGAGCATCATCTCGTCATCTATGCCATAAGTGCAAATGGGATTTATTTTAATGGGGCATGCATAGTTACTATGTTGAGATTGAAATGATGCAATATGGGAGATCTCACTCATAGCATATGACAAGTTCAATGGATTGTCAAACATGACGTGACCAATAGAATTTTCACATGATATCCTATGAAGCATAGCATCACAACTAGGCAACTCAACATGCTCATCATCATATTCATCGTAAATAGGTAAGTCAAGGCATGAAGAAGTTTCACTAGCATGAAGCATGGTAATAGTTGGGTCAACATCATGCAAGCAATCAATCTCAAGAATGTACACTAGTGGGACTAGGGCATCACCTTCACCTTTGTTACCTTTGTCATTCCACTCAAGTGGTGTAGGTGAGGTGGGAAAGACCAAATGGTGGTCATCTTCGTCTTGATGGAACCATGTGGGGGGTGCATCATATTCCACCATGGCCATCGTCGTCTCCATAGGAGGTATGGAATCATAAATGGTAGGCGTGTCGTCATGTAGGAGACCTAGCACCAAAGGAGAAAACACACTAGGAGTAGAGGGTAAGTCGTTAGAAATCATGGTGGCTTCACATGCCGTGTCAACTACCTCACTCACTAAGTGTTGTGGCTCACTCACTCCCTCTTGGATGCTCTCACTCGTATGGTTGGTGGAGTCACTCAAATGGCGCTCAACCTCACATAGGGTGTGTGGCATGCTCTCATGTGTGGGGCTAGTGGTGGCCACACTCATCCTCTCATAGGAAATGCTCTCAATGTCACATATGGTGGAGTCACTCATGTCTCTCATGTGGTGGTGGCTCTCCTCACATGGCAATTGGGTCATCTCATGATATGTGGGTGTCGGAGAGATGTTGGTGCAAATGTCTCCATGCTCAGCCTTATTGTCGCCGTCTTGGTGTTGGAGGCCCATATGATGTGGCACCTCGTAGCTTGTCTCCATGACCGAAGGGAGTTTCCCATGCTCGGCCATCGTCCTTGAGGGGCTTCCGAAGATAGAAGTGTCGCCCTTGCTCGTAGATCATCGCCTTGGACTTGATGAAGTTGTTGTAGGCGTACTCATGGGAAGTAGGCGAAGATGCCGTACGTCCAAAGGCGAAGATGCCTCAATAGCACTTGGCGAAGATGCCAAAGTGGTTGGTGTAGCCGTAGCGTCGTCTTGGTGGTGGTCGTCTCGCGGTCTTCTCTTGTGCTTATGAGGCTTCGACTTGGCGTGAAGTAGGGCTTGTTGGGACTTGTGCATTTGCGCTTCTGGAGCATCTTCATGATGATGATGTCGTTGTCGTGCTTGAGCTCGTAGGAGATGTCGTTCGTCGTCGTCATGCACATGATGCTTGGAGGTGACTTGCCCTTCATGACAAGGTGGATCACGAACGTGATGGTGGTCGCCATGTAGTTGTGGACTTGGACGACTTGCGCTTGCATCTTTTTCGCGCTCCAAAGACTTGTAGCTTGAATGTCGCCGCCTTGAAGATGACGAAGGGGAAGAAGACTTGATCAAGGTTCTAATCTCTTCCATCCTTGCATCTTGCTCCTCCTTTTGTGCGGCAAGCTTCTTGTCGATGTAGTCCCTTTTCCTTGCTTCGGAGTGACGAATGTCGATGGAGATGTTCTCGATGCGCTCTCGTAATCTTGATTGTGCTCCTTGCATTTCGTGTTGTAGTTTGAAGATGGACCTTTTGGTGATGTAGTTTCACGCTGTCGTTGTTGTCGTAGACCGGAGAGGAAATGCCTTGCCTATCCATCACAAGACTCGAGCAAAGGTGAGTAGGAAATGAGATAAACAATACCAAGTTACCTTTTCCCAAAGTTGAGGATGTATCTTGTATCACTCAATGTGAAATGAAAGAATAGTGGAATTGGTACCGGACTTGTTCACTCACACCTATCAAGTAAAAGCTTATGGTAGAGCTCGGTGAGGATAGTGGCACAAAAATTTGATGCAAAATGTTAGCAAGAGTCAATAATGTTGGAAAAGATTCACAAATTCGCAAGTGAAACAAGTAGACCAATAGCAAATGGTACACGGAAACACACACACGGATAGATAAATGGGGTCGTGCAACCAAGGAATGAGCACAAAATGTGGAGTCCACGGAAAACGCTCGTGTTGCACAACTCAAGAGAGATGCTAGCACGATTGCTCAATAGACAGATACGAAACTTGTGCACAACCTATAAGATGCAACATGGATAAACTTCTATCCCAAGTATGCTATATATGTATGGTTCCCAGTGTTTCTCTCAAGATGATCCCATATGATGTAGATTTTGGTATGGCTCTTATGTGCAATGGGGTATGATGCTATGGCACTTGCTCAGGAGCTCTTTGCTCTCTTTTTGCTTAAAAGCTTTTTCTCTTTTTTTTCAATGGCCACTTTTGCACAATGCACAAACCAAGATAGCAATTGTGTATATCGGGAACGATATTGTGACACAATGGATGATATGATACCAATATGATATGGTATGTATGGAATGTAATGGTGGATCACTAATGTGCACAAGTAACGTTGCTGGCAATACTCAAATGGCTAGTCTCGATAGGTAAGTGACGCAAAATGGGCTAGGGGTTAACAATGCAATTGCAAGGGGAATACACAATGGTGTCGTCGAGGTTACCGTCCTTTTTGATGATGAGTAGCGGCGTTCTTGATGTAGATACCAAGATGATGTAGACCCGTCCCTAAGTAGCCGAAACACCTTAGGAAACGGTAAAAAACTGCAAACTCAAAATCTCAAGAACAAAAGTCAAATGGTGGTAGTGGAAATGGCAATGTGGAAGTAGTGGTTGTTTGTGAAGAAGCAAATGTCCCTAAGTAGCCGAAACACCTTAGGAGACTCATGTCACCACTCAAACAACCACAAATGCTCAATGGAGTAAAATGGGTTAGGTTGCGGAAGGCTATGGTGGTTAGGCGGATGATATGGTGGAAGGCCTACGCAAAGATGCCAAAATTTCAAATTTTAATGGAGTCAAATGGTGATGGAACCTACCTAGGTGGATGGGGGATGTCAATAGCTACTCAACGAGCTAAAGAACGCCAAAATCGGACTCCGGATGTGGAAGTTATGGCCGAAATGGTGAACTACACGCGGCTGCTGTAGGGGGGCCGTGCGCACGGGGTCTAGGGGCCGTGGGCACGGGGTCCCGTGCGCACGGTACATGCACCGAGGGCACGGGGTCACCTGGGACGCGCGGGTTTGGCGGATTTCTTGGCGATTTGGGCTCCAAGCGGCTGGATCGCGTGGATGGGGTGTAGCTGGGTGTATGGGGGTGGTATGGGGTGGTGGGGCAGAGGCCGAAGCGCACTGGAAGGGCTGTGCGCACGGGGTCTGGCTGGCCCGTGTGCACGGGGTCCCGATGGCCCGTGTGCGCGGGGTCCTCTGAGAGCGGACGAACTACTCCAGATCCGTGGGGAAACTCGAATTTGAGGGCGAAATCGAAGGGTGGAAGGTAGGGGAAGATGGTAGAGCGATGGATCTACTTGCTAAACACCAAATCCATGGACCAAATCCAACAAAATGTCATCAAACCAACAAATCACAAAAAATTTTGGGGCTATTTTTGGTGGGGAATTTTCGGATTTAGGACAAAATCAACAAAACCAGGCTAGAAAACAAAGAGTGGGGCTCCCAATTTCGTGAGAAACCATGGCTCATGATACCATATGATGTAGGGTGGAACCCTAGAGAGAAGATCTTTCACGAATTGGAGGTGGAATCCCCAAGAACAAGATGAACAAAGGAGGGAAAACAAGAGGAGCACTCAAGAACAAGTCAAATCACACATCCACTAGACAATCAAACACATAGGATCCACAAGGTACATGAACAACAAAGGGAAATAAGATACATGGTAGAGTTCATCCCAAATCCTATGAAGGAGATGAGGGCTTGATGATCTAGATAGATCCTTCCCTCAAGGGGTCTTCATCCACTAGGGATCTTCTCCAATGGAGGCCTTGAACCCCAATGGAGTGGAATCCCACAAAGGGAGGTACATGAGCTAAGCTCTAGTGTTTAGATATATCCTTAGCTAAGTCTAAATGGAGGAGATGAAGGAGTATATATAGTCCTAGGCAAAGAGGGGAATAGGTGGGGGTGAAATGGCATCACAAGGGCAAAGCCCGCAGCACCACACAGGGGGCCCCGTGTGCACGGGGTAAGTGGAGCCCGTGCGCAGGGGGTATCCAGGGACCAGACGCAAGGGTCCGTGCGCACGGGGTCCGTGAGGCCCGTGGACACGGGGGTCCCGTGGACACGGTACACGCCCGTGCGCACGGGGTCTTTAGGACCGCCAGCCTGGGAGGCCCGTGGGCACGTGGTCGGAGGGGCCCGTGCGCACGGGGTCGCCTGGGAGCTGCTGCCTTCTTCTTGGTGCTTCCTTCTCCGCTTCCAGGCTTCCGTCTTGGATGGTGTAGTTGTTCTCTTGCGCTTGGACTCCTCCATGATGAATGTGTAGCTCCGCTCACACCTAAGTATGCACACGAGAGAGGGGTCAAGTAGTATACCATCCTTGAAGGGTACAAGTGGACACGTGTAAAGGAGATGATTCACCTTGGTATGCATGAAGTAGATGTGGCACGTGTCACTTGTTAAATGGACTCTTGACATGGTGATGTCCATAGGATGCTCCGCATCAATCACCTTAACCAATCGGGCTGATAAAGCAGAGGCAAGTCTTGAAGAGGTGGGAGCCGAACTATCCGGCTTAAAACGCCATGTATCTCATATGGTCTCAGCAATCTTTGGTAACTCGCCCTGCTAGTGTCTAATATTTGAATCTTTCAAGTGATCATATGAATTAGCATTAACTCACCTGATATTACTATGCAGTCCCTAGGAGCACAAATCTTAACCAAGATATGCTGATAAAGCTGAAGGCGGTTTATACGTTGGTGGAACAACTGTACACCGGACCTTAGTGTGCCTTAGACACAGTGGCCCTGTCAAATGAAGTTCCCACACTCCTGGTGGATGTGATAAGGAAGCTTTTTGTGCTACCCCAGCGATTTAATGAATTAAGGCAGTCGTCTGCAAGAGCCGGAGCTGTAGCTGCTTTAAGCCGGGCCAAAGCTTGGCTTCCTGAATTAGACCCGGCCAACATCGCCATTGGGTATCCAAGCGTTAAGGAGGATGTCAGGCCATTTGAGCAGGAGGACTTCGCCGCTTGCATGAAGGAAATGCGCGTTGTGGCCACACTGATGTCTGATGAGGCAGATCTCACCAGGTACCAGCCGGGTTACGACATGAAGAACCAAAGGATTCCAACGCCACATTATGAAGTGACCAGCCTGATTCCACCAGTCCTAAGCATACCTTCATCCCTGACGTTAACCCGGTCGGACTAATTGATGATGAAGCTGAATTTGAAGCTCTGAATGGCATTGACTGGTCATCATCAACCTTCCAGGGCAGGGAACATGGCGAAGAAGCGGAGAGGGCTGACCCGGAAGCTTCAGGTCAACAAGAGAATTGATCCGCCGAGCGGCTCATATTTGTAGCCTGCTGAAAAACAACTTAATCATTTGGACTCGGCGAGTCATGTAATAGGGTAGAAATGACTTTGCTTTGTCATGCCATCGTGCATGTTTTGGTGCTCAACATTGTTAAGACGCCATCTCATATTCGCCCGTTTTTATACATATCATCTATTTTCCTTATGCTCAAGAAAGTCTTTGACCTACCCTGCACATAGAGATAGATCACAAGAAAACCCTTGGTGTCTTACCGTAGGGTGGGTCATAATATCTTTACATATAACCTCTAATATGGAACAAAGAGTTACAGATAAGCCTCTTGTGAAATATAGCTTTGAAACACAACTATGATGTCATACCTGTGATCTTTGAACTTGTACTGACGGTTTATGTGACCCAAACAATAAGGGTGATAACCCAATCTTTGGAAACCATCCCTTCCAAATATATGATGATTGCCATATGTCCGCGACTTATCGTCCAAAACCAAGCCGGGTTAAATTTAAACCACATTTATACTGAGATCTGAAAAAAAAGTTTCAAGACAAAACAAAGGTTGCTTTCAAACAAAACTTAATCCAAATAAAAAGAAAAACTCAAGGCTTCTGATTCGAATACGATTAGTAAACCGTTCAAAAGGGGTTAAGCTAGGATTTGAATACGATCATGTAGCCCCCAGTGGCTTTGGCGTTGCGCCGATTAAGAGGGTACGGACAGCTATGTTCTCTTTGGTTCGAATACGACCTATGCTTGAACAGGAAGCCCCCAAATGACCTTGAGAGTTTTTTAACGACTCTGATTCGAATACGATCAAAGTCGGACCCAAAAGGGGTTTGATATGATTCAAATATGATCAAGAAGCCCCTAGTGAGTTTGGCAGTGTGCCGATCAAAAGGGTACCGACAGCTATGTTCTCTTTGGTTCGAATATGACCTATGTTTGAATAGGAAGCCCCTAGTGACCTTGAGGTTTTAACGGCTAGATTCGAATACGATCATGAGCCGGACCAAGATGGCTAAGCTAGATTCGAATAGGATCAGCACCCAATTGGTCGTTTTGAAATGATGATGATGAAGACATATGATCATTGAGGATGTCAAGGTAGAGGTCCTACTTTATTACTTATCATAATATATACATCGTCAAAATATGTACATCATGAGAGCCAGTGGCTCAAGTTTTAACACCCCGGATGTAACTTTCCATCTCTGTAACTCCAACTCTTGCCATTTTCGGCTACGTGCTATGATATTCCCTCCGTGGTTGGGTTTTGTTTTTCATTTTGCATTTTGTTCATGTCATGCATCTCATATCATGTCATCATGTGCATCTCATTTGCATACGTGTTCGTCTCATGCATCCGAGCATTTTCCCTGTTGTCCGTTTTGCATTCCGACACTCCCACATGCACCGGCGCACCCCTCTTGTCTCTTTTCATGTGCGGGTGTTAAACATTCTCGGAATGGGCCGAGCCTTGCCAAGTAGCCCTGGTATAGCACCGGTAGACCACCTGTCAAGTTTCGGGTCATTTGGAGCTCGTTTGGTACTCCAACGGTTAACCGCACTCTCGCAAAGGCCTCTTTTAAGTTGCAGCCCAACACCCCTACAAAACAGCCCAATAACCCATCTAAGTCACTTCCATGCTCTCCCTCTTCGGATCACGATCGTGTGGGCGAAAACCGCACCTCATTTGGACACTCCTAGCTCCCTCTACCTATAAATATGTGTACTCCCCCGAATTTCCGGATCCCCAAACCCTAGCCCGCTCCTCCGCCGCCGCCGGACACGTCCAGGCGAGCCGGACATGTCCGCCGCCGCTCCCCCGGTGAATCAGACGAAGACACGTGGCCTCCACCGCGCCCCCGCGCCGCCGGCCCGCGAGGCCCGTGCGGGCCCCCCGCGGCCCGTTCGC
>LT934112.1:96792370-96873675 GCA_900231445.1 Triticum turgidum subsp. durum
GGCCCGCGCGCGCCACGCGCGTGGTCCGCGCCGCCACCCGGCCCCGCCTCCGGCCGCCCCGTCCTCTCCCCTCCGACCGCCTCCTCCTCCGCCCTCGGCTCCCGCTCCGCCGGCGACCTCGAACTCCGGCCAGATCTGATCTGGAAATCGCTACGGTTGACCCCGAAAACGTCTAAGTCTTTTTCCTGTCATATTTTGTTGCATCTTCATCGCATCACATCTTTGCACCCGTGGCTCCGTTTTGGGCGTGTAGCATACCAAATTGTTCGTCTCGAAGAGTACATCATTTCATTCCATTGCATCATTTACATTTGAGCTTGTCTTGATGCCCTAAATGCTGTTGGAAGAGGGCTATGTGATGTTAGTTTCTGTTTCTTAACAGAACTTGCACTTTTGTCATTTTTGCCATGATTAATGTGTGCACCTTACGAACTTGAGCCCTACATATGTTTTGATCTATGCCATGCCAGATTTACAGGGTTGTATGCCATGTATTTTTGTGATCAATGTGGTGACTAGAACAAGCATGCAAACTAGGCTTCGTGATATTGCTGATTTTAGTCCCTATTCTGTTGTTATTGTGATGCCATGTAAACATGTTGCTACAAAGAGATCCATGCATATTTAGAGATACTTCAGTAAGGGTGTTTTGAACATATGGTTATGCTCTATCCACTCATGCCCTTGTTTGAAATTATGGAGTATTCTAGCATGTCATTTTCGTGCTCTACTTTTGCTACAAAATGTTTCCTGGCAGATTGTTTACATGATATTCAATTTTTACGAGGTTGTTGTAGTTGATCTCTGTAGGCTATGATGTTGTTCTTGCCATGTATAGCTTCTAAGCCGTGTCTTCTTGACGGATGTATGCTTAGTTTATCATGAAGTGCTCTGTAGTGAATGCATCGAGCTCACGAAGGTGCCTTCCTAATTCTGTCAATGCCATGCTTTGTTTGCTGAATCTGTTAACGAAACTTGCTATGTTTACATGCATGCCATCATTTCTTTTGGTCCTTTTTGGCTTATGGTCAGTTGGTCTATGCTTTGACTAGATTCATGCCATGCCTTGTTTTACTACTATAAGTTTCTGTAGCATGTTGATAACTTGCTCTGAACATTGCTTCCTAATGCTGTTTATGCCATGTCCAGCCTGATATTTGTTTGCACTTTCACCATGCTTGTTTGAACCTGTTGTGATGTGATTTGGCCGTAGCTCAGTGTTCCTTTTTTGTTAAGCGTCTCCTGTAGATCACTGCCATATGTTTTGTTTTTATGTTGGGGTGCTGTAGCATAGTTTCTTGTTGCATGTCAAGTAGCATCGTGCTGTTAATCGCAATTTTGTGCCATTATTGTTTTGCTTGCCATTTGCAAACCGTGCGTCCGTTTCCGGTGATCTTCATATCGATTTCAACCGAAATCATCTCATCTTTCCAGCGGCATACTTGGTTTGCCAAGTTGATGCCCTGTTCATCATTTCCCTTCCGGAGCACGCATATGCATTGCATATCACATCTCGCATATCATGTCATGTTTTGCATCATGTTGCTTGTGCATTGCACCGTGATTTATTGTGGTTCCTTTGCTTGTGTTCTTGCTTTGGGTAGAGCTGGGAGGCGAGTACATGAACGAGGAACCTGTTGAGAACGTTTACGAGGATCAAGCCTTCGACAACTCTGAGAACTTTGCAGGCAAGATGACCATACCTTCGATATCACTTCTATCTTTGCTTTGCTAGTTGCTCGCTCTTTCGCTATGTTAGCTCTAGCTGCCATTGTTTTTCATGCCTTACTTTTGCCATGTCAACCCTCTAACCACCCTGTCCTAGCAAACTGCTGATTGGCTTGTCACCGCTTTTGCTCAGCCCCTCTTATAGCGTTGCTAGTTGCAGGTGAAGATGAACTCTGTTCCAGGTCGGAACATGGATATTTTGGGATATCACAATATATCCTATTTAATTTAATGCACCTTATATATTTGGTAAAGGGTGGAAGGCTAGGCCTTATGCCTGGTGTCTTGTTCCACTCTTGCAGCCCTAGTTTCCGTCACACCGGTGTTATGTTCCTTGATTTTTCCTTCCTTACGCGGTTGGGTGATTTATGGGACCCCCTTGACAGTTCGCTTTGAATAAAACTCCTCCAGCAAGGCGCAACCTTGGTTTTACCATTTGCCACCTATACCTTTTTCCCTTGGGTTTTAGCGAGCCCGAGGGTCATCTTTATTTTAGCCCCCCCGGGCCAGTGCTCCTTCGAGTGTTGGTCTGAACCGAGCCTCCTGCGGTGCCACCTCGGGGAAACTTGAGGGTTGGTTTTACTCGTAGCCTGTATCATCCGGTGTGCCCTGAGAACGAGATATGTTCAGCTCCTATCAGGATTTGTCGGCACAGTCGGGTGGTCTTGCTGGTCTTGTTTTACCATTGTCGAAATGTCTTGCAAACCGGGATTCTGAGACTGATCGGGTCTTCCCGGGAGAAGGTTTATCCTTCGTTGACCATGAGAGCTTATGATGGGCTAAGTTGGGACACCCCTGCAGGGTATATAATCTTTCGAAAGCCGTGCCCGCGGTTATGAGGTAGATGGGAATTTGTTAATGTCCGGTTGTAGATAACTTGACACTTGACTTCATTAAAATGCATCAACCGCGTGTGTAGCCGTGATGGTCTCTTCTCGGCGGAGTCCGGGAAGTGAACACGGTTTGAGTTATGCTTGACGTAAGCAGTTACAGGATCACTTCTTGATCACCACTAGCTTCTCGACCGATGCGTTTCTTCTCTTCTCGCTCTCACTTGCGTATGTTAGCCACCATATATGCTTAGTGCTTGCCGCAGCTCCACCATATTGCCTTTTCCTACCTATGAGCTTAAATAGTCTTGATCTCGCGGGTGTGAGATTGCTGAGTCCCCGTGGCTCACAGATTCTACCGAAACAGATGCAGGTGCCGAGGATACCAGTGCAGATGGCGCAACCGAGCTCAAGTGGGAATTTGATGAGGCCCTTGGTCGTTACTATGTATCGTTTCCAGATGATCAGTAGAGGTGCCCAGTTGGGACGATCAGGGATCTGTGTAGCATTTGGGGTAGTCTTCTTTTATTTTGGTTCCGTAGTCGGACCTTGAGTGTAATCTGGATGATGGATGTTTATTTATGTATTGTGTGAAGTGGCGACTGTAAGCCAACTATGTATCTTTTCCCTTATGTATTACATGGGTTGTGCGAAGATTACCTCACTTGCGACATTGCTTTCAATGCGGTTATGCCTCTAAGTCGTGCTTCGACACGTGGGAGATATAGCCGCATCGAGGGCGTTACACAAGTGTAGTAAGGCCAAAGATGAGCGATATTCCACGACCGGCAGGTCTCTTCCTCTGACGTACGTGAGTCTTTGTGGTCTCGAACATCGATAAGGTAGTATGACCCGTTGTTCAAGTTCTTGCTGACCACAAAGGGCCCTTCCCAAGGTGGGGATAACTTGTGTGCATCCGTTTGATCTTGGATGAGCCGGAGCACCAAATCACCTTCCTGAAAGGTTCTGGACTTAACCCGGCGGCTGTGATAGCGGCCCAGGTCCTGTTGGTAAATCGCCGAGCGGGCTGCTGCCAGGTCACGCTTTTCATCTAACAGGTCAAGTGCATCCTGACGAGCTTGTTCACTATCAGCTTCAACGTAAGCCGCCACATGGGGCGAGTCATGTCGGATGTCACTAGTTAAAACCGCCTCTGCTCTGTATAACATGAAGAAAGGCGTGTAACCCGTAGACCTGTTGGAGGTAGTATTGATGCTACATATCACAGAAGGTAACTCCTCAACCCAACAAACCGACGTCCGTTGCAAAGGAACCAAAATCCGGGGCTTGATGCCTTTCAAGATTTCCTGATTGGCTCTTTCAGCTTGACCATTGGATTGGGGGTGAGCTACTGATGAAACATCAAGCCGGATATGCTAACGTTGACAGAATTCCTCCATGGCGCCTTTGGACAGATTAGTACCATTGTCAGTTATAATGCTGTGTGGAAAGCTAAAACGAAAGATCACCTTTTTCATGAATTGAACCGCTGTGGCTGCATCACACTTACTTACTGGCTCTGCCTCAATCCACTTTGTGAATTTGTCAACCGCCACCAAAAGATGGGTCTTTTTATCTTTGGACCTTTTGAAAGAGCCAACCATGTCGAGCCCCCAGACTGCAAACGGCTAAGTAATTGGAATCATCCTCAATTCTTGAGCCGGCACTTGAGCACGTCTTGAGAACTTCTGACAATCATCACATTTATTGACCAGATCCTCCGCATCTGCATGAGACGTGAGCCAATAAAATCCATGACGAAAAGCTTTGGCCACAAGGGACTTTGAACCAGCATGATGGCCACAATCTCCTTCATGAATCTCACAAAGAATTTCTTGACCTTCCTCAGGAGAAACACAACGCTGAAACGCCCCAGTGACACTGCGATGATGTAACTCGCCATTGGCAATTGTCATTGACTTAGACCGCCGAGTTATCTGCCTGGCCAGGGTTTCATCCTTAGGCAACTCACCCCAGGTCAAGTAAGCCAAGTATGCCACTGTCCAATCTGGGATGACGTGAAGAGCCGCCACCAATTGTGCTTTTGGGTCAGGAACAGCCAAGTCTTCCTCTGTAGGCAACTTGACAGAAGGGTTATGCAGAATATCCAAGAAGGTATTAGGTGCCACCGGCTTACGCTGAGACCCCAACCGACTTAAAGCATCAGTCGCCTCATTCTTTCTATGATCAATGTGCTCCACTTGGTAACCCTTGAAGTGTCTAGCAATGGCGTCAACCTCACGGTGATAAGCCGCCATAAGGGGATCCTTGGAATCCCACTTGCTTGATACTTGTTGATCCACCAAGTCTGAATCACCAAAGCACCTTACCCGGCTCAAACTCATCTCCTTAGCCATCTGAAGACCATGGAGCAAGGCCTCATACTAAGCTGCATTGTTAGTACAGGGAAACATCAACCTTATTACATAACAAAATTTGTCACCTCGAGGGGAAGCTAAAATAACTCCAGCCCCCGAGCCCTCAAATTGCCTGGATCCATCAAAGTGAATAGTCCAATATGTGTTGTCCGGCTTCTATTCAGGCATCTGCAGCTCTATCCAATCGTTGATGAAGTCCACCAATGCTTGAGACTTGATAGTAGTGTGTGGCACATACTTTAAACCATGAGGCCCAAGTTCAATGGCCCACTTGGCGACTCGTCCTATGGCTTCTCTGTTTTGAATGATATCTCCTAAAGGAGCAGAACTGACCATAGTGATGGGATGACCCAGGAAATATTGCTTGAGCTTCCGGCTTGCCATGAACACCCCATAAACAAGCTTCTGCCAATGTGGATACCTTTTCTTGGACTCAATAAGCACCTCACTGACGTAGTAAACCGGCCGTTGAACCGGATGCTCCTTGCTAGCCTCCTTGCGTTCCACCACAATGGCTACACTAACGGCACATGTGTTAGCAGCCACATATAACAATAATGGCTCCTTATCAATGGGGGCAGCAAGGACTGGCGGCTCAGCTAGCTGCCTCTTCAAATCTTCGAAGGCAGCGTTAGCAGCATCGCTCTAGACAAAGTCATCCGTCTTCTTCATCATCTGATACAGCGGAATGGCCTTCTCACCTAACCAGCTTATGAACCAGTTTAAAGCGGCAATACGACCCACCAAACGCTGAACATCATTGATACACGCCGGTTTAGCCAAAAAAGTGATTGCCTTGATCTTCTCCTGGTTAGCCTCAATGCCTCTGTTAGAAACCAGAAAACCCAAAAGCTTGCCTGCAGGCACACCAAAAATGCACTTGGCAGGATTAAGCATCATATTGTAGAGCTAGAGATTATCAAAGATTTCCTTCAAATGATCTATCAACTTTTGCTTCTCTCTGGACTTTACCACAATGTCGTCCACATAAGCATGAACATTACGCCCGATCTGATTGGGAAGGCAGTTCTGCACACATCGCTGTTAAGTCGCCTGGGCACCCTTAAGCCCAAAAGGCATAGGCACATGGCAGAAGGCTCCAAATGGAGTAACAAAAGCCATCTTGTCCTGGTCCTTAACTCCCATCTTGATCTGATGATAACCAGAATAGGCATCCAAAAAACTCAAACACTCACAACCCGCCGTAGAATTAATGATTTCTTCAATACGAGGGAGAGCAAAGGCATCAGCCGGACAAGCTTTGTTTAAATCCATGAAATCCACACACATATGCCAAGTGTCGTTCTTCTTAAGTACCAGCACCAGGTTAGCCAACCACTCTAGATAAAAAATTCAATAATGAACCCGGCCTCCAAGAGCCGGGACACTTCCTCACCAATGGCCTTACGCCTCTCTTCATTGAACCATTGAAGAAACTGCTTGACCGGCTTAAATTTTGGATCAATATTGAGAGTGTGCTCAACGAGTTCTCTCGGTACACCTGGCATGTCAGAAGGTTTCCATGCAAACATGTCCCAGTTCTCCCGGATGAACTCGATGAGCGTTCTTTCCTATTTGGGATCCAGATTGGCACTGATACTGAACTGCTTAGATGAGTCTCCTGGAACAAAATCAACAAGCTTGGTGTCATCGGCTGACTTAAACTTCATTACCGGCTCATGCTATGTGGTTGGCTTCTTCAAAGACGTCATGTCTGCCGGGTCAACATTGTCCTTGTAGAACTTCAACTCCTCTGTTGCACAAACAGATTCAGCGTAAGCAGCATCACATTCCTCACATTCCAAGGCTATCTTCCGACTCCCATGCACTGTGATGGTGCCCTTATGACCCGACATCTTGAGCTGCAAATAAACATAAAACGGTCATGCCATGAACTTGGCATAAGCCGGCCGTCCAAACAGGGCGTGATACGGGCTCTTGATTTTGACCACCTCAAAGTTTAACCTCTCAGCCCTAAAATCATGCTCATCTCCAAAGAACACCTCCAGCTCAATCGTACCCACTGGGTATGCCGTCTTACCAGGGACCACTCCATGAAAAACAGTGTTGGAAGTCTTGAGATTTTTATCAGTCCAACCCATGGGAGGAAAATTCTCATAATAGAGGATATTGATGCTACTGCCTCCATCCATGAGCACCTTAGTGAATTTATATCCACCAACCTGAGGTGCCACCACCAAGGCCAAGTGACCCATATTGTCAACCCGGGGAGGGTGATCTTCCCTACTCCATAGAATAGGCTGCTCAGACAATTTCAGCTGCTTTGGAATACTCTAATATCGACCTTGCTGCTGCTGCTGACCTCCCTGGCCAGATTGCTGATTATAACCACCTTGATTACCCTGAGAGCTTTGAAAATTGGAATTTGAACCACCGCCCGGGCCATGAAAGCCGCGGCCCAGCCCGTGATTGCCGTCGAACATGTTGGAATTATTGAAAGCTTTCATGATCGTACAGTCCTTCCATAGGTGAGTGGCCGGCTTCTGTGGTGTACCGTGCCTTGGACAGGGCTCATTCAGTAACTGCTCAAGCATGTGGCTTGACCCGCCGGACCGAGGAGGTGGTCTCCCCTTACGTCATTGATTGTTGCCCTGCGCATTGGTGTTAGCCACAAACTCCAAGCGACCATCAGCCTTACATTTATTATTACCTCCTTGGTTTGCCGGGTTATGCTGAGGACCCGTGGCATTGCCTTTCTTCTTTCCCTTCCCTGTCTTCTCATCATCAGACTCGGGATCCTTGGTACTATCAAAGTCGGCGTATTTGACTAGAGCCGCCATCAGTTGGCACATGTCATTACAATCGCGCTTGAGCCGCCCCAGCTTCATCTTCAGAGGCGTAAAAGGACAATTTTTCTCCAGCATTAAGACTGTAGAGCCGACATCCATCTTATCAGACGAATGTACTATGGCTTTGACCTGGCGCACCCAATGGGTCGTGGACTCACCCTCCTCTTGATTGCAATTAGTCAAGTCCACAATTGACATGGGCTGCTTGAATGTTTCATTGAAGTTCTGAATGAATCGGGCTTTTAACTCTACCCATGAACCGATGGAATTAGGCGACAGCCCCTTCAACCAAGTGCGGGCCGTCCCATACAATATCATGGTGAGATACTTGGCCATCCCAGTGTCACTTACTTCCAGTAGCTCCATAGCCATCTCATAGCTTTCAATCCACGCCCAGGCTGTAAGTCAGCCGTGTAATTAGGCGCCTTTCGAGGCCCCTCGAAATCTTTGGGCAAACGCTCATTACGTAGAGCCGGCACCAGACAGGGGACACCTCCGGTCCTAGTGGTCACGCTTGCCTCAATAGAAGTCGTAGGATAAATCACGAAAGACTGGTAAGCCGCCCGCTGAGCCGCCTGCTCAGCCGCTTGCTGAGCCGCCCGTTCGGTCTCTTGACGTATTCTGTCCTGATTAAACAAGTTAGGAGCTCCATCACACGCCGCGGCATGCCCGCACGGCTGGTCACGGCGCCGGGCGTTGCTTGAAATAGCCGCTAAATCCATGTGCCTGCTATGACTCGGGCTCCGGCTTGGACGAGGGGTCGAATGAATCCTGTCTCTGCTATACGAGAATGCCTCCTACTGCGCTAAAGCCGTCTGAAGAAGCTCTCTGACCCTGCAAGATTCAACCGCCGTCGGAGAGTCGCCCTCCATCGGGAGAGTCACCAATCGTGCCACCGCAGCAATCATGTTCTCCAAAGGGTTAGGATAATGACCCGGTGGTGTTGGTACGTAATGAGGCGGAGCAATATTCATCCGGGGAGGTTCCATCGTACGCGGCTGAACTGGCGTCCTAGCTCCGGGCGTTGCAACCTGGTTTACCTCCAGCGGGTTACTGGGCCCTACCCCGGGTGTACGGAAGAGGTTTCGAGGATCATAAACCGGAGGCAGACGGGACTGACTCTTCTGGTATCTTCTCCTCATGACCCCGTTTAACGCATTCTGATCCATCGTGAGTTGGAAAGCCTGCGACTGAATCCGCCGAGCCTGAGCATCCAGAGCCGCCCGCTCTGCGGTCATCCTGACGTCTTCCACCGTCAGGTCTTCCTTAGCCTGCACTATATCCTGTTTTAACTGCGCCACTTCCGCATCCTGTTGAGCTTGATCCGCCGGGTTGACCACGACAGTTAATAGAGGTGTCATCTTATCCATGAGATCCATCAGCACTTGAGCAGGCGGGTGCACAGGGCCTCCTGCCCCGGCTGCCGCTGATCCGGAGGTTATTGCTGCCGCAGCCGTAGAGTTTTTAACAGGTTGCGTGCCAGCCATGAAGATCCCAACTCTGCTCGGCGGCTCAAGGAGGTCCGGAATACTACTGCCATCGGAATAGCCCCCAAGCCCACCGTCTTGCAATTGATTCAACGAATCCGTCTCACCTGTGGACGACTCACCATCAGAGTAGATGGCCGTCTCACCGGCAGACACGGATCCTTCGGAGAGTTCCCCTCCGTGGGTGCATCCCATGAAGACACGCTTCATGGCAGGCTGAGCCCGGGCAGGTCTCGCACGCTGAGCCATTTCGACGAGGTCGGTGCAGATTTCCAGCTCAGGGCCCAGCTTGCCGATCTTGCCGATGAAGATGTGCATTCCGCCGAAGGGGACCCGGTACCTGTACTCAATTGAGCCGGCGTCGGGGCCCCAGCCTACGTCATCGATGTAGAGCTTGCCGCAAGGACTCTTGGTCATCCATCCCACAGCGTATCCCTTGAGCCCTTCGAAGCTGCCCTTCAAGAACTCAAATCCACCATGTGCTGGCCCCACGGTGGGAGCCAACTATCGTGGAATTGTCACGTTAGATGTCCAAGTGAAAGGACTTAGTTGTGGAGCCATCGTAACTAGGTAGCTTAAAGGGGATAATCGGGACAAAGGACACAGAGTTTATACTGCTTCGGCCCCTTATGGTGAAGGTAAAAGCTTACGATCCAGTTTTGAGTGGGATTGCTTATGTCTCGCTTACCAGGGAGCGAATCCCCTTGACCTAGTTCTCGATCTGATGTTACTTGCCCTGAACCGCCACCGGTCGTCCCTTTATACATAGAGGTCGACGCCCAGCGGCTCACAGAGTCCCGGCCGGCTCATAAACAGTGTCCGGCTCGGTCTCTAACTATTCTTGCCTTACAATACAAGTTATGTACATATGGCGGTTTATCTCTATGGGCCTTAAGTTACCTTTGGGCTTTGGGCCCTTAATTGAGCCGCCATCTTCAAGCTTTGTCTTGGGCTTCAAGAGTCCTCATAGGTATAACACGGCCCCTCCTGGGTGGGTCATACCTAATAGTTATATCCCCGACATGGCTGGAGCAACAAAATCAATGGTTGAAGAAGCCGGACGACTGTTGGATTTTAACAATCCAACGATCATTGGTGATAGAATTATTTGTTAACTAAGTTGACAGAGCCCTCCATCCGCGTCAACTTAGTAGGCCCACAAGCCAGCCTCTCAATATGGTGGGTCCTAGCTAGCAGGGGGAGTATTCATTTTTGTGTGCGTAATAAGGAGGCACTTCCTTGCATGCGAAGATATAGCTGGTGGGTCCAAGCTGTCAGTGGGGGCAATGATT
Organism: Triticum turgidum subsp. durum; assembly: GCA_900231445.1. Taxonomy (NCBI): domain Eukaryota; kingdom Viridiplantae; phylum Streptophyta; class Magnoliopsida; order Poales; family Poaceae; genus Triticum; species Triticum turgidum. The sequence continues at coordinate 96,802,896 of LT934112.1, forward strand.
TTTTTGTGAAATACAGATGCCCTTATGGTGGGTCCTGGATGTTAGGTGGAGGAATAATTATTTTGTGCGTAATAAGGAGGCATTTCCTTGTGTGCGTCCATGGACCCAACTGTCAGCCTCTCCACATATAGGCCACTTCCGGTGGATGTCGTTCGTTGACCACGTTGACTACACCGCATCGAGAGCACCAAGGCGGTGGACGCAGGTGACGCCTACGAAGGGAACAACATTGAGCCTGGGAAGACACGACAGTGGCTGCCCACACGGTGGGGAGTATGAGGGTTGACTAGTTCGGCTGCGGTTTGAGGCTGCCATCTCTGGAGAATAACAGAGGGTGTGGGTGAGTAGAGGGAAGGCTTGGCCAGCAGTAGTTTGGTTGGGCGGTGAGGCCTGCACAGCAGCACAGCCGCACACGAGAGGCTGGAGCAGGCGGTACGACGGGCGCATGTTTGGGCGGCTGGAGCAACAAGACCAGAGGTTGAAGAGTAGCTTGGTTGTTGGATTAACATCAAACGGTTAGTGCAACTAGAATCATTTATTGACTAATTTGACAAAGCCCTGCATATGCGTTAACTTAGTAGGCCCACAAGTCAGCCTCCAGATCTGATGGGTCTCAGCTAGCACAAGGAATCAAATTTTTTTGCGTAATAAGGTGGCATTTCCTTGCGTGCGAAGATGTTTTCTGGTTTTTTATTTCTTCTTTTTCGAGTTAGAATAAAAAGAAAACAATTTAGGATCTTCGGTACTATCTATATTTTCACGAAAAGGATCATAATAAAGCTGGTGGGTCCCAGCTGTCAGGGAGAGGAAACTTTTTATTTCTGCATAATAAAGGACGCACTTGCGTGTGAACATGTAGCTGGTGGGTCAAACCTGTTAGTGGGAGAAATTATTTGTTTTCGCATAATACGGGGGCACTTGCTGTGTGCGTCCATGGGCCCTGTGGGTCCCTACTGTCAGCCAATCCACGTACATGCCTCATCCGATTGTTGTCATTTGTTGACAAAGTTGACCGCCGCGCCGAGAGAACCAATGCAGTGAACGATGGCGAGTATTACTAAGGGAATGACCCGGAGCCGGCAAAGACACAACAGTGGATGCTCACGCGGAGGGGAGTACGAGGGTTCACGGATTCAGCTATGGGGTGAGGCTGCCATCGCCGGTGATGAAAAGGAGGTGTTGGTGAGCAGAGGAATGTCCTGGATGATATTTGGGAGTAGAGTGGGCCGGTGAAACCTGCGCGGCGGCACAGCCGGCCACGAGAGGCGTTAGCAGGCGGTTGAAGCAAGAATATCAGAGATTGAAGAAGCACTACAGCCATTGGATGACATCCAATGGCCACTGCTGCTAGAATCGTGTCTTGACTATAAGTTTACAAAGCCTTCCGTACGCCTTAGTAGGCCCACAAGCCTTCCATACGCGTCACTGATTATAATTCTCCAAAACATAGTAGGACCACAAGTGAGCATCACATCGGCGGCAGAGAACATATACCCATTTGCAATTTGTAATAGTGTACAACTCATTTTTGAATTCTAATGGAATTTACGACAACCCATTTATAGTCTCTTAAAATTACAGCTCATTTTCTAGCCAGGACGGCGATTAATAATTTAAACCAACCTCTCAAAACAGAATTCCACCAAAAATCCCACATTTTGACGGGATCAAAAAAAATCCCGAAATTTCGAGCCAGATTAAATATAATTTCCAAATGAATTTTTATTAGGTAAAAATGTAGAAAAATACTGCACGCACAATAAGTAATGAAATTAAAATTTCCAAGTTCAAACAATAATATTCTTGAAACTAATTACCTGCTTGGTGCGTTTTTGTATATTTACAGCCCAGTTTTTACATCTCATTATTATTTCTTAAAGCCCATTTTCCTTTTAGGCCTAATGCATCCCTTATAGGAAAGATTTACAGCCGAGCGGGGCGGAGAATAACAAGTTGACCTGGGTTGGGTATTCCGCAAAAAGGCATAGCAGGGCTAGCCATTTTCACCTTGAAAAAATAATATCTGGGCTGAATATTTGGTCGACATAAAATAATAACCTGGGCTAGACAGGCCATAGCACGCCTAGTTGATACCCTGCTCCTCTGAACAACAACAAAAACATCGCTCAAAAAATCCGCTTACACCTAAAAAAACATATACTGCTCGAGCTGCTGGGTCCCAACTGTCGGCCGCTCCTTGTCCAATTCTCTCGTTTATTGACTATATAGGTTGACGATGGTGTGGGACCGTGATGACAGGAAATCAGGAGGAAGCAAAAAAATTATAGTTGTATATAATAAGGAGGAACTAGCATACGTACGACTATGGCCCTAGTGGGTCCCTACTGTCATACAATCCAAATAAAGCCATCTCCTGATTCCTCATGTTCGTTGACCATGTTGACAGTGCTCGGCGCCACGGCGAGCGCAACAACTAGAAGGACGACGAAGAGGGCCTCGCGGGCCTTAAGGATGGTCTGATATAGCGCCCGCTGCTCATTCAGGAAGCCAGGATCATCGGACACCTATGAGAACCTTCGAGAGACTGAGACGGCATGAAATAGTAAGGCCACGCTTGGGAGCTCTAGATTATTTTACACATGTATTAAGATAGAAGTGTAATTTACTCGTCAATGGAAACAACGCATAAAATACAGGCGTAATGAAACCGAGGGCCCAAAGTCTGTAACGAAAACCGGCAAGTTACGCATGTAATTTGAGAAACGAATGTATATTTTACTAGTCAAAATGGACCAACCAAGCGCTTCGCCCAAGACCATTTGCTTTTATTTACAAGCATCAGTTTTACAAGAGGTTTTGGTTGGAAAACGATGATCCAATCACGGCCTAAGATGATGAGTTCATCGGAAGATCATATGGTTTCACCTCCAACCTACCCGAGTTGTCGTATAGGCTATGAATGAAACATAAGACAATGAACTTCTTAAGCACAGAAACAACGGAAGAGGATGATCTTCTTAACATGAAAATCACAGGCATTAGCTCAACATGCAAAACAATATGAAGCATTATTCTCAGGAGGCATGGTGAACAAATCGTGTTGCCGCATGCCACATCATTCCTGTAAGAAATATGCCCTAGAGGCAATAATAAAATGGTTATTATTATATTTCCTTGTTCATGATAATCGTCTATTGTTCATGCTATAATTGTATTAAACGGAAACCATAATACATGTGTGAATACATAGACCATAATATGTCCCGAGTGAGCCTCTAGTTGACTAGCTCATTGATCAATAGATGGTTGTGGTTTCCTAACCATGGACATTAGATGTCATTGAGAACAGGATCACATCATTAGAAGAATGATGTGATGGACAAGGACCAATCCTAAGCATAGCACAAGATCGTGTAGTTCGTTTGCTAGAGCTTTTGTAATGTCATGTATCATTTCCTTACACCATGAGATTGTGCAGCTCCCGGATACCGTAGGAATGCTTTGGGTGCATCAAACGTCACAACATAACTGGGTGACTATAAAGGTGCACTACAGGTATCTCCAAAAGTGTCTGTTGGGTTGGCACAAATCTAGACTGCGATTTGTCACTCCGTATGATGGAGAGGTATCTCTGGGCCCACTCGATAATGCATCATCATAATGAGCTCAATGTGACGAAAGGAGTTAGTCATGGGATCATTGTTAGGGAACGAGTAAAGAGACTTTCCGGTAACGAGATTGAACAAGGTATGTGTCGTGGTACTAAGTCTGACAGTAAGAATAGGGGGTATGTATGAGGAGGCGAGGCCCTAGCTATGGAGAGATTGTACACATGAGTTTACGAGTCAGACCCCTCTCGGAGGAGGTAAAAGCCCTAAGTCTCGGTGCCCTGAGGCGGTCGATTGGAATATGGGTGTGTGTGTTACAGGGGTGCGAACCCTTGTCCGGGAGGATTGGGGTGGCTTATATAGAGTGCGCCAGGACCCCAACCCACCTCTGTTACAGGGGTTCAATGTACATTAAGATGGGGCGTTACTGATAACGCCAGCTATCAAGTGTATTTAATGACCTTTAAGTCTACGGAGTGAACACCTGACCGTTGCTGTCCTGAGTGACTCCTGTTCTCTTGTAGGTCAAGTGGTTTCTTGTATAGTCGAATGGCTTCGTCTTGGTCGAGTTACATTAGGAGCGAGGGGTATCCGAGTGATATAGCACTCGACGACTTCAATTGATACTCTTTGTTGTTCTTTGAATGTCCTTGCTTCTAGGGTAGCGACCTTGGGTAGGGCATATGTTGGAAATATGCCCTAGAGGCAATAATAAATTAGTTATTATTATATTTCCCTGTTCATGATAATCGTTTATTATCCATGCTATAATTGTATTGATAGGAAACTCAGATACATGTGTGGATACTTAGACAACACCATGTCCCTAGTAAGCCTCTAATTGACTAGCTCGTTGATCAATAGATGGTTACGGTTTCCTGACCATGGACATTGGATGTCGTTGATAACGGGATCACATCATTAGAAGAATGATGTGATGGACAAGGTCCAATCCTAAGCATAGCACAAGATCGTGTAGTTCGTTTGCTAGAGCTTTTGTAATGTCATGTATCATTTCCTTACACCATGAGATTGTGCAGCTCCCGGATACCGTAGGAATGCTTTGGGTGCATCAAACGTCACAACATAACTGGGTGACTATAAAGGTGCACTACAGGTATCTCCGAAAGTGTCTGTTGGGTTGGCACAAATCTAGAATGGGATTTGTCACTCCATATGATGGAGAGGTATCTCTGGGCCCACTCGATAATGCATCATCATAATGAGCTCAATGTGACTAAAGGAGTTAGTCATGGGATCATTGTTAGGGAACGAGTAAAGAGACTTTCCGGTAACGAGATTGAACGAGGTATGTGTCGTGGTACTAAGTCTGACAGTAAGAATAGGGGGTATGTATGAGGAGGCGAGGCCCTAGCTATGGAGAGATTGTACACACGAGTTTACGAGTTCAAACCCCTCTCGGAGGAGGTAAAAGCCCTAAGTCTCGGTGCCCTGAGGCGGTCGATTGGAATATGGGTGTGTGTGTTACAGGGGTGCGAACCCTTGTCCAGGAGGATTGGGGTGGCTTATATAGAGTGCGCCAGGACCCCAACCCACCTCTGTTACAGGGGTTCAATGTACATTAAGATGGGGCGTTACTGATAACGCCAGCTATAAAGTGTATTTAATGACCTTTAAGTCTACGGAGTGAACGCCTGACCGTTGCTGTCCTGAGTGACTCCTGTTCTCTTGTAGGTCGATTGGTTTCTTGTATAGTCGAATGGCTTCGTCTTGGTCGAGTTACATTAGGAGCGAGGGGTATCCGAGTGATATAGCACTCGACGACTTCAATTGATACTCTCTGTTGTTCTTTGAATGTCCTTGCTTCTAGGGTAGCGACCTTGGGTAGGGCATATGTTGGAAATATGCCTTAGAGGCAATAATAAATTAGTTATTATTATATTTCCTTGTTCATGATAATCATTTATTATCCATGCTATAATTGTATTGATAGGAAACTCAGATACATGTGTGGATACTTAGACAACACCATGTCCCTAGTAAGCCTCTAATTGACTAGCTCGTTGATCAATAGATGGTTACGGTTTCCTGACCATGGACATTAGATGTCGTTGATAACGGGATCACATCATTAGGAGAATGACGTGATGGACAAGACCCAATCCTAAGCCTAGCACAAAGATCGTGTAGTTCGTATGCTAAAGCTTTTCTAATATCAAGTATATTTTCCTTAGACCATGAGATTGTGCAACTCCCGGATACCGTAGGAATGCTTTGGGTGTACCAAACGTCACAACGTAACTGGGTGGCTATAAAGGTGCACTACAGGTATCTCCGAATGTGTCTGTTGGGTTGGTACGAATCGAGACTGGGATTTGTCACTCCGTGTAAATGGAGAGGTATCTCTGGGCCCACTCGGTAGGACATCATCATAATGTGCACAATGTGACCAAGGGGTTGATCACGGGATGATGTGTTACGGAACGAGTAAAGAGACTTGCCGATAACGAGATTGAACAAGGTATCGGCATACCAATGATCGAATCTCGGGCAAGTACAATACCGCTAGACAAAGGGAATTGTATACGGGATTGATTGAGTCCTTGACATCGTGGTTCATCCGATGAGATCATCGTGGAACATGTGGGAGCCAACATGGGTATCCAGATCCCACTGTTGGTTATTGACCGGAGAACGTCTCAGTCATGTCTGCATGGTTCCCGAACCCGTAGGGTCTACACACTTAAGGTTCGATGACGCTAGGATTATAAAGGAAGTTTGTATGTGGTTACCGAATGTTGTTCGGAGTCCCGGATGAGATCCCGGATGTCACGAGGAGTTCCGGAATGGTCCGGAGGTAAAAATTTATATATGGGAAGTCCTATTTTGGCCACTAGAAAATGTTCAGGATTTTTTGGTATTGTACCGGGAAGGTTCTAGAAGGTTCTAGAGTGGGGCCCACCTGCTTGGGGACCCACATGAACGTGGGTAGTGGGGGAAAGGCCCCACACCCCTGGTCAAGGAGCACCAAGATCCCCCCTTAGAAGGAATAAGATCATATCCCGAAGGGATAAGATCAAGATCCCTAAAAAGGGGGGATAGCAATCGGTGGGGAAGGAAATGATGGGATTTCTTTCCTCCCACCTTTGCCAATGCCCCAATGGACTTGGAGGGCCAGAAACCAGCCCCCTCCACCTCTATATATAGTGGGGAGGCGCATGGGAGCTTCACCCTTGCCCCTGGCGCAGCCCTCCCCCTCTCCCAAGTGCTCCTCCTCTCTCGCGGTGCTTGGCAAAGCCCTGCAGGATTGCCACGCTCCTCCACCACCACCACGCCGTCGTGCTGCTGCTGGACGGAGTCTTCCTCAACTTCTCCCTCTCACCTTGCTGGATCAAGGCATGGGAGACGTCACCGGGCTGTACGTGTGTTGAACGCGGAGGTGCCGTCCGTTCGGCACTAGGAACATCGGTGATTTGGATCAGGACGAGTACGACTCCATCAACCCCGTTCACTTGAACGCTTCCGCTTAGCGATCTACAAGGGTATGTAGATGCACTCTCCTTCCCCTCGTTGCTAGTTTCTCCAAAGATGGATCTTGGTGACTCGTAGGAAAATTTTGAATTTCTGCTACATTCCCCAACAGTGGTATCAGATCTAGGTCTATTGCATAGATTCTTTGCACGAGTAGAACACAAAGTAGTTGTGGGCGTTGATTTTGTTCAATATGCTTACCGTTACTAGTCCAATGTTGTTTCGATGGTATTGTGGGATGAAGCGGCCCGGACCGACCTTACACGTACTCTTACGTGAGACAGGTTCCACCGACTGACATGCACTTGGTGCATAAGGTGGCTAGCGGGTGCCAGTCTCTCCCACTTTAGTCGGAACAGATTCGATGAAAAGGGTCCTTATGAAGGGTAAATAGCAATTGGCATATCACGTTGTGGTTTTGCGTAGGTAAGAAACGTTCTTGCTAGAAACCCATAGCAGCCACGTAAAACATGCAAACAACAATTAGAGGACGTCTAACTTGTTTTTGCAGGGTATGCTATGTGATGTGATATGGCCAAGAAGAATGTGATGAATGATATGTGATGTATGAGATTGATCATGTGTTTGTAATAGGAATCACGACTTGCATGGCGATGAGTATGACAACCGGCAGGAGCCATAGGAGTTGTCTTAATTTATTGTATGACCTGCGTGTCATTAAACAATGCCATGTAATTACTTTACTTTATTGCTAACCGGTAGCCATAGTAGTAAAAGTAATAGTTGGCGAGACAACTTCATGAAGACACGATGATGGAGATCATGATGATGGAGATCATGGTGTCATGCCGGTGACGATGATGATCATGGAGCCCCGAAGATGGAGATCAAAAGGAGCAAAATGATATTGGCCATATCATGTCACTATTTGATTGCATGTGATGTTTATCATGTTTATACATCTTATTTGCTTAGAACGACGGTAGTAAATAAGATGATCCCTCATTAAAAATTTCAAGAAAGTGTTCCCCCTAACTGTGCACCATTGCGAAAGTTCGTCGTTTCGAAGTACCACGTGATGATCGGGTGTGATAGATTCTTACGTTCACATACAACGGGTGTAAGACAGATTTACACACGCGAAACACTTAGGTTGACTTGACGAGCCTAGCATGTACAGACATGGCCTCGGAACACAAGAGACCGAAAGGTCGAGCATGAGTCGTATAGTAGATACGATCAACATGAAGATGTTCACCGATGATGACTAGTCCGTCTCATGTGATGATCGGACACGGCCTAGTTGACTCGGATCATGTAATCACTTAGATGACAAGAGGGATATCTATTTGAGTGGGAGTTCATAAGATGAACTTAATTATCCTGAACATAGTCAAAATATCTTTGCAAATTTTGTCGTAAGCTCGCGCTTTAGTTCCACTGTTTAGATATGTTCCTAGAGAAAATATAGTTGAAAGTTGACAGTAGCGATTATGCGGACAGTAGAAAGCTTATGTCCTTAATGCACCGCTCAGTGTGTTGAACCCCAAGACGTCATTTGTGGATGTTGCGAACATCGGATATACACGTTTTGATAACTACGTGATAGTTCAGTTAAACGGTTTAGAGTTGAGGCACCAAAGACGTTTTCGAAACATCGCGGAACATATGAGATGTTTCGAAGGCTGAAATTGGGATTTCAGGGTCGTGCCCACGTCAAGAGGTATAAGACCTCCGACGATTTTCTTAGCCTGCAAACTAAGGGAGAAAAGCTCAATCGTTGAGCTTGTGCTCAGATTGTCTGAGTGCAACAATCACTTGAATCGAGTGGGAGTTGATCTTCCAGATGAGATAGTGATGTTTCTCCAAAGTCATTGCCACCAAGCTGCTAGAGCTTCGTGATGAACTATAACATATCAGGGATAGATATGATGATCCTTGAGGTATTCATGATGTTTGACACCGCGAAAGTAGAAATCAAGAAGGAGCATCAATTGTTCATGGTTGCTGAAACCACTAGTTTCAAGAAGGGCAAGGGCAAGAAGGGATACTTCATGAGACGGCAAATCAGCTGCTGCTCCAGTGAAGAAACCCAAGGTTGAACCCAAACCCGAGACTAAGTGCTTCTGTAATAAGGGGAACAGCCACTGGAGCAGAATTACCCTAGATACTTGGTAGATGAGAAGGCTGGCAAGGTCGATAGAAGTATATTGGATATACATTATGTTAATGTGTACTTTACTAGTACCCCTAGTAGCACCAGGGTATTAGATACCGGTTCGGTTGAGTAACTCAAAATAAAAGGCTACGGAATAAACAGAGACTAGCTAAAGGTGAGCTGACGATATGTGTTGGAAGTGTTTCCAAGTTTGATGTGATCAAACATCGCACGCTCCCTCTACCATCAAGATTAGTATTAAACCTGAATAATTGTCATTTGGTGTTTGCGTTGAGCATAGACATGATTGGATTATGTCTATCGCAATACGGTTATTCATTTAAGGAGAATAATGGTTACTCTGTTTATTTGAATAATACCTTCAATGGTATTGCACCTAATAGGAATGGTTTATTGAATCTCGATTGTAGTGATACACATTTTCATGCCAAAAGATATAAGATACTACCACTTGTGGCACTGCCATGTAAGTCATATTGGTGTAAAGCGCATGAAGAAGCTCCATGTTGATGGATCTTTGGACTCACTCGTTTTGAAAAGTTTGAGACATGCGAACCATGTCTATTGGTGTATACGCATGAAGAAACTCCATGCAGATGGATCATTTGGACTCACTTGATTTTGAATCACTTGAGATATGCAAATCATACCACATGGGCAAGATGACTGAAAAGCCTCGTTTTCAGTAAGATGGAACAAGATAGCAACTTGTTGGAAGTAATACATTTTGATGTGTGCAGTCCAATAAGTGCTAAGGCACGCAGTGGATATCGTTACATTCTTACTTCACGGATGATTTGAGTAGATACTGAGTATATTTACTTGATGAAACACAAGTCTGAATTATTGAATGGTTCAAGTAATTTCAGAGTGAAGTTGAAGATCATCGTGACAAGAGGATAAAATGTCTATGATATGATCATGGAGATGAGTATCTGAGTTACGAGTTTGGCATGCAATTAAGACATTGTGGAAATTGTTTCACAATTAATACCGCCTGGAACACCATAGTGTGATGGTGTGTCCGAACATCATAGTTGCACCCTATTGGATATGGTGCGTACCATGATGTCTCTTATCGAATTACCACTATCGTTCATGGGTTAGGCATTAGAGACAACCACACTCACTTTAATAGGGCACCACGTAATTCCGTTGAGACGACACCATTTGAACTATGGTTTGGAGAAACCTAAGCTTTCGTTTTGTAAAGGTTTGGGGCTGCGACGCTTATGTGAAAAAGTTTCAGGTTGATAAGCTCGAACCCAAAGAGGATAAAATGCATTTTCATAGGACACCAAAAATAGTTGGGTATACCTCCTAATTCAGATCCGAAAGCAATAGGGATTGTTTCTTGAATCGGGTCCTTTCTCGAGAAAAGTTTGTCTCGGAAAGTTGAGTGGGAGGATGGTGGAGACTTGATAAGGTTATTCAACCGCCACTTCAACTAGTGTGTAGCAGGGCACAGGAAGTTGTTCATGTGGCGTCTACACCAATTGAAGTAGAAGCTTATGATAGTGATCATGAAGTTTCGGATCAAGTCACTACCGTACCTCGTAGGACGACAAGGACGCATACTGCTTAGGAGTGGTATGGTGACCCTGTCTTGAAGGTCATGTTGCTAGACAACAATGAACCTACGAGCTATGGAGAAGCGATGGTGGGCCCATATTCCGACAAATGGTTAGAAGCCATGAAATCCGAGATAGGATCCATGTATCATAACAAAGCATGGACTTTGGTGGACTTGCCCGATGATCGGCAAGCCATTGACATAAATGGATCTTTAAGAAGAAGACGAACATGGATGGTAATGTCACCATCTATGAAGCTCGACTTGTGGCGAAGAGTTATTCAAAAGTTCAAGGAGTTGATTACGATGAGATTTTCTCATCCGTAGCGATGCTTAAAGTTCGTCGAAATCATGTTAGCACAAGCTGCATTTATGAAATCTGGCAGATGGATGTCAAAACGAGTTTCCTTACCAGTTTTCGTAAGGAAAGGTTGTATGCGATACAATCAGAAAGGTTTTGTCGATCCTAAGGATGCTAAAATGTATGCTAGCTCCAGCGATCCTTCTAAGGACTGGAGTAAGCATCTCGGAGTTGGAATGTGCGCTTTGATCAGATGATCAAAGATTTTGGGTTTATACAAAGTTCATGAGAAACTTGTATTTCCAAAGAAGTGAGTGGGAGCACTATAGAATTTCTGATGAGTATATGTTGTTGACATATTGTTGATCAGAAATGATGTAGAATTTTTGGAAAGCATATAGGGTTATTTGAAAGGTGTTTTTCAATAGAAAACCCGGATTAAGCTACTTGAACATTGAGCATCAAGATCTATGAGGATAGATCAAATACGCTTAATGGTACTTTCAAATGAGCATATAGCTTGACATGATCTTGAAGGTGTTCAAGATGGATCAGTCAAAGAAGGAGTTCTTGCCTGAGATGTAAGGTATGAAGTTAAGACTTGAAGCTCGACCACGGCAGAAAAGAGAGAAAGGACGAAGGTCGTCCCCTATGCTTTAGACGTAGGCTCTATAGTATGTTATGCTAAGTACCGCACCTGATGTGTGCCTTGCCACATGTCTGGCAAGAGGGTAACAAGGTGATCAAGGAGTGGATCACCAAATAGCGGTCAAAATTATCCTTAGAGGAATAAGGACTTGTTTCTCGATTATGGAGGTGATAAAGAGTTCGACGTAAAGGGTTACGTCGATGCATGTTTTAACACCTATCCGAATGACTCTGAGTAGCAAACCGGATACGTATAGTGGAGCAACCATTTGGAATAGCTCCAAGTGGAGCGTGGTAGCAGCATTTACAATATGACATAGAGAATTGCGAAGTTCATACGGATCTGAATGTTGCAGACCCGTTGACTAAAACTTCTCTCACGAGCAAAACATGATCAAACCCCAGAACTCATTGAGTCTTAATCACATGATGATGTGAACTAGTTTAATGACACTCGTAAACTCTTTGGATGTTGGTCACATGGCGATGTGACCTGTGAGTGTTAATCACATAGCGATGTGAACTAGATTATTGACTCTAGTGCAAGTGGGAGACTGTTGGAAATATGCCCTAGAGGCAATAATAAATTAGTTATTATTATATTTCCTTGTTCATGATAATTGTTTATTATCCATGCTATAATTGTATTGATAAGAAACTCAGATACATGTGTGGATACATAGACAACACCATGTCCCTAGTAAGCCTCTAATTGACTAGCTCGTTGATAAATAGATGGTTACGGTTTCCTGACCATGGACATTGGATGTCGTTGATAACGGGATCACATCATTAGGAGAATGATGTGATGGACAAGACCCATTCCTAAGCCTAGCACAAAGATCGTGTAGTTCATATGCTAAAGCTTTTCTAATGTCAAGTATCTTTTCCTTAGACCATGAGATTGTGCAACTCTCGGATACCGTAGGAATGCTTTGGGTGTACCAAACGTCACAACGTACCTGGGTGGCTATAAAGGTGCACTACAGGTATCTCCGAAAGTGTCTGTTGGGTTGGTACGAATCGAGACTGGGATTTGTCACTCCGTGTAAATGGAGAGGTATCTCTGGGCCCACTCGGTAGGACATCATCATAATGTGCACAATGTGACCAAGGGGTTGATCACGGGATGATGTGTTACGGAACGAGTAAAGAGACTTGCCGGTAACGAGATTGAACAAGGTATCGGCATACCAACGATCGAATCTCGGGCAAGTACAATACCGCTAGACAAAGGGAATTGTATACGGGATTGATTGAGTCCTTGACATCGTGGTTCATCCGATGAGATCATCGTGGAACATGTGGGAGCCAACATGGGTATCCAGATCCCGCTGTTGGTTATTGACCGGAGAACGTCTCGGTCATGTCTGCATGGTTCCCGAACCCGTAGGGTCTACACACTTAAGGTTCGATGACGCTAGGGTTATAAAGGAAGTTCGTATGTGGCTACCGAATGTTGTTCGGAGTCCCGGATGAGATCCCGGACGTCACGAGGAGTTCCGGAATGGTCCGGAGGTAAAGATTTATATATGGGAAGTCCTATTTTGGCCACTGGAAAATGTTCAGGATTTTTTGGTATTGTACCGGGAAGGTTCTAGAAGGTTGCAGAGTGGGGCCCACCTGCTTGGGGGGACCCACATGAACGTGGGTAGTGGGGGAAAGGCCCCACACCCCTGGTCAAGGCGCACCAAGATCCCCCCTTAGAAGGAATAAGATCATATCCCGAAGGGATAAGATCAAGATCCCTAAAAAGGGGGGATAGCAATCGGTGGGGAAGGAAATGATGGGATTTCTTTCCTCCCACCTTTGCCAACGCCCCAATGGACTTGGAGGGCAAGAAACCAGACCCCTCCACCCCTATATATAGTGGGGAGGCGCATGGGAGCTTCACCCTTGCCCCTCGCGCAGCCCTCCCCCTCTCCCAAGTGCTCCTCCCCTCTCGCGGTGCTTGGCAAAGCCCTGCAGGATTGCCACGCTCCTCCACCACCACCACGCCATCGTGCTGCTGCTGGACGGAGTCTTCCTCAACCTCTCCCTCTCACCTTGCTGGATCAAGTCATGGGAGATGTCACCGGGCTGTACGTGTGTTAAACGCGGAGGTGCCGTCCGTTCGGCACTAGGAACATCGGTGATTTGGATCACGACGAGTACGACTCCATCAACCCCGTTCACTTGAACGCTTCCGCTTAGCGATCTACAAGGGTATGTAGATGCACTCTCCTTCTCCTCATTGCTAGTTTCTCCATAGATGGATCTTGGTGACTCGTAGGAAAATTTTGAATTTCTGCTACGTTCCCCAACAGCATATAGGTCATTCCTATGACCCTACCCTAGGTCTATGGCATTGTCATTAGCCCCCAAATGGATTGAGGTCCGAGTGGAAAAAGGTTGAAGTTTGGCCTGCCTTGACTCTTGTGCTTCACAAGTACCCATGCTGGATTGGAGGCCCACGGTGAAACTTCGGCTTCGTTTTAGTCGCCTTGATCGATTTAGAAGTTGTCGAGTGTACTTATGCTGGCACTCGTCGAGTGTTACTTTGATGCGAAATCTTTGGCGCGATTGGTTATTACGGATCCCGGATCTCACGGGATTCAAAAATTTGGGGAAGCGCGCGACGCGGAGCGCGCCGTAGTAAGCAGGACGGATAGACAGGGGCGCCTTGATTTCCACACCACCTTTTTCGCCACATACCCGGCGTGCGACTGTTGCAGGATTTGACAGGATTTCTTGGGCCCACGCGTCAGCCACTCAGAAGCAGGTCCTTAATAGGCGCCGAGGCCGAGGCATCTGCATTGTGCGCCTTCATTCTCCTTCTTCCTTGTCCGTTTCTCCACTACATCTTCCTCCGCCCTCGACGCCGCCGCCCCGCCAGTGCGCAGCCTACCACCATGGTGAAGCAGAAGACGGCGGCGCTGGAGCGTGCAAAAAGGCGACGGTGGCGGTGAAAGGCAAGAAGATGAATCAGGGGTCACCGTCGAGGTCTGCGCTGCCACCGGGCTGGATCCAGTGAGATTGGATCTGATCTTCGCTCCAGCCAGAAGATCCGGAGGAGCTGGCCACCTCCGGTTTGATCGCTGTCTGGGCCGCGAGGCTGCCGGAGGGGGAGATAGAGCCTCAGCCGCGGTCGGGTGAGCGTGTCCTCCTTGCTACCCACGTCGACCGTGGCTTTTCCCTTCCTCCACATCCTTTTTTCCGGGGCTGCTTTAACTTTTTCAGTGCCCAGCTTCACCACTTCTCTCCCAACACCATCACGTAGCTCGCTGCGTTTGTGTCCATGTGAGAACTTTTTGGGCTATCGACCGCACTAGGGTCTCTTCAAACACATCTTCACAATTCGCTCCCAGACCGTGAAGAAGGCAAACTCGAGTGACGAGAGGATGCACGTGATCCAGATGTGCGGGGTTCTTGGGATCCAGATGAGGAAGAGGAGCACTTTCCCTACCATGACACTTCCCAAGTCGGTCAAGGGCTAGCAGTCGACCTGGTTCTACTTCCAGGATGTTGCGACCCCCGGTCATTCGACCGATCTTCCCCCCTTTTCCCTAGATCATGCCCAACAGCCTTCTTCACTGACCATGAACGCAGCAGAGAAAGTAGAGACAGACATGTTGGTCGAGAGGGTAGTCCAGTTGGTCCTTCAGGGTGTAACTGGCATGGACTTGTTGGAGGTGTTTCTCAGTCGACGCATCCAGCCGCTCCAAGCTCGTCACCATTCGATGTGGATGTATTCGGGTGCCAACGACACCGCTCGGGTTCACCCAGAGGAGGTGACATATGAGATGGTGGCCCTGTGGCTGAAGGGCATTATCGGGAACAAGGATACCCCCAGGGGAGCCAAGAGGGTCGATCCATTCAACACTAACAACAAGCCGAACAAGGTCTGATCCTTGCTACCGAGTGTACTTCAATCTGTCTTATAATTGATTCTAAATCCGACTAATGTTTGATTGATTTCTTGCCTTGTTGGTTTATACCGAGATGTACCCAACACCCAATGGTGAACAAGACCTGGAGCAAGACCAGGAGGGAGAGGACAGCGCAGAAGAGAGCAGCGAGTGGAAATCTATGGAAGATGACGATGAGGAAGAGAGTGATGAATTGGACGGCGCAGAGGTAGTCAGCTCACCACCTCGCACAGAGCGTCGATCCAAGCAACTCCAATATCCAGCGGGTGGGCGTGGCAAGACCGTGGCTCCGAGTATGCAATCACACAAGCGCACTCGGACTTTGACTCCGGAGCTGACAGAGAAGGTCGCCAAAAACCCAAGGTCACCCCTTCAAAGTCTCGGAAGACCTTGCCCAAGATCAAGATGGATGTTCATGTTGCCTTTGGGTGAGTGTTCTATCTTTCTGCATTTTCTTCTACTGAGTCATACTTCTGCTTTGACTGAATGGATTATAAACTTTTTAGTGCTGCAACTTCTGCGACCTCCATGGATGTTGACAAGGCCCCGGGTGATGAGGAGGCTGATGACGCGGCTACTTCCAAAGCTGGTATGCTCTTGCCATCTTGAATTTGTTCTGCTGACAGGGTTGTCGGTCGACTGAACTCTTGCAATTGCTTTTTGTTGTAGCTCTGTGGTACCTCATTGAGCTTCCGGATGATGAGGAAGAAGTGTCTCTAAAAGAGAGGAGAGGGAGGGGCAGAGCCTCAAGCAGGAGGACAGCTGAGGGTCAGGTGTCATGGTTCTAAGACTGGCAGTAGAAAGGGGGGTAGTTATGGAGAGGCAAGATCTCAGCTATGGTGAAGGTGTACACACATGATTTACGAGTTCAGGCCCTTCGCGGAGGAAGTAATAGCCCTACATCTCGGTGCCCAGAGGCGGTCAACTGGATTATATGTGTGAGATGTTACAGGGGGTGCGAACCCTTGTCCCAGAGGAGGGGGGTGGCTTATATAGAGTGCGCCAGGACCCCAGCCATCCTCCATTTCAAGGGGATTAATTTACATAAAGTAGGGGTGTTACTTATAACGCCAGTCTTAAGTGCTATTAATGACCTTAAAGACTACGGAGTGAACAACTAACCGTTGCAATGCTGAGTGACTCCTGATCTTCGGTAGGTCGAGTGATTCCTTGTATGGTTGAGTGACAACAAGTAGGAGGGGTATCCAAGTGATATGATTTGTCGAATGGATTGCACTCGACACCTTTGACTGGGGGTTCCTCGTTGCCTCTTGGACTTCTTATCTTCTGGGGTAGTGACCTTGGGCATGACGTATAGGTCAGGCCTATGACCCTACCCCAGGTCTGTATCCTCATCAGTAGCCCCCGAATGGATTAAGGTTTTAGTGGAAAGTAGGTTGAAGTTGAACTTGTTCTGAGCTTTGCACCTCGCGAGTGTTTTACGCAAGATGTAAGGCTCACGTTGGTAGTTCAACGTTGATTCAGTCGCCTTGGTCCATTCAGAAAATTGCCGACTGAACTTGTAGCATCATCTACCGAGTGCTGTCTTGGGGTGCAGAATCTTTGGCGCGATTGATTGTAGAGTATCCCGGATTTCACGGGATACGAAATTCCGGGGAAGCGCGCAGTACGGGGCACGCCGAAGTAAGAGAGGCGGATAAACAGTAGTGCCTCGATTTCCACGCCACCTTTTTCGCCACGTATGTTGCACGTGACTGTTGCGGGATTTGACAGGATCGCCTGGCCCCACGCGTCAGCCACTCGGCAGCGGCCCTTTATAAGGCGACGTGGCCGAGGCGTCTGCACTGTGCGCGCCTGTTTCTCTTTCTCCTTCCTCTGCTCCATCACCGTTCCCAGCTCCTCTGCTCTCGACGCTGCCGCTCCGCCACCATGGTGAAAGACAAGACAGCAGCGAAGGGCAAGAAGAAGAACTGCGGGTCGTCATCGCACTCGGGGTTGCCGCCAGGATGGAGCCAGGGCGATTGGATCCGGTCTTCGCTTCGGCAGGAGGATCTGGACGAGCTGGTGGAATTCGGGCTGATTGCCAAGGGTGCGGCAAGGCTGCCTCAGGGGGAGATGGAGCCGCAGCCTCGATCGGGTGAGTGTGTACTGCTCGCCACCCACGTCGACCGGGGTTTTTCGCTTCCTCTGCACCCCTTCTTTTGGGGCTTCCTGAACTTCTTTGGTGCCCAACTTCACCATTTTTCTCCCAATACCATCACGTACCTTGCCGCGTTCGTGTCGATGTGTGAAAACTTTTTGGGGTGTCGACCGCACCGGGGTCTTTTCAAACACATTTTCACCATTCATTCCCAGTCGGTGAAGAAAACGAAAACGAGTGACTCAAAGACCCATGTCATTCAGATGTGTAGGGGTTTGGGTATCCAAAAGAGATAGAAGAGTTCTTTCCCTACCATGACTCTCCCTAAATTGTTTCGGGGCTACCAGTCGACCTTGTTCTACTGCCAAGACCTCCCAACTCCAGGTCAGTCGACCGGCCTTCCCCACTTCACTTTTTACCGTGTCTAGGCTCCTTCCTCACTGAAAGTGACTGCTGCTGAGAACGTGGAGACGAAGATGCTAGTTGAGAAAGTGGTCCAACTGATCAACGAGGGTGTCACTGGCATGGACCTGCTGGAAGTATTCCTCAGTCGATGCATCCAACCTCTTTAGGCCCGCGAACATCCCATGTGGCTGTATTCTAGGTCTGACGACATTTCTCGTGTTCATCCAGAGGAAGTTCCAGCCAAGACCGTGGCCATGTGGTTGAAGAGCATTACAGGCAACCAGGACAACCCCAGAGGAGCCAGGAGAGTCATCCCCTTCAGTGACGACAATCAGCCCGACAAGGTATGTTCTTTATTCCGACTGTCTTTGCATACTCATTCCGATTGTACTTGAGCTCGACTGACTTTCACTCGACTTCTTGTCTTGTAGGTTTTTACTGACATGTATTCGATGCCCAACGGTAAACAAGCTCTGGAGTAGGACCAGGAGGGAGAGGCCAGTGCGGAGGAGAGTGGTGAATGGGAATCTTCGGATGAAGATGAGGAGGAGGAGAGCGAGGAGTCAGACGACAAGGAAGAGCTCAACTTGCCGCCTCGCTCTGAACACCGATCCAAGCAACACCATAACCCGGCGAGCGGGCATGGAAAGAATGTGCCCCCAAGTACTCACACATAGAAACGTACTCGGATGTCGACTACGGAGCCGACAGAGAAGGTCACCAAGCAGCCTAAGGTTGCCCCTCCAAAGGCTCGGAAAACTTTGCTAAGGATCAAGATGGACGTTCCCGTTGCTTCAGGGTGAATATCTTTCTTGCATTTATCTAGGCCGACTGAAGCTTTTGTTCTGACCAATTGGATCATGTATCTTTCTAGCCCAACCTCTGCTGCCACTGACATGGATATCGACAATGCTCCAGGAGACAAGGAGACCGACGATGTGGCCACCTCCCGAGCTGGTAAGTCCATTTGACCAGACTTCATTTAGTCGATTGGGTTGTCAGTCTTGTGAATTTCCGAAGTTTCTCCCTTTCTGCAGTTCCTCAAGAGGTCGTCGTGCTTCCTGATGATGAAGAATAAGAAGCGCCTCTTCAGGAGAGGAGGAAAAGAAGCAGGGGCTCAAGCAGGAGGAGGCTTGAAGTTCAAGTCCCTTAGTAGACGCCGACGCTTGAGGCGGTGGTCGAACGTTTCGGAGATCCGGTTCGCACAAACGTCACATTCGCCAGCCCGCTGACGACTAATCGTCCATCGGGGTCGACTACTCCGGCTCCTGCCGCTCTAGTGCAAGTCCATTTGTCTGACCTAGTAGCTGCTTTGGCTTCCTGGGAACCATCACTCTTTGCTGTATATCAGACCCCAGACGATTCGCCAAGTGCTGCCAGGGAGGCTCTTCATCAGGTGAACCTTGTCATGGAGCAGGTGAAGGTGATGCACGAGGCCAGTCATGTGGCTTATAACACCAGCACCGCCCTACAGACCAATGTTAAGGTCAGCAAATTCCGACTGAACTTATGAATGCTATTTCATATCCGATCACCCACTGGGGTATGCCTGTGTTTAGAGTTTAGGAAGTCTTCTACTTCACTCGACTCGTGCTGAGTCTTAGTATTCTGTCCAGGCCAGTGGGGGCACGTCGAGTGCACCCACTGGGAGTAGTCCCCGAGACCATGCTCGACTGTTGGCAGTCCACTGAGGTCTTAGAATCTTATTTTTGAACTTGTTTTTTTACTCACGCTGGGCAGACCATGCTGAGTGTTGATCTAGATCAGTGGGGGCACGCTAAGTGCACCCACTGGGTGTAGTCCCCGAGACTATTGTTGAATATTTGATTCAGCAGTAGTCTTAGAGTAGCTTTCACTGTCATTGTCTCTTATTTCTGTCGACTGATATATCTCTCTCGCTGAGATGCGAGGACCGACTGATACGGACCCCGCAGGCACTCACGCGGAAGTGCAACGAACCACGGATCGGGAGAGCCTCGACGTAGAGGGGGGCCTCCTGGAGCCAGGTGGAGTCGTCGGTGACGAAAGTGAGCACGCCGAGTCGGAACTCGCGGCCTATGACCAAACCGCCGCCGGAAACCATGTCGATGAAGATCGAAGAAAATGCAACCTCGCCGGAAGTCGCTAAGACGCTTTGCCCCATGGTGGGCGCCAACTGTCGTGGTACTAAGTCTGACAGTAAGAATAGGGGGTACGTATGAGGCGGCGAGGCCCTAGCTACGGCGAGATTGTACATACGAGTTTACAACTTCAGGCCCCTCTCGGAGGAGGTAAAAGCCCTACATCTCGATGCCATGAGGCGGTCGACTGGAATATGGGTGTGTGTGTTACAGGGGGTGCAAGCCCTTGTCCTAGAGGAGGGGATGGTTTATACATAGTGCACCAGGACCCCAGCCCACCTCCGTTATAGGGGTTCAATGTACATTAAGATGGGGCGTTACTGATAAATATAGCTATAAAGTGTATTTAATGACCTTTAAGACTACAGAGTGAACACCTGCTACGTCTTGAGCTTGCATTGGTTTTCCTCGAAGAGGAGAGGGTGATGCAGCAATAGTAGCATAAGTATTTCCCTTAGTTTTTGAGAACCAAGGTATCAATCCAGTAGGAGGCTCCTCAAAAGTCCCACACACCTACACAAACAAACTGAGAACTCGCAACCAACACAACAAAGGGGTTGTCAATCCCTTCACGGCCACTTGCGGAAGTGAGATCTAATAAAGATAGTATGATAAGATAGATATATTTTGGGTATTTTATAATATAGATGCAAAAAGTAAAGATGCAAATAAAAGTAGATTGAAAGCAAATATGATAAGAGATACACCCGGGGGCCATAGATTTTACTAGAGGCTTCTCTCAAGATAGCATAAGTATTACGGTGGGTCTACAAATTACTGTCGAGCAATTGATAGAAAAGCGCATAGTTATGAGATTATCTAGGCATGATCATGTATATAGGCATCACGTCCATAACAAGTAGACCGACTCCTGCCTGCATCTACTACTATTACTCCACACATCGACCGACTCCTGCCTGCATCTAGAGTATTAAGTTCATAAGAACAGAGTAACGCATTAAGCAAGATGACATGATGTAGAGGGATAAACTCAAGCAATATGATATAAACCCCATCTTGTTATCGTCGATGGCAACAATACAATACGTGCCTTGCAACCCTTTCTGTCACTGGGTAAGGACACCGCAAGATTGAACCCAAAGCTAAGCATTTCTCCCATGGCAAGAAAGATCAATCTAGTAGGCCAAACCAAACTGATAATTCGAAGAGACTTGCAAAGATAACTAAATCATACATAAAAGAATTCAGAGAAGATTCAAATATTATTCATAGATAAACTTGATCATAAACCCACAATTCATCGGATCTCGACAAACACACTGCAAAAAGAGTTTACATCGAATACATCTCCACAAGAGAGGGGGAGAACATTGTATTGAGATCCAAAAAGAGAGAAGAAGCCACCTAGCTAATAACTATGGACCCGTAGGTCTGTGGTAAACTACTCACAACTCATCGGAGGGGCAAGGATGTTGATGTAAAAGCCCTCCGTGGTTGATTCCCCCTCCAGCAGAGTGCCGGCGAAAGCTCCAAGATGAGATCTCGCGGATACAGAAGGTTACGGCGGTGGAAATTGTGTTTCGTGGTGCTTCTGGATGTTTTCGGGGTATGAAGGTATATATAGGAGGAAGAAGTACGTCGGTAGCCGCCCGAGGGGCCCACGAGACAGGGGGCGCGCCCTACAGGGGGGTGCGGCCTCCTATCTCGTGGCTGCCTCGGCTGCTTCTTGACTTGCACTCCAAGTCCTCTGGATCACGTTCGTTCCAAAAATCACGCTACCGAAGGTTTCATTCCGTTTGGACTCCGTTTGATATTTCTTTTCTTTGATATACTGAAATAGGCAAAAAAACAACAATATGGGCTGGGCCTCCGGTTAGTAGGTTAGTCCCAAAAATGATATAAATGTGTAAAATAAAGCCCATAAACATACAAAAGGGGTAATATAATAGCATGGAACAATCAAATATTATAGATACGCTGGAGACGTATCAAGCATCCCCAAGCTTAATTCCTGCTCGTCCTCGAGTAGGTAAATGATAAAAAAGAAATTTTTGATGTGGAATGCTACCTATCATAATTCATAATATAATTTTCTTTATTGTGCCATGAATGTTCATATCCAAATGATTCAAAATAAAAGTTCATATTGATAAGAGAAATAGTAACACTTCAAGCATACTAATCAAAGTAATCATGTCTTCTCAAAATAACATGGCAAAAGAAAGTTCATCCCTTCAAAATCATATAGTTAGGCTATGCTTCATTTTCGTCACACAAAGATGTTCCCAACTTCTATACCCCCGATGACAAGCCAAGCAATTGTTTCATACTTAAATAATCTCAAACTTTTTCAACCTTCACGCAATACATGAGAGTGAGCCATCGATATAGCACTATGGGTGGAGAAGACAAAAAGAGAGAAAGTCTCACATTAACGAGGATAATCAACGGGCTATGGAGATGCCCATCAATTGATTTCAACATGAGGAGTAGGGATTGCCATGCAACGGATGCACTAGAGCTATAAATGAATGCTCAACAAAAGAAAACTAGTGGGTGTGCATCCAACTTGCTTGCTCACGAAGACCTAGGGAATTTGAGGAATCCCATCGTAGGAATATACAAGCCAAGTTCTATATTGAAAAATTCCCAATAGTATGAAAAAGACAACTTATGAGACTCACTATATGAAAAACATGGTGCTACTTTGAAGCACAATATATGATACTCACTACATGAAGAACAAGGTGCTACTTTGAAGCACAAGTGTGGAAAAAGAGATAGTAACATTGCCTTTTTTTGGGGCCTTCCCTTTTTTTGGCCTTTCTTTTTATTTTCTTCTTTTTTTGGGCAATGTTCTAATAATGATGATCATCACACTTCTATTGATTACAACATAAGAATTACAACTCGAAGCAAGAACAAGATATGACTCTATATGAATGCCTCCGGCGGTGTACCGGGATGGTGCAATGAATCAAGAGTGACATGTATGAAAAATAATGCATGGTGGCTTTGCCACAAATACATGTCAACTACTTGATCATGCAATGGCAATATGACAAAAGTAAAGTATGTCATGATGATGATGAACAGAACGGTGGAAAGTTGCACGGCAATATATCTCGGAATGGCTATGGAAATGCCATAATAGGTAGGTATGGTGGCTGTTTTGAGGAAGATATAGGGAGGTTTATGTGTGATAGAGTGTATCATATCACGGGATTTGGATGGACCGGCGAAGTTTGCGCCAACTCTCAAGGTGGGAAAGGGCAATGCACGGTACCGAAGAGGCTAGCAATGGCGGAAAGGTAAAAGTGCGTATAATCCATGGACTCAACATTAGTCAAAAGAACTCATATACTTATTGAAAAAATTTAGAAGTCATCAAAAATAAAGTACTACGCGCATGCTCCTAGGGGGATAGATTGGTAGGAAAAGACCATCGCTCGTCCTCGACCGCCACTCATAAGGATGCACAAGCCATGTACACTTCATGTTTCAAATTTGTTACACAACTTTAACCATACGTGCATGCTACGAGACTTGCTAACTTCAGCACAAGCATTCTTTAAATTCATAATCACCCAACTAGCATGACTTTAATATCACTACCTCCATATCTCAAAACAATTATCAAGTATCAAATTGATCATAGCATCCAATTCACTTCCTATGATAGTTTTTATTATACCCAACTTGGATGCCTACCATTCTAGGACCAATTTTATGACCATAGCAAATACCATGCTGTTGTAAAATACTCTCAAAATAATATGAGTGAAGCATGAGAGACTAGTATTTTCTAAAAAAATAAATCACCACCATGCTCTAAAAGATATAAGTGAAGCACTAGAGCAAAAAACTATCAAGCTCAAAAGATATAAGTGAAGCACATAGAGTATTCTAGCAAATTCTAATCAAATAGGCTTCTCCCAAAAGGTGTTTACAACAAGGATGATTGTGGTAAACTAAAAAGCAAAGACTAATATAATACATGACGCTCCAAGGAAAACACATATCATGTGGCGAATAAAAATATAGCTCCAAGTAAAGTTACCAATGAACGAAGACGAAAGAGGGGATGCCTTCCCGGGGCTTCCCCAAGCTTAGGCTTTTCGCTATTCTTGAATATCTTGGGGTGCCATGGGCATCCCCAAGCTTAGGATCTTGACACCCTTTATTCCATAGTCCATAAAACCTTTACCCAAAACTTGAAAACTTCACAACACAAAACTCAACAGGAAATCTTATAAGCTCCATTAGTGAAAGAAAACAAAACCACCACATAAGGTACTGTAATGAAATCATTCTTTATTTATTTTTGTGTTAAACCTACTGTATTCCAACTTCCTTATGGTTTATAAACCAATTTATTAGCCATAGATGCATTGAAATAAGCAAACAACACACGAAAAACAGAATTTGTTAAAAACAGAATAGTCTGTAGCAATCTGTAACTAACGCAAACTTCTGGAACTCTAAAAATCCTAACAAAATAGGAAGTCCAGGAAATGTTTTTATTGAACAGCAGCAAAAAGAATCAACGCAGAAGCACGTTCCTGTGATTTAACAAAATTATATTCGTGCGCGCGAAGTTTCTGTTTTTCAGCAGAATCAAATCAACTATCATTGTAGGTTATCCTATAGGTTCTACTTGGAACAAACACTAAATAAAAGATAAAAACACATCTAAACAGAACGTAGATGCAAGATTTATTAAATAACATCAGGGAAAAAGATTGGGTTGTCTCCCAACAAGCGCTTTTCTTTAAAGCCTTTTTTAGCTAGGCATTGAGATTTCAATGATGCTCACATGAAAGACAACAATTGAAGCACAAAGAGAGCATCATAAAACATGTGACAAACACACTTAAGTCTAACATACTTCCTATGCATATGCATCTTGTAAGCAAACAATTTATCAAGGCATGCAAAAACTAGCATATGCAAGGAAGAACAAAGAGATGATCGCAATCTCAACACGAAGAGAGGTAATTTAGTAACATGAAAACTTCTACAACCATAATTTCCTTTCTCATAATAATTACATGTAGGATCATAAGAAAATTCAACAAAATAGCTATCACATAACATATTCTCAACACGATCCACATGCATGTAAAGTTGACACTCTTCCAAAATAGTGGGATTATCATTAACTAAAGTCATGACCTTTCCGAACCCACTTTTATCAAAACTATCATAAGATTGAACATACTCCAAATATGTGGGATCTAAGGTTGACACTCTTCCAAACCAAGTTTCAATATTATTGCAAACATTATTATCAATCTCATATTCATCATGGGGCTTAAATAAATTTTCAAGGTTATAAGAAGAATCACCCCAATCATGATCATTGAAACAAGTAGTAGACATAGCCAAACTAGCATCCCCAAGCTTAGGGTTTTGAAAATTATTAGCACAATTGACATCAAGAGAATTTATAGGAAAATCATTGCAATCATGCTTTTTATTCAAAGATCTATCATGAATCACTTCATAAAGTTCTTCATCACAATTTTCAGATTCACGAATTTCAAGCAAAACTTCATAAAGATAATCTAGTGCACAAAACTCACTAGCAATTGGTTCACCATAGTTGGATCTCTTAAAAAGATTAGCAAGCCGATGAGGATCCATAGATCTTAGGTTCCCTCTTTAGCAATAAATAAACATCTAATCCAACCAAACGAGCAAACAAAAGGGCAAGCAAAAGAGAGGAGGAGATTGGGAAAGAGAGGGTGAATAAAACGGCAAGGGTGAAGTGGGGGAGAGGAAAACGAGAGGCAAATGGAGAATAATGTAAATGCGAGGGAGATGGGTTTGTGATGGGTACTTGGTATGTCTTGACTTGAGTGAAGACCTCCCCGGCAACGGCGCCAGAAATCCTTCTTGCTACGTCTTGAGCTTGCGTTGGTTTTCCTCGAAGAGGAGAGGGTGATGCGACAATAGTAGCATAAGTATTTCCCTCAGTTTTTGAGAACCAAGGTATTAATCCAGTCGGAGGCTCCTCAAAAATCCCACGCACCTACACAAACAAACTGAGAACTCGCAACCAACGCAATAAAGGGGTTGTCAATCCCTTCACGGCCACTTGCGGAAGTGAGATCTAATAAAGATAGTATGATAAGATAGATATATTTTTGGAATTTTATAATATAGATTCAGAAAGTAAAGATGCAAATAAAAGTAGATTGAAAGCAAATATGATAAGAGATAGACCCAGGGGCCATAGGTTTCACTAGAGGCTTCTCTCAAGATAGCATAAGTATTATGGTGGGTGAACAAATTACTGTCGAGCAATTGATAGAAAAGCGCATAGTTATGAGATTATCTAGGCATGATCATGTATATAGGCATCACGTCCATAACAAGTAGACCGATTCCTGCCTGCATCTACTACTATTACTCCACACATCGACCGACTCCTGCCTGCATCTAGAGTATTAAGTTCATAAGAACAGAGTAACTCATTAAGCAAGATGACATGATGTAGAGGGATAAACTCAAGCAATATGATATAAACCCCATCTTGTTATCCTTGATGGCAAAAATACAATACGTGCCTTGCAACCCTTTCTATCACTGGGTAAGGACACCACAAGATTGAACCCAAAGCTAAGCACTTCTCCCATGGCAAGAAAGATCAATCTAGTAGGCCAAACCAAACTGATAATTCGAAGAGACATGCAAATATAACTCAATCATACATAAAAGAATTCATAGAAGATTCAAATATTATTCATAGATAAACTAGATCATAAACCCACAATTCATCGGATCTCGACAAACACACCGCAAAAAGACTTTACATCGAATAGATCTCCATAAGAGAGGGGGAGAACATTGTATTGAGATCCAAAAAGAGAGAAGAAGCCATCTAACTAATAACTATGGACCCGTAGGTCTGTGGTAAACTACCCACAACTCATCGGAGGGGCAAGGATGTTGACGTAGAAGCCCTCCGTGGTCGATTCCCCCTCTGGCAGAGTGCCGACGAAGGCTCCAAGATGAGATCTCGCGGATACAGAAGGTTATGGCGGTGGAAATTGTGTTTCGTGCTGCTCCTGGATGTTTTCGGGGTACGTAGGTATATATAGGAGGAAGAAGTACGTCGGTGGCTGCCCGAGGGGCCCACGAGACAGGGCGGCGCGCCCTACAGGGGGGCCTCCGATCTCATGGCTGCCTCGGCTGCTTCTTGACTTGCACTCCAAGTCCTCTGGATCACGTTCGTTCCAAAAATCATGCTCCCGAAGGTTTCATTCCGTTTGGACTCCGTTTGATATTCCTTTTCTTCGAAATACTGAAATAGGCAAAAAAAACAGCAATATGGGCTGGGCCTCCGGTTAGTAAGTTAGTCCCAAAAATGATATAAATGTGTAAAATAAAGCCCATAAACATCCAAAAGGGGTAATTGTCGGATTTTGGGTTCCGGCAGACCCTTGAGGTTCGAACACTGGGGTGCGCGCGGAGATTCAACCCTCTACCGGCTCGCTCCTCGCCGAATCGCTAGGACCTAATCTACCAAACTGAACAGCACAAGAGACACGAGATTTATACTGGTCCAGGCCACCATTGTGGTGTAATACCCTACTCCAGTGTGTGGTGTGGTGGATTGCCTCTTGGGCTTGATGATGAACAATACAGAGCAAAACAGCCTCGCGAGGGTCTGTTCTTGGCTGGTGCGACGAACTGCTGGGAGGAGTTCAATCGCTCTATCTACTGGTTTCTTGGTGAGGATCCCGATTGCTAGGTCAGGTCTAGATTGCTCTACCCTAGGGGTGGCTAGTCTTATTTATAGGCAAAGTCCCTGGGCCTCTTCCCAAATATTGAGCGGGAAGGGCGCCAACAATTGGCCATTTTGAAGGGGAACAGCGGGTACAATTATCCTGACTAAAGTTGGTCCTCGCGTGTCAAAGGCTCTGGTGGTGACGCGTGCTTGGGCTCCACAATGACTTCCTTCCTGCCGTTGGGCTGGTCTTGGTCTTGTTGCACCGAAATGGATGCCTTTGCTTGATGCTCTCGCCTACACTTGCTCCCTTTGCACCAAAGAGGAAAGGAGGACACTACGCGGGCTGGCGCCCGACTGGCACCCTTGGTCGTCATGGCTTGCGTCATGGGCACCTCGTGAGGTACCCCGCCTTGAACTCTCCGCCTCCTCGTGAGCCAGCCTGACGAGGCCGTGCGTGAGGAAGCTCCTTGTCATCCCCCCCCCCCCGCGAGGTTTGGCCCCTCGCGAGGGTCTTGAGCTTGCGTTGATGAAGATGGGCTGTGCTGGGCCTCCTTTGAGCCACGCCGCAGGCCGCAGGCAGGCAAGTCTGGGGACCCCCACTCCCAGAACACCGACAGTAGCCCCCGGGCCCACGGCGCTACCGAACTTGGCCGAGCAGAGAGGCGAAAGGGCAAGTGCGAAGCGTTGCGGGCCCTACCAGCCGCGGCCATGGGCGTCGCATGGCGGTCGATTGGTCGGGGGCGAGTCTGCTTCCCCATGATGCCTTGGTAACCGCACGGATTCGACAAGTCCTTGCATGCAAAGCAGGTCATGATTACCTGTGATCGTGGAGGTCGACGGTTGGCCTTCGCCGGCTATAAGTACGGAACGGCATGCGCCCTTCCAGCCTATCCCCCCTTGCTTCTCCTTCTTCTCCATGGCTCCACCAAGGAAGTTTTTGGCCGCAGAGAAAGGAAAAGCCCGCCAGGTCGAGTCTTCCTCTCCCCCGCCCAAGCACGGTCGTGGTCGCCCTCGCAAGCTTCCTGTGGCCTCCACGGCGGCCCCCCGCGGTCGCGGAGGTGGCTCTCTACGCGGTGATGAGCGGCTGGCCATGGTCGGCGGGCGTGCTCCGGCCGTGCGACCCCCGAAGCCGCGCCTCCATACTACGGAGGTGCTGCCGGAGTTCATTGTGTGGGTGGTGGAGCCGACCGGCACCCGGCTTCAGCTCCCTCGCTTCCTCCTGGGTGAGCTCCCAGCTGACGCCTTGGGTGGCCTCTGGCTCTAGGCGGATGGCTGCTGCAGCCGGGCCTCGTGGGCTTTGTTGGAGGTCTCCGCTGCAGGGAACCAGGCCCTGACCCGCGGCTGGCAGAAGTTTGCTCGCGCGCGTGGTCTCCACCGCCGGTGCTCTCTGCACTTCAAGTTCGACGGCGACACCACCCTCTACATGAGGGTGTTTGGGGAAGATGGTGGCCGTGTGGGGTGCTACCCTGAAGACGACGACCGCGGCCGGGGACTCAGCCCTAGCGAGGACGGAGAGGGCAGCGCGCGGGCGGTTGGCGACGCCCGTGAATCCTCAAGCTTTACCAGCTCTTCTTCGGGCAGCGACCCTCCTAGCAGCGGCCGCGGCCAGCCTCCACGCTGTCGCGCTTGCTTGGAGGGTGGCAGCGGGTCTGCTCGCCATCGCGCCCCGATGAAGCACGAGAGGGAGTCCGCCTGAGCTCCGGAGGAGGCTCGAGTCTTCCAAGAGGGCCGGTGCGGGACGTGCTTCGCCTGCTTTTGTTCTTTCCTTTCTTTTCTCTTGCGCAAAAAGACAGCAATGTGTGGCCCCGTGGGGGCGCGTTTGGGTTAACGTCGTCAATCATCGTACTGCTTTTTGTTATCCAGATATTGTTCCTTTCTGTTGTGTGCCCATTCGCAAGTAATCCCTAGCTTCATCCGCGGGGGCGACCAACCCAGGCCCTGCATTCGCGTCGCGGTGGCCGTGAGGCACGGTCCGGAGGGGTGCTCCGGTAGTGGACCCGGACCGTGAAAACTTGAGGGATAGGGGCAGGAACGCTCGCGAGAGCTCACGGGGCTTCCGCCTCATGAGCCCCCATGCAAGAGAAATCGACGCTAGAGAGCGAAAAAAGGCAAAGAACCACAGGTCAAAAGGCGGCGACAGTTTCGATAAAAACTCCAAATGGGAATGAACTAGCCAACTGTGGAAAGAAAATGAAAAAGCCGCGTCCGGCACCTAGTCTAGTCTTCGACGTCTTATCACCAGCGCGGAGCTAAGTGCTGCCACTGGGAATGGGAGGGAGCCCCAGGGCCTGAGGCCGGCACCCCTGAGACTCCGGGGCGTGTGCAGCCCCAACTCATTATAACGTGAGAGTGTCACGGGCGGCGAGCTTCACAGGCATTGGCCTTCTTCACAGGCTCCGGGCCTTTCTTCGGGGATGCAAGCTTCACGGGCGTTGGCCCTCTTCACAGGCTCCGGGCCCTTCCAAAACGCGACAGCTTCACAGGCATTCGCCTTCTTCACAGGCTCCGGGCCTTTTCCCAAAAGATGAGCTTCATAGGCATTTGCCTTCTTCACAGGCTCTGGGCCTTTTCCAAAAAGAACAGGCATTCGCCTTCTTCACAGGCTCTGGGCCTTTGCCAAAAAGATGAGCTTCACAGGCATTCGCCTTCTTCACAGGCTCTGGGCCTCTTCCAAAAAGATGAGCTTCACAGGCATTCGCCTTCTTCACAGGCTCTGGGCCTTTTCAGGGGTAAAACTTCCGGAGGTGCTGGATGTTCCATGCGTTCCGTACAGGTACTCCCTCCTGAGTCTCCATGTGCACGGAGCTGGGCCTGGAAACATGAACAACCTTGAACGGGCCCTCCCACATAGGAGAGAGCTTATGCAGTCCCTCCCTAGAGAGGACCCGCCGGAGCACGAGGTCCCCTACCTCGAGAGTCCTCGGGCGGATGTTGCGGCAGTCGTATCGCCGGAGTGCCTGCTGGTACCGCCGCTCGCAGCGCAGCTTCTCGACGATGCTCCTCCCCCAGCATGAGGTCCGTCCCCCACATGGTGTCCTGTAGCATCTCATCGAACGCCAGGACCCGCGCGGATCGACGCCTGACCTCGTGAGGGAGGACCGCTTTGGCTCCGTAGACCAGGAAGAAGGGGGTCTCCCCAGTCTGCTTGGTCGCGGTTGTGCGGATGGACCACAGCACGGACTGAAGCTCGTCATACCAGCCTCTGCCGCAGGCCTCCAGTTTCTTCTTGAATGTCCTGGTCTTGAGGCCCCTCAGGACTTCTGTGTTGGCCCGCTCGGCCTGGCCGTTGCTTCGAGGGTGCGCCACGGAAGCGTAGCATATCTGCGTTCCAAGGTTAGCACAATATGTTTTGAAAAGGTTACTGGTGAACTACGAACCGTTGTCAGTGATGATGCGGTTCGGCACTCCGAACCGGCTCACGATGCCCTTGATGAACTTGACCGCAGAACCAGCAGGGATGGTGCGGACGGCCTCGACTTCGGCCCACTTGGTGAACTTGTCCATGGAGACGTAGAGGTAGCGATAGCCCCCTGGTGCCCGAGGGAAAGGGCCCAGGATATCCAGCCCCCAGACCGCGAAGGGCCATGTGAGGGGTATGGTTTGCAGACCTCCTGCCGGCTGGTGGATCTGCTTGGCATGGAATTGACATGCCTCTCAAGCCTTCACAAGTTCGACAGCGTCATTGAGCGCAGTGGGCCAATAGAAACCGCTGCGGAACGCCTTGCCGACGAGGGTCCGTGACGACGAATGATGCCCACAGTCTCCACCATGTATATCTGCCAGTAGTTCCTTCCCTTGTTCCCTCGTGATGCAACGCAGGGCCACATTGTTCGGTCGTTTCCGGTTGAGCTCTCCATCCATGATGCAGTACTCTGTGGCTTGCCGCGCCACACGCTCTACCTCCTCCTCCTTCTCCGGCAAGGTCCCTCGCGGCAAGTAGCTCCTGAGCTTAGTGATCCAGCACCCTTCCTAAGGCTCCATCGTCAGGAGCAGGCATGCTCCTGAGGCCGGGCCACAGGCTGGGGCTCCCGAGGCAGGTGGCTGAGGAAGCTCCGCCCGAGGCTATGTTGTGCTCGACAATGGTGGCAGGGCTGAAGGCTTGAAGAGCCGTTCCTCAAAGACGCCCGGCTCCTGGGGCAACCGCCTGGAGGCTCGTTTGGCGATGTCGTCGGCCTCTTGATTAGTGCCGCGGGGCACATGCTGTAGCTCCAACCCCCAGAACTGCTTCTCCATCCTGCGGACCTCCGCAAGGTAGGCCTCCATGTGCTCATCTCTTGGCTCTTATACCTTGTTGGACAAATTGACAAGGAGCTGCGAATCGCCCTTGATAGTAAGACGCTTCACTCCCAGGGCAGCGGCGGCCTTCAGGCCCGCCATCAATCCCTCGTACTCTGCTATATTGTTGGAGACCTTCTCGTCTTGCTGGAAACAGAGCTGCACGGCGTAGTAGAGCTTGTCCTGAGTGGGAGATATGAGCACCGCCCCAGCCTCAGCGCCTTGCCTGGAGAACGCTCTGTCGAAGTACATGACCCAGCCTTCTGGCGCCTCGCTTCCTTGGGAAAGGGACTGGTCCTCGCCGGCCCTGAGGCCTGGTGCCTCTGTCCATTCGGTCACGAAATCCACCAGCGCGGCCCCCTTGATGACTCTGGTCGTGCTGAATTCGAGCTGGAATGCTTGTAGTTCAATGTTCCACTCGGCGACCCTTCCGGCTGAGTTTGGGCTCCGGAGCACCCTTTGCAAGGGGTATGCCGAGACAACCTTGATCGGATGACCCTGCAAGTAGTGCCGCGGCTTGCGCGAAGCCACCAGCAGCGCGAGGAGGAGCTTCTGCGGCATGGGGTACCATGCCCTCGCATCCCGTAACACCATGCTGACGAAGTACACCGGGTGCTCGACGAGGCTTGTGGCGTTGGTGCTGGTGGCGTCCTCGGGAGTCCATGGTGCCTCCCGAGGTGGTGGAGCCTCCAGAAGCTGGTTGCCTGGAGGAAGGGCCTCTCCCGCCTCTAGTGCGCTCCGCTGCGACGGCTGACCTTCCTCAGTCATGGTGGTGACTCCCGCGAGTCCCTTTTGATCCAGCTTTGCCTTGGCACGGGTGGCTGCCATGGTCTTGGCCCGACGCTCCTCTCTAACTGCCACCAGGGCTGCGCTAGCGGAGTAGGGAGTGGCGGCGAGGTAGAGTACCAAGGGATCTTGAGGGCGCGGGGCCACCATCACTGGAGGGCTGGTTAGGTATCTCTTGAGATCTTGGAATGCCTTGTCGGCCTCTCCAGTCCATTCAAAGGGCCCCTTTTTCTTCATCAACTGGAAGAAAGGCAGCGCCCGCTCCCCCAATCGGGAGATGAAGCTCCCCAGTGCCGTCACGCGCCCCGTGAGCTTCTGCATTTCCATGAGGGTCTTTGGTGGGCTCATGTCCTCAACTCCCTTGACCTTTTCTGGGTTGGCCTCGATGCCTCGGTGGGACACGAGGAAACCCAAGAGATTGCCCGAGGGGACTCCAAACACACACTTCTCCGGGTTGAGTCGCAGGATCACTGCGTTGAGGCTCGCGAAGGTTTCCTCCAGGTCTTGTATCAGGGTCTTGGCCTCGCGAGACTTCCCTACGATATCATCGACGTAAGCCTCCACATTCTTCCCGAGCTGCGGGCCCAAGGTGATGTGCATGAGCCGCTGAAAGGTTGCCCCCGCGTTGCGCAGTCCTAATGGCATGCATGTATAGCAGTACACCCCACACAGGGTTAGGAAGGCCGTCTTCTCCACATCTTCTACCGCCATCTTGATCTGGTGATACCCGGAGAAGGCATCCAAGAAGCATAATAGGTCACACTCAGCGGTGGAATCGACGATCTGGTCGATGCGAGGGAGCGGGAACGGATCTTGCGGGCATGCTTTGTTGAGGTTGGTGTAGTCGACACACATGCGTTCCTTTCCTCCCTTCTTTGGCACAACCACGGGGTTGGCCAACCAATCCGGGTATCGGACCTCGCGAATAACCCCCGCGGCTTCTAGCTTGTGGGTTTCTTGGACGATGAAGGACTGCTTTTCAGTGAACTGCCTCCTCGCCTTCTGCTTCACGGGACGCACGTTGGGACACACGTTGAGGTGGTGCTCGATTACGCCCCGTGGGATCCCTGCCAGCTGATCGGGATCCCAGGCGAACACCTTCTTGTTTGCACGTAGGAACTTGACCAGGGCTTCCTCATGCTCAGGCTCGAGGTTGGCGCCTATGGTGAAAGTGGGGTTAGTGGACCCGTCCTCGTTGACAGGTACCTGCTTGGTTTCCGCCTTGTCTTGGGTGAACAACTTCTTCTTCTTGGTCGGTGCAGCCCCCTTGGGCTTGGGGGTTTCTGCGTTGGCGGGCCGCGCCGCCGCCGCCGTCTTGAGGGTGAGCTTGAGTACTCGTAGTGCACCTTCGGTGTCCCCGGGCACGGTGAGGACACTGTTGCTCCCGGGCATCTTCATGAGGTTGTACCCCGGGTGAGTCGCGGCCATGAATTTGGCCAATGCTGGATAGCCGAGGATGGCATTGTAGGGGAGGCCGATGGGGGCGATGTCGAAATCGACCAGCTCCGTGCGGAAATTGTCGTAGGTGCCGAAAGTTACCGGAAGTCGGATCTGCCCCAAGGAGCTGGACGACCCACCTCCGACGCCCGAGAAAGGCCGGCTGGGCCGCAGCCGCTCCCGGGGTATGCAGAGGAGGTAGAAGGCCTCAACCGAGAGCACATTGAGGCCCACGCCACCATCGATGAGGGTTCTGGTGACGGCCACCTGGCAGATGGTGGGCGTGTAGAGCATGGGGAGCGTGCCCGAGCAAGCCGAGTTGGTGGGGTGGTCCTCAGAGTTGAAGATCAGCCCGGCCGACGGCTCCGTCCGTCCCGAGGGAGCCCCCTGCCTCGTGGTGGCGGCGCCGACCCGGCGGACGAATGGCTTGACGTGGCGGCTGGAGGGAGGCACCTGCGAGCCGCCAGGAGGGCCGCGACGACCGAGGGAGCCGGCGCGACGGGGTGGGAGAGGAAGGAGCTGCGCGACTCCTCCCTAGAGGTCACCGGGGAATGCTGGGATGATGCTCGCCGCCCGTTCCCCGCCGGGCCGGTGGCGGTGACGACAGGTGACGGGGAATGACAAGGGCGCCCGCCGATGGGAGCCGTCTGGGCGACATGGGAAGCAAGGGCGGCTCGGCGCTCGCCGCGAGCCCGACGAGCGTCAGACGTGGATGCGGTGGTCGGGGAAGAACGAGACGACGGAAGGCAAATTCCGACGCACCCCTACCTGGCGCGCCAAATGTCAGATTTCGGGTTCCGGCAGACCCTTGAGGTTCGAACACTGGGGTGCACGCGGAGATTCAACCCTCTACCGGCTCGCTCCTCGCCGAATCGCTAGGACCTAATCTACCAAACTAAACAGCACAAGAGACATGAGATTTATACTGGTTCAGGCCACCTTTGTGGTGTAATACCCTACTCCAGTGTGTGGTGTGGTGGATTGCCTCTTGGTCTTGATGATGAACAATATAGAGCAGAACAGCCTTGCGAGGGTCTATTCTTGGCTGGTGCGACGAACTGCTGGGAGGAGTTCAATCGCTCTATCTACTGGTTTCTTGGTGAGGATCCCGATTGCTAGGTCAGGTCCAGATTGCTCTACCCTGGGGGTGGCTAGTCCTATTTATAGGAAAAGGCCCTGGGCCTCTTCCCAAATATTGAGCGGGAAGGGTGCCAACAATTGGCCATTTTGAAGGGGAACAAGGGTACACTTATCCTGACTAAAGTTGGTCCTCGCCTGTCAAAGGCTCTGGTGGTGACGCCTTCTTGGGCTCCACAATGACTTCCTTCCTGCCGTTGGGCTGGTATTGGTCTTGTTGCACCGAAATGGATGCCTTTGCTTGATGCTCTCGCCTGCACTTGCGTCCTTTGCACCAAAGAGGAAAGGAGGACACTGGCGGGCTAGCGCCCGACTGGCGCCCTTGGTCGACATGGCTTGCGTCATGGGCACCTCCTGAGGTACCCCACCTTGAACTCTCCGCCTCCTCGTGAGCCAGCCTGACGAGGCCATGCCTGAGGAAGCTCCTTGTCGTCCCCCCCGCGAGGCTTGGCCCCTCGCGAGGGTCTTGAGCTTGCGTTGATGAAGATCGGCTGTGCTGGGCCTCCTTTGAGCCACGCTGCAGGCCGCAGGCAGGCAAGTCTGGGGACCCCCGTTCCCAGAACGCCGACAGTAATATAATAGCATGGAACAATAAAAAATTATAGATATGTTGGAGACGTAACAACGCCTGACCGTTGCTGTCCTGAGTGACTCCTGATCTCGTGTAGGTCGAGTGGTTTCTTGTATATTTGAATGGCTTCGTCTTGGTAGAGTGGCACTAGGAGGGCGGGGTATCCGAGTGAGATGACTGGTCGAGTGGATAGCACTCGACGACTTCAATTAATACTCTCTGCTGTTCTTTGAATGTCTTTGCTTCTAGGGTAGTGACCTTGGGTAGGGCGTATAGGTCAGGCCTATGACCCTAGACTAGGTCTATGGCATCGTCAGTATACGGGATTGATTGAATCCCCGACATCGTGGTTCATCTGATAAGATCATCGTGGAACATGTCAGAGCCAATATGGGTATCCAGATCCCGCTATTGGTTATTGGCCAGAGAGATGTCTCGGTCATGTTTGTATGGTTCCCGAACTCGTAGGGTCTACACACTTAAGGTTCGATGACGCTAGAGTTGTAATGGGAATTGTATGTCGTTACCGAAAGTTGTTCGGAGTCTGTGATGAGATACCGGATGTCACAAGAAGTTTCAGAATGGTCTGAAGTTAAAGATTTATATATGGGAAGTCCTATTTTGGCCACCGGAAAATGTTCGGTATCATTCGATATTGTACCAAGAAGGTTCTAGAAGGTTCCGGAGTGGGGCCCACCTGCATGGGGGGACCCACATGAATGTGGGTAGTGGAGCAAAGGCCCCACACCCCTTGTCAAGGCGCACCAAGACCCCCCTTAGAAGGAATAAGCTCTTATCCCGAAGGGATAAGATCAAGATCCCTAAAAAGGGTGATAACAAGCGGTGGGGAAGGGAAAGGATGGGATTTCTTTCCTCCCACCTTTGCCAATGCCCCAATGGCCTTGGAGGGCAAGAAACCAGCCCCCTCCTCCCCTATATATAGTGGGGAGGTGCATGGGAGCCACACGCCTTGCCCCTGGCGCAGCCCTTCCCCCTCCTACACCTCCTCCTCCGTAGTGCTTGGCGAAGCTCTGCCAGAGAACCACGAGCTCCACCACCACGCCGTCGTGTTGCCGGAGTTCTCCCTCAACTTCTTCTCTCCCCTTGCTGGATCAAGAAGGAGGAGACATCCCTGGGCTGTATGTGTGTTGAACGCGGAGGCACCGTCCGTTTGGCGTTTGGATCGAATCTTCCCGATTTGAATAGCCGCGAGTACGACTCCATCAACCGCGTTCTTGTAATGCTTCCACTTAGCAATCTTCAATGGTATGAAGATGCACTCCCTCTCTCTCGTTGCTAGCTTCTCCTAGATTGATCTTGGTGATACGTAGGAATTTTTTTGAATTATTACTACGTTCCCCAATAGTGGCGTCATGAGCTAGGTCTATGCATAGATTCTATGCACGATCGAGTAGAACACAAAAATTTGGGTGATGATTTGTTCAATTTTCTTACCGTTACTAGTCCTATCTTGATTCGGCGGCATTGTGGGATGAAGTGGCCCGGCCCAGCCTTACACGTACGCTTACATGAGACAGGTTCCACCGACTGACATGCACTTGTTGCATAAGGTGGCTAGCGCGTGTCTGTCTCTCCCACTTTAGTCGGATCGGATTCAATGAAGAGGGTCCTTCTTAAGGGTAAATAGAAATTGGTATATCACCATTGTGGCTTTTACGTAGGTAAGAAACGTTCTTGCTAGAAACCTATAGCAGCCACGTAAAACATGCAACAAAAATTAGAGAACATCTAACTTGTTTTTGCAGGGTATGCTATGTGATGTGATATGGCAAAAGGATGTGATAAATTAT
Organism: Triticum turgidum subsp. durum; assembly: GCA_900231445.1. Lineage (NCBI taxonomy): Eukaryota > Viridiplantae > Streptophyta > Magnoliopsida > Poales > Poaceae > Triticum > Triticum turgidum. Next base: position 96,840,869 of record LT934112.1, read on the forward strand.
ATATGTGATGTATGAGATTGATCATGTTGTTGTAATAGGAATCACGACTTCCATGCCGATGAGTATGACAACCGGCATGAGCCATAGGAGTTGTCTTAATTTATTGTATGACCTACGTGTCAATGAAAACGCGATGCAATTACTTTACTTTATTGTGAACCGTTAGCCATAGTAGTATAAGTAATAGTTGGCAAGACAACTTCATGAAGAAATGATGATGGAGATTAGGGTGTCATGCTGGTGATGATGGTGATCATGCTGCGACTCGAAGATGGAGATCAAAGGCGCAAGATGATGTTGGCCATATCATGTCACTTTATGATTTGCATGTGATGATTGTCATATTTACATCTTATTTGCTCAGAATGACAGTAGCATAAATAAGATGATCCCGTACTAAAATTTAAAGAAATGTGTTCCCCCTAACTGTGCACCGTTGTGAAGGTTCATTGTTTTGAAGCACCACTTGATGATCGGGTGTCATAGATTCTAGCATTCGCATACAACGGGTGTAAGCCAGATTTACACATGCGAAACACTTAGGTTGACTTGACGAGCCTAGCATGTACAGACATGGCCTCGGAACACGAGAGACCAAAAGGTCAAACATGAGTCATATAGTAGATGCGATCAACATGGAGATGTTCACCGTTGATGACTAGTCCGTCTCACATGATGATCGGACACGGCCTAGTCGATTTGGGTCATGTATCACTTAGATGATTAGATGAACTTAATTATCATGAACATAGTCTAAATTGTCTTTGCAAATTATATTGTAGATCAATAGCTCGCGTTTTAGCTCCCTGTTTTAATACGTTCCTAGAAAAAGACTAAGTTGAAAGATATTGTTAGCAATTGTGTGGACTAGGGTCGTAGTCTAAGGATTGTCCTCACTGCTACACAGAAGGCTTCTGTCCTTGATGCACCGCTCAGTGTGCGAACCCCTCCAGCATCGTATTGTGAACATTTGGCAGACACGTTCTGACGACTACTTGATAGTTTAGTGCGCCATGCTTTACAACTTAGAATCGGGGCTCTGATGTCTACTACACAACCTTCTTCTTGTAGATGTTGTTGGGCCTGCAAGTGCACAGGTTTGTAGGACAGTAGCAAATTTCCCTCAAGTGGATGACCTAAGGTTTATCAATCCATGGGAGGCGTAGGATGAAGATGGTCTCTCTCAAACAACCCTGCAACCAAATAACAAAGAGTCTCTTGTGTCCCCAACACACCCAATACAATGGCAAATTGTATAGGTGCACTAGTTTGGCGAAGAGATTGTGATACAAGTGCAATATGGATGGTAGATATAGGTTTTTGTGATCTGAAAATATAAAAAACAACAAGGTAACTAATGATAAAAGTGAGCGTAAACGGTATTGCAATGGTAGGAAACAAGGCATAGGGTTCACACTTTCACTAGTGCAAGTTCTCTCAATAATAATAACATAGATAGATCATATAACAATCCCTCAACATGCAACAAAGAGTCACTCCAAAGCCACTAATAGCGGAGAACAAACGAAGAGATTATGGCACGGTACGAAACCACCTCAAAGTTATTCTTTCGGATCAATCTATTCAAGAGTTCGTACTAGAATAACACCTTAAGATATAAATCAACCAAAACTCTAATGTCACCTAGATACTCCATTGTCACTTAAAGTATCCGTGGGCATGATTATACGATATGCATCACACAATATCAGATTCATCTATTCAACAAACACAAAGTACTTCAAAGAGTGCCCCGAAGTTTCAACCGGAGAGTCAAGACTAAAACGTGTGCCAACCCCTATGCATAGGTTCATGGGCGGAACCCGCAAGTTGATCACCAAAACATACATCAAGTGGATCATGTGACATCCCATTGTCACCACAGATAAGCATGGCAAGACATACATCAAGTGTTCTCAAATCCTTAAAGACTCAATCCGACAAGATAACTTCAAAGGGAAAACTCAATCCATTACAAGAGAGTAGAGGGGGAGAAACATCATAAGATCCAACTATAATAGCAAAGCTCGTGATACATCAAGATCATGCGAAGTCAAGAACACGAGAAAGAGAGATCAAACACAAAGCTACTGCTACATACCCTCAGCCCCGAGGGTGAACTACTCCCTCCTCATCATGGATAGCGCCGGGATGATGAAGATGGCCACCGGTGAGGGATTCCCCCCTCCGGCAGGGTGCCGAAATGGGCTCCTGAGAGGTTTTTGGTGGCTACAGAGGCTTGCGGTGGCGGAACTCCCGATCTATCTTCGTATTCGAGTGTTTTAGGGTATATGGGAATATATAGGCGAAAGAAGTCGGTCGGGGGAGCCTCGAGGGGCCCACAAGACAGGGGGCGCGCCCAGGGGGGTGGGCGCGCCCTCCTATCTTCTGGCCTCCTCGAAGGTTCCCTGGCTTGTACTCCAAGTCTCCCGGATCATGTTCGTTCCAAAAATAACGCTCCCGAAGGTTTTATTCCGTTTGGACTCCATTTGATATTTCTTTTCTTCGAAATACTGAAACAGGTAATAAAACAGCAATACGGGCTGGGCCTCCGGTTAGTAGGTTAGTCCCAAAAGTAATATAAGGTATATAATAAAGCCCGTAATCATTCAAAACAGATAATAAAATAGCATGAATGCTTCATAAATTATAGATACGTTGGAGACGTATCAGCATCCCCAAGCTCAGTTCCTGCTTGTCCTCGAGTAGGTAAATGATAAAAGAAAGAATTTATGAAGTGTGAATGCTAGAAGGTGCACAAGTTTGATCAATGATAATTTCAATCACCTTTTCTAGCATGATTATATGTCATAACAGTAGGTCATCTCATAAAACTTCTCACGAACAAATGACAAGCAATTCACATGTTAAAGCATAGACCATAAACTTTCTTTAAAGCTAACAACCTTCATTCTCAGTCATCAAATAATTACAATTCATCTTATTTTTAGGAAGGGTCTATGTCAGAGCTTTGGTTTAGCAAACTCCACATACTCAACTATCATATAGTATTCTACAATTGCTAACACTCACGCAATACTTATGGTTATGGGGTTTTAATCGGACACTGAGAAAGATAGGGGCTTATAGCGTTGCCTCCCAACGTATTCACCTTTGGGTGATGTCAACGATAATAGTTCATGCTAACTTACATCCAATTGGATATATATATCAGGATGTTTCCAACACGAGGTGCTTGCCAAAGGATAAAATGAAAAAGGGAACGGTGAAGATCACCTTGACTCTTGCATAAAGTAAAAGACATAAAGTAAAAGATAGGCCCTTCGCAGAGGGAAGAAGAGGTTGTCATGCACTTTTATGGTTGGATGCACAAAATCTTAATGCAAAAGAACGTCACTTTATACTGCCACTAGTATATGGACCTTTATTATGCAGTCCGTCGCTTTTATTGCTTCCATAACAAGACCGTATAAAGCTTATTTTCTTCACACTAACAGATCATACACATTTAGAGAGCAATTTTTATTGCTTGCAACGATGACAACTTACTTGAAGGATCTTACTCAATCCATAGGTAGGTATGGTGGACTCTCATGGAAAAACTGGGTTTAAGGATATTTGGAAGCACAAGTAGTATCTCTACTTGGTGCAAGGAATTTGGCTAGCATGAGGGGGAAAGTCAGGCTCAACATGTTTGAATGATCCATGACAATATACTTTAACTGAGATGTGAGAAAACATAACCCATTACGTTCTCTTCCTTGTCCAACATCAACTCTTTAGCATGTCATATTTAATGAGTGCTCATAATTACAAAAGATGTCCAAGATAGTATATTTATATGTGAAATCTCTCTTCCTTCAATATTCTTTCATGAATTGTTCAAATGACCAATACAATGCTTGCTAACCTACAATAAATTTACAACCTCTACTTCTTAGATGTGAAGTCATTACTCCCCATGGGATAAGCAAATGAAACATATATAATTTCAGATTTATGACATTCAACTCATTCAACCATTTACTCATAGGATATAAGTGAAGCACATGAGTAAATGACAAACTACTCCAAAAAGATATAAGTGAAGATCACTGAGTAGCTAAATAATTGTGTAACTATGTGAAGACTCTCTCTTATTAAAGAATTTTAGATCTTGGTATTGTATTCAAACAACAAGCAAAACAAAATAAAATGACATTGCAAGTGAGGGAGTCCTGGACTTGGGGGTGTCTGGATAGCCGAACTATCATCGTTGGCTGGACTCCAAGACTATGAAGATACAAGATTGAAGACCCCGTCCCGTATCCGGATGGGACTCTCCTTGGTGTGGAAGGCAAGCTTGGCGATACAGATATGTAGATCTCCTACCATTGTAACCGACTCTGTGTAACCCTAGCCCTCTCCGGTGTCTATATAAACCGGAGGGTTTTAGTCCGTAGGACGAACAACAATCATACCATAGGCTAGCTTCTAGGGTTTAGCCTCTCTGATCTCGTGGTAGATCTACTCTTGTACCACCCATATCATCAATATTAATCAAGCAGGAGTAGGGTTTTACCTCCACCGAGAGGGCCCGAACCTGGGTAAAAACATCGTGTCCCTTGTCTCCTGTTACTATCCGCCTAGATGCACAGTTCGGGACCCCCTACCCGAGATCCGCCGGTTTTGACACCGACATTGGTGCTTTCATTGAGAGTTCCTCTGTGTCGTCACCTATAAGCCCGATGGCTCCTTCGATCATCAGCAACGACACGGTCTAGGGTGAGACTTTTCTCCCCGGATAGATCTTCGTATTCGGCGGCTTTGCACTGCGGGCCAATTCACTTGGCCATCTGGAGTAGATCAAAAGCTACGCCCCTGGCCATCAGGTCAGATTTGGAAGTTTGAACTACACGGCTGACATCCGCGGAGACTTGATCTTCGACGGATTCGAGCCATAGCCAAGCGCGCCATACTGTCACGATGGGCATGATCTAGCTCTGCTGCCGGACAGTGCCCTGGAGGTCGCACAAGTATCCGCTCTGACCCTTAGCTCGGAGCCGACTATGCCGATCGAGGACGGATGGTTGGACACCGCCTCGGGGGCTGCTACCTCTACGGCGATAGAGCCGAATGCCAACCCTGTACTTTGCGAAGCCCGTGACTCCAAGGTGCCGGACTCCTCTTCGGACTCCGAACCTTCCACGCCCCTGCCAATCAAATCCGATTGGGTGCCGATCATGGAGTTCACCGCTGCGGACATCTTTCAGCACTCGCCCTTTGGTGACATCCTGAATTCGCTGAAGTGTCTCTCTTTATCAGGAGAGCCCTAGCCGGATCATGGTTAGGATGGTTGGGATGCGGAAGACGAAGAAATTCAAAGCCCACCCACCACCCACTTCATAGCCACTGTCGATGACTTAACCGACATGCTAGACTTCGACTCCGAAGACATCGACGGTATGGACGACGATGCAGGAGACGACCAAGAACCAGCGCTTACAAGGCATTGGAAGGCCACCTCGTCATACGACATTTACATGGTGGACATCCCAAAATATGGGGATGGCGATGGAACAACGGAGGACGACCCCTCCAAGAAACAGCCTAAGCGCCAGCGTCAGCGGCGCCGCTCTAAATCCTGCCACAGCAAAACAGGTGATTCCGGCACAGGAGATAATAACACCCCGGATAGTGCCGAAGACAACCCCCTCCAGCAGGTTTCAGCGCAGGAGGATGGAGAAGCCAGCCGTCATGAGAGAGCGGCAAACAGAGAGGTAGAGGACGATAATTATATGCCTCCCTCCGGAGACGGGGCAAGCCTCGACGACGACGAATTTGTCATTCCTGAGGATCCCATTGAACAAGAGCGTTTCAAACGCAGGCTTATGGCCACGGCAAGCAGCCTCAAGAAAAAGCAGCAACAACTTAGAGCTGACCAAGACTTGCTAGCCGACAGGTGGACTGAAGTCCTTGCGGCCGAAGAGTATGAACTCGAACGCCCCTCCAAAATCCACCCAAAACGCAAGCTGCTACCCTACCCCGATTAGAGGAGGAACCACATAAACCAACATCACCAACACACAATACGGCCGACCGGCCACCTCGTGGCAGCGACAGAGAGGCCTTTAGGCCCTCCACTAAAGCCGCACCCCGGCGTCGCTCGAAAAGTACAAAGCGACAGGGTAATGCGCCGGAGTTACGAGACATATTAGAGGATTAGGCAAGACAAACAAGATCGATCTACAGATCGCGTGGGCGCCCCACGATACGTGACGGCAACCGTCACGCCGGATATAGCAATTCCGGCCGGGCCTAACACAGTAGACAAAGCTCGTTTGAGCTGTGTCGTGATATAGCCCAATACAGAGGCGCCGCACACCCACTATGCTTCACAGACGAAGTAATGGATCATCAAATCCCCGAGGGCTTCAAACCCGTAAACATTGAATCCTACGACAACACAACAGATCCTGCGGTTTGGATCAAAGACTATCTCCTTCACATCCACATGGCCGGCGGCGATGATCTACACGCCATCAAATACCTCCCACTCAAGCTTAAAGGACCAACTCAGCATTGGCTCAACAGCTTGCCAGCAGAATCAATTGGGTGTTGGGAAGACCTGGAAGCCGCATTCCTTGATAACTTCCAGGGCACATATGTGCGACCACAAGACGCCGATGACCTAAGCCACATAATTCAGCAGCCAGACGAATCGGCCAGACAATTCTGGACACGGTTCCTAACCAAGACAAATCAAATCGTCGATTGTCCGGATGCAGAGGCCCTTGCAGCCTTCAAACATAACATCCACGACGAGTGGCTTGCCCGACACCTCGGACAGGAAAAGCCGAAATCCATGGCAGCCCTCACATCACCCATGACCCGCTTCTGCGCGGGAGAGGATAGCTGGCTAGATCGCAGTAACAACCTGACGAAAAACTCCGGTAGTTCGGATATCAAGGACAGCAATGGCAGGTCGCGTCGCAATAAGCACAAGCGCCGCATTAACGGCGATAATACTGAAGATACGGCCGTCAATGCCGGATTCAGAGGCTCTAAACCCGGTCAGCAGAAAAAGCCATTCAAAAGAAATACTCCGGGCCCGTCCAATTTGGACCGAATACTCGATCGCTCGTGCCAAATACACGGCACCCCCAAAAAGCCAGCCAATCACACCAACAGGGATTGTTGGGTGTTCAAGCAGGCAGGCAAGTTAATTGCCGAAAACAAGGACAAGGGGCTACATAGCGATGATGAGGAAGAGAACCGGCCGCCGAACAATAGAGGACAGAAGGGATCCCCCCCACAAGTGCGGACGGTGAACATGATATACGCAACCCACATACCCAAAAGGGAGCGGAAGCGTGCACTTAGGGATGTATATGTGATGGAGCCAGTCGCCCTAAAGTTCAACCCATGGTCCTCATGCCCGATCACTTTTGATCAAAGGGACCACCCCACTAGCATCCGCCATGGCGGATTCGCCGCATTGGTTCTAGACCCAATCGTCGACGGATTTCACCTCACTAGAGTCCTGATGGACGGCAGCAGCAGCCTGAACCTGCTTTATCAGGATACAGTGCGCAAGATGTGCATAGACCCGTTAAAGGTCAAACCCACAAAAACGACCTTTAAAGGCGTCATACCAGGTGTAGAGGCCAATTGTATAGGCTCAGTTACACTTGAAGTGGTCTTCGGATCCCCGGATAACTTCCGAAGCGAGGAGTTAATCTTCGACATAGTCCCGTTCCGCAGCGGCTATCATGCACTGCTCGGACGAACCGCATTTGCAAAGTTCAATGCGGTGCCGCACTACGCATACCTCAAGCTCAAGAAGCCAGGCCCTCGAGGAGTCATTACGGTCAACGGAAACACCAAACGCTCTCTCCGAACGGAGGAGCATACAGCGGCTCTCATGGCGGAAGTACAAAGCAGCCTCTTAAGGCAATTCTCGAGTCCGGATATTAAGCGGCCGGACACCGCCAAGCGCGCCCGGAGTAACCTACAACAAGACCGCCTGGCACGTTCTGAGCACGCGTAGCAATGCAGCCCCAACCCCAGCCCTCACGAAATCGCGAGACCAGTACTACGCGTACATAACTACGCTCTGGAGATACCATGGGCATAAGGGTAGGGGCACGACCATGGCATGCCCAGAGTGCGGCTCAACCACACCAGGGGCTCCCAATTGTGTCATTCTTCTTTTTTTTTCTTTCTTCTTATTCTCGGGACTCCGTTTTCCAGAAGCCCTATCCGGCAGTAGACTTGCCGAACTCATGATGCAACAGCCAGGGAAGCAGAAAAGCTACGTTGAGTATCCAGGTGGTCTCTATCACGAGCAGTATACCTGCTTTACATACCATCCTGCAGCCTACCCCTGGAGGGGGACGTGTTAAAAAGTCCCATCCCTTCCTTATCGCACTATTTGCATCGTTCTGCTTTCATGGCAGTATTTTTTTGAATAAAACAATGCATCGCTTTTTTGCCTATTACTGCATTCCTTTTTTTATGTATATATGTTCACTTATGACATGTTGCATCCGTACGCTTTGGTATGGCCAAATACACCAGGGGCTTAAGTTCCCCAAAATATGGTGTGATAAGTCCGAACACTTTCACAAGTGCGGCACCCCGAACTTATAGCACTATATGCATCGGCTCCGAATCATGTCTTGGGTCAATAGTTGGGTTTGCCCGGCTCCCGTGTTTTGGTACCTTACGTTCCGTTTTATCGGCTAAGGTAGCGCCGGGAGAACCACTGTGATTGTGCCCCAGTTGAGCTGGGTTGAGCACCTCACTAGAGAAAGCTAAAACTGACCGTCATGATAGGGCGAGAGCCGGTCGCTGTTCGAGAGGTTTTTTCGAGTCCCTAAAGACTTATGCCGCTTAGAGCGATGAGCCGGCTTTGTCCGACCCAGGCGTGGATAGCGCCCCGAATTCGGTCTTCCGAACACTAGGTGCTTCGCCGAAATTTAAAATTATAGAATTCATTGGCTAAGTGGGAGTGTTCAAGCATTATAATTCCGGTTGCCTCTTTCGTTGTGTTGAGCGCCTCCCTCGAAGGACCCAAAAATGGGAACAAGAGCGCTCAAGTTTATCCTGAACACCCCAGCACTCATGGCATGGGGGCTGAAGCCAACGACTTGCCATCTCCCAGATTTGATAAACCGCCGCACAGAAGGTAATATTTTAAATTAACAAGTGTTGCTTAGTGCATATGAACAAAGTTTTCAGCACACAGGATAACAAAATGCGAGTCTACTAAAAAATTACATCTTTGGAGCATTCACCCGCTATAAGGCGGGCACCCTTCAGGACACCCTTATAGTACATCTCGGGCGTGCGATACTCCTTTCCCGGCAGTGGCGCGTCCGTCACAAGCATCTCGGCATCCATCCTGCTCCAGTGCACTTTAGCGCGGGCAAGGGCCCGACGGGCACCTTCAATGTAGACGGAGTTCTTGATGACTTCAACCCATGGATAGGTGTCCACCAGTCGCAGCACCAGACCGAAGTAGCTCCCAGGCATGGCTTCTTTAGGCCACAGCCGAACTATGAGGCCCTTCATGGCCTGTTCGGCCACCTTGTGGAGCTCGACCAGCTGCTTCAGCTGGTCGCTCAGGGGCACCAGATGTCCGGCCTCAGCATACTGAGACCAGAACACCTTTTCCGTCGAGCTCCACTCCTCGGCTCTGTAGAACGCGGCAGCATCAGACACGCTACGGGGCAGATCTGCGAACGCTCCTGGAGAGCTCCGAATTCGGGTAAGTAACAAGTAATTCACTTTTACATGCTTGCTTTGCATGAAGAATGCCTTACCCGCCGCTATCTTCTTTACTGCCTCAATTTCCTGGAGGGATTTTTGGGCTTCGGCCTTAGCGGCTTTGGCACTCTCAAGAGCCGAGGCGAGCTCAGACTCTCGAGTCTTCGAGTCACGCTCCAAACTCTCATGTTTTTGCACGAGAGCCTGGAGCTCTTGCCGCACCTCCGCAACCCGCGCATCATGCTTCCCTTGCTCGGTGCGTTCCGCGGCCGCATTGGGTTCGGCCTCGGACACCGCTTCCTTCAGGGTCGCCACCTCGTTCGTGGCCCCTGCAATACTCACGTTGTTCCTGTCATTTTTTGCAACCAAATCCTTTTCTATAAGGTATTACTTTAATAAGGTATCACTTACCTTCCTTGTCCTCGAGCTGCTTCTTTGCACGGCCGAGCTCGTTCTCGGACTGCTCGAGGCTCTGCTTCAACACATTGACCTCCGCAGTTAGTGCGGCAGAGGTCAGCAGCACAACATGCATTCCCGTATTGACATGCTTATGTTAGACTCCTGCGTATATCTTTTTAGATCCTCAGTTCGGCTTTTCGTTCCGCACAGCAAACTGAGCATCAGGGGCTACTGTCTATGCGGTACTATTTTACATATCTAAATTACATACCTCAAAGCCTATTAGAAGGCTGGTACAGGCTTCAGTCAGCCCGCTCTTGGCGGACTGAACTTTCCAGATCACCACACTCATAACAGTGCGGTGCTCCTCCTTGATGGATGCGCCGTTAAGCACCTCCAACAAGTCATCTGGTGCCTCCGGTTGGACGGAGGCCACCGGCGTCGCAGTCTTGCCCTTCTTATGATGGGCCCGCTTGCCAGACTTCGGAACTACTGTAGGTTCCGGTACAGAGTCCGGCACGGGGCCGGACTTAGAGCCCTCGGGGGTTCCGCCCTCTTTTCGCCCAGAGTCCGGGAGGTCGCCTTGCGACGCCTCCAAGACCACCTCCTCCTGGCTAGGCCCCTTCTGGGACCCCACCTCGGCGTCGTCTGCATCACGGGGGGAGGAGGCGGTCGGAAGTGAAGTGCTATTAACATCCGACGAACCCAGGGACCTGCTCGATGAAGCGGGGAGATCATCCTTGGGCGGGCTACATGGTTGTATTCGGCGTTAGAAGACACTATGCAACGAAAGAAAAATCATAAGTTATTCTGGAATCCGGACACTTATGATCTCGCCAGGGGCTTGGCCCTCGAAGGCCACTCCTCTTCGCCGTCGTCGGTGTTGGTGGAACAGTCCGGAGGAAGGGTCCTTCCCTTCTTGGACCCACGACTGGGGAGGCCTTCCTTTTATTCTCTCCCCCCGCTGGGGGAGAAGCCTCCTTTTTCTCCTCCTCGTCTTCGCGGGAGGAGTCCGCCTCGGAGTCATCGGATAATCAGTCCGATAACACCTGGAGCCAGGAACTCCTCCGAGTTCCCGTGGCCTTCTTCTTGGCTTTCTTCTCTGGCACCACATAAGGCACCGGAGCCAGCAGCCCCGTTAATCGGGCGTCCGCTGGGTCTTCTGGTAAGGGAGCCGGACAATTAATCTGCCCGGACTTCTTCTGCCAGGCCTGTCAAAGGTAGAGGAGTTTAGATCCCGCATAGAGTCGAACTATGAAAAACAAGTGTCCCGTAAAGGGTAAAATAGCTTACCTCGCTGGCTTGACGCTGCGAGCTGAATCCGCGATCTTCGGTAGCGGATGCAGGAGCATCGGCGCCCTTGAACAACACCCTCCAGGCGTCTTCGTACGTAGTGTCAAAGAGCCTGCTCAAGGTATGGTGCTGTGCGGGATCAAACTCCCAAAATTTGAAAGCCCGTTGTTGGCACGAGAGTATCCGGCGGATGAGCATGACCTGGACTACGTTGACGAGCTTGATCTTCTTGTTCACAAGATTTTGGACGCAGGTTTGGAGTCCGGTCAGCTCTTCCAAATCACCCCATTTCAGGCCCTTCTCTTTCTAGGAGGTGAGACGTGTGGGGATGCCAGATCTGAATTCGGGGGCCGCTGCCCATTCAGGGTCACGCGGCTCGGTGATGTAGAACCACCCCGATTGCCACCCTTTGATGGTTTCCACGAAGGCGCCCTCGAGCCATGTAACGTTGGGCATCTTGCCCACCATGGCGCCTCCGCAATCCGCCTGCTAGCCGCCCACTACCTTCGGCTTGACATTGAAGGTCTTCAGCCATAAGCCAAAGTGGGGTGTGATGCGGAGGAAGGCCTCGCGCACGACGATAAATGCCGAGATGTTGAGGATGAAATTCGGGGCCAGATCGTGCAAATCCAGGCCGTAGTAGAACATGAGCCCCCGGACAAATGGGTGGTGGGAAGCCCAGTCCTCAGAGGAAATGGGGAAGGAACACCACCCTCTCATGGGGCCTGGGGGTGGGGACGAGCTGCCCCTCATCTGGAAGCCGGTGCGCAATATCGTTGTGCAGGTATCCGGCTTTCCTCAACCTTTTGATGTGCCCCTTTGTGACGGAGGAGGTCATCCACTTGCCTCCCGCTCCGGACATGGCTGGAGAAGGTTGAGGCGAGATGTGCGGACTTGGGCGCTGGAGCTCGAGTACGCGGAGGTGGATAAGGAAAGGAGGAAGAAGGCTTAGGTAAAAAGGTGGATCCTTATCCCCTTATATATGGGCGGACGAAACTATGCGTCCCCACCAGCCTGGTAAAACTCGCTTATCTCCCAAGCGCCGCAATCAATGGTGCGGTTGGGTTACCCACGCCCGTATTGATGAGAATCCCGGAATAAGGGGACACGATCTCTGCTTTGACAAGACGTGCCAAGGAAACCGCTTCGCTAAAGGTGCTGAGGTGGAACAGTAAAAACAACTCGAATAAAGGCTTAGCCGTGGTGTGATGTCACGCCGCGAAATACGTCAGCAGATTGAACTTGTGTAGATATTATTCTCTCTACGGTGGTATGTGGAACTTATTTTGCAGAGCCGGACACTATCCTTGTGTTCAAAATCTTCTATGAATTATTCGGAGGAGGAACCCGCCTTGCATTGCCGAAGACAACATGCGCGCCGGACTCGTCGTCATTGAAGCCTGGTTCAGGGGCTACTGAGGGAGTCCTGGACTAGGGGGCGTCCGGATAGCCGAACTATCATCTTTGGCCGGACTCCAAGACTATGAAGATACAAGATTGAAGACCCTGTCCCGTGTCCGGATGGGACTCTCCTTGGCATGGAAGGCAAGCTTGGCGATACAGATATGTAGATCTCCTACCACTCTAACCGACTCTGTGTAACCCTAGCCCTCACCGGTGTCTATATAAACCGGAGGGTTTTAGTCCGTAGGACGAGCAACAATCATACCATAGGCTAGCTTCTAGGGTTTAGCCTCTCTGATCTCGTGGTAGATCTACTCTTGTACCACCCATATCATCAATATTAATCAAGCAGGAGTAGGGTTTTACCTCCACCGAGAGGGCCCGAACCTGGGTAAAAACATCGTGTCCCTTGTCTCCTGTTACCATCCGCCTAGACGCACAGTTCGGGACCCCCTACTCGAGATCCGCCAGTTTTGACACCGACAGCAAGGATAGACAACTCATGTGAAGAAGCAAAAACTTAGGCTCAACCGATACTAACCGAGAGTTGTTGAAGAAGAAAGGTGGGATGCCTCACAGGGCATCCCCAAGCTTAGATGCTTGAGATTTCTTGAAATATTATCTTGGGGTTCCTTGGGAATCCCCAAGCTTGAGCTTTTGTGTCTCCTTAATTCCTCTCATATCATGGTTTCTCTTTTTATCAAAAGCTTCATCCACACCAAACTCAACAAGAACTCGTGAGATAGGTTAGTATAAACCAATGCAAAACCTTATCATTTTCTACTGTAACAAATCACTAAAATTATTATTCAACATTTCATAGTAAATGTCTCTGCATATTTAATATCCTATCCTCAAATAGAATCATTAAACAAGCAAACATATGCAAACAATGCAAACATAACACCAATCTGCCAAAACAGTATAGTCTGTAAAGAATGCAAGAGTATCAATACTTCCGTAACTCCCAAAATTATGAGAAAGCTTCTAGGCTGTAGAACATTTATCAGAGCTCAAAATGGAAAAGGTTTCAACATTATATCATTCTCTGACTTTTCTAGGGAATTTTTGCAACAGCGGCAAACTTTCTGTTTTCAAACAGCAACATGTGTACTAGCAAAATAAGCATGGTAAAGTCTATCCTTGACATATTTATTGAAAATATAGAAGCAAAACATTACTATAAATAGAAGCAAGCAAATACTAACAAAAAAATGAAGCTCCAAGAAAAACACATATCATGTGGTGAATAAAAATATAGCTCCAGGTAAAGTTACCGATCAACGAAGATGAAAGAGGGGATGCCTTCCGGGGAATCCCCAAGCTTAGGCTCTTGGTTGTCCTTGAATATTACCTTGGGGTGCTTTGGGCATCCACAATCTTAGGCTCTTGCCACTCCTTATTCCATAGTCCGTTGAATCTTTACCTAAAACTTGAAAACTTCACAACACAAAACTCAACAGAAAACTCGTAAGCTCCGTTAGTATAAGAAAATAAATCACCACTTAGATACTCTAATTAACTCATTCTAAATTCATATTGGTGTAATATCTACTGTATTACAACTTCTCTATGCTTCATACCTTCCGATACTACTCATATATTCATCAAAATGAGCAAACAACACATAGAAAACAGTATCTGTCAAAAACAGAACAGTCTGTAGTAATCTATATCAAGCGTATACTTCTGGAACTCCAAAAATCCTACCAAATTAGGAAGTCCTAAGAAATTCGTGTACCAATACAGAGCAAAAAGAATCAGATCAAGAGCACGTTTTTGTGAATTATCAAAACTAATTTACTGGGTGCAAAAGTTTCTGATTTTCAGCAGGATCAACACAACTATCACCGTAAGCTATCCTAAAGGTCTTACTTGGCACTTTATTGAAACAAAAGCTATAAAACATGATTACTACAGTAGCATAATCATGCGAACACACAAAAACAGTAAGGATAAATATTGGGTTGTCTCCCAACAAGCGCTTTTCTTTAATGCCTTTCTAGCTCGGCATGATGATGGCAATGATGTTCACATAAAAGATAAGAATTGAAACATAACGGGAGCATCATGAAGCATATGACTAGCACATTTAAGCCTAACCCACTTCATATGCATAGGAAGCCCAACCCACTCCCTATGCATGGGGATTTTGTGAGCAAACAACTTATGGTAACAATAATCAACTAGCATAGGGAGGTAAAACAAGCATAACTTCAAAACTTTAAGCACATAGAGTGGAAAGTTGATATTATTGCAATATGTAAGAACACATGTTCCTCTATCATAATAATTTTCAGTAGCATCATGAATGAATTCAATAATATAACCAGCACATAAAGCATTCTTTTCATGATCTGCAAGCATAGAAAATTTACTACTCTCCAAAAAAGCAAAATTCTTCTCATGAATAATAGTGGGAGCAAACTCAACAAAATAATTATCATGTGAGGCATGATCCAATTGAAAACTAAAATCACGATGAAAAGTTTCATGGTTATCATTACTCTGAATAGTATACAGGTCATCACAATAATCATCATAGATAGCAACTTTGTTCTCATAATCAATTGGAACCTCTTCCGAAATAGTGGAATCATCACTAAATAAAGTTGACACTCTTTCAAATCCACTTTCATGTTCATCACAATAAGATTCAACATCCTCCAAAATAGTGGGATCAATACTTCCTAAAGTTGACACTCTTCCAAACCCACTTTCATCAATATAGTCATCATAAATAGGAGGCATGCTTTCATCATAATAAATTTGCTCATCAAAACTTGGGGGACAAAAAATATCATCTTCATCAAACATAGCATCCCCAAGCTTGTGGCTTTGCATATCATTAGCATCATGGATATTCAAGGAATTCATACTAACAACATTGCAATCATGCTCATCATTCAAAGATTTTGTATCAAACATTCTATAGATTTCTTCTTCTAGCACTTGAGCAAAATTTTCCATTTCATCATACTCACGAAAGATATTAAAAAGATGAAGCATATGAGATAAACTCAAATCCATTTTTTTGTAGTTTTATTTTATAAACTAAACTAGTGATAAAACAAGAAACAAAAGATTCGATTGCAAGATCTAAAGATATACCTTGAAGCACTCACCTCCCCTGCAATGGCGCCAGAAAAGAGCTTGATGTCTACTACACAACCTTCTTCTTGTAGACGTTGTTGGGCCTGCAAGTGCAGAGGTTTTTAGGACAGTCGCAAATTTCCCTCAAGTGGATGACCTAAGGTTTATCAATCCGTGGGAGGCGTAGGATGAACATGGTCTCTCTCAAACAACCCTGCAACCAAATAACAAAGAGTCTCTTATGTCCCCAACACACCCAATACAATGGCAAATTGTATAGGTGCACTAGTTCGGGGAAGTGATGGTGATACAAGTGCAATATGAATGGTAGATATAGGTTTTTGTAATCTAAAAATATAAAAACAGCAAGGTAACTAATGATAAAAGTGAGCGTAAATGGTATTGCAATGGTAGGAAACAAGGCATAGGGTTCATACTTTCACAAGTGCAAGTTCTCTCAACAATAATAACATAGATAGATCATATAACAATCCCTCAACATGCAACAAAGAGTCACTCCAAAGCCACTAATAGAGGAGAACAAACGAAGAGATTATGGTAGGGTACTAAACCACCTCAAAGTTATTCTTTCGGATCAATCTATTCAAGAGTATGTACTAGAATAACACCTTAAGATACAAATCAACCAAAACCCTAATGTCACTTGGATACTCCATTGTCACCTCAAGTATCCATGGGCATGATTATACGATATGCATCACACAATCTTAGATTCATCTATTCAACCAACACAAAGTATTTCAAAGAGTGCCCCAAAGTTTCTACCGGCGAGTCAAGATGAAAACGTGTGCCAAACCCTATGCATAGGTTCATGGGCGGAACCCGCAAGTTGATCACCAAAACATACATCATGTGGATCACATGATATCCCATTGTCACCACAGATAAGCACGGCAAGACATACATCAAGTGTTCTCAAATCCTTAAAGACTCAATCCGACAACATAACTTCAAAGGGAAAACTCAATCCATTACAAGAGAGTAGAAGGGGAGAAACATCATAAGATCCAACTATAATAGCAAAGCTCGCGATACATCAAGATCGTGCGAAGTCAAGAACACGTGAAAGAGAGATCAAACACATAGCTACTGGTACATACCCTCAGCCCCGAGGGTGAACTACTCCCTCCTCATCATGGATAGCGCCGGGATGATGAAGATGGCCACCGGTGAGGGATTCCCTCCTCCAACAGGGTGCCGGATCGGGCTCCCGAGAGGTTTTTGGTGGCTATAGAGGCTTGCGGTGGCGGAACTCCCGATCTATCTTCGTATTCGATGGTTTTAGGGTATATTTGAATATATAGGCAAAAGAAGTCGGTCGGGGGAGCCTCGAGGGGCCCACGAGACAGGGGGCGCGCCCAGGGGGGTGGGCGCGCCCTCCTATCTCCTGGCCTCCTCGAAGGTTCCCTGGCTTGTACTCCAAGTCTCCTGGATCATGTTCGTTCCAAAAATAACGCTCCTGAAGGTTTCATTCCATTTGGACTCCGTTTGATATTCCTTTTCTTTGAAATACTGAAATAGGCAATAAAACAGTAATACGGGCTGGGCCTCCGGTTAGTAGGTTAGTCCCAAAAGTAATATAAAAGTTTATAATGAAGCCCGTAATCATTCAAAACAGATAATAAAATAGCATGAATGCTTCATAAATTATAGATACGTTGGAGACGTATTAGGCTCCAATGGCGTTTTGAACGCCATGGAAACAATGAGATGTTCCATGAGCTGAAAGTGGTATTTCAGGCTCATGCCCATGTTGAGAGGTTTGAGACCTCTGACAAGATCTTTGCCTACAAGATGGAGGAGAATAGCTCAGCCAGTGAGCATGTGCTCAGAATGTCTGGGTACTTCAATAGCTTCAATCAAGTGGGAGTTTATTTTCCAGATAAGAGAGTGATTGACAAAGTTCTCCAATTAGTATGACCAAGCTACTAGAGTTTCCTGATGAACTATAACATGCAAGGCAAGATGATCTCGGAGCTGTTCGTCATGCTTAAGGCCGTGAAGATAGAAATCAAGAAGGAGCATCAAGTGTTGATGGTTAACAAGACCACTAGTTTCAACAATGGCAAGGGCAAGAAGGGAAACTTCATGAATGGCAAGCCAGTTGCGCTCCAGTTAAGAAACCCAAGAACCCAAACCCGAGACGAAGTGCTTCTATTAGGGGAACGATCACTGGTAGCAGAACTGCCTCAAATACGTGGTAGATAAGAAGGCTGGCAACTTCAACGAAAGTATATTTGATATATGTGTTATTGATGTGTACCTTACCAGTACTCCTAGTAGCACCTGGGTATTAGATACCGGTTTAGTTGCTAATATTGGTAACTCCAAACAGAAGCTGCGGAATAAACGAAGACTAGCTAAGCGCGAGGTGACGATATGTGTTCGAAGTGTTTCCAAGGTTGATGTGATCACCATTGCACGCTCGCTCTACCTTCGGGATTAGTGTTGAACCTAGATAAATGTTGTTTGCATTGGTGTCTGCATTGAGCATGAACATGATTAGATCATGTTTATTGCAATACAGTTATTCATTTAGGTCAGAGAATAATGGTTATTCTCTTTACATGAATAACACCTTGTATGGTCATGCACCCAATTTGAATGGTTTATTGACTCTCGGTCGTAGTGCACTACTGCAGGATGCTGCTAATGCGACAATATGATCAGAGACCCTTCGACCAAACTGTGTGCGATGCAATAATCACAAATGGGGGTGTAAAAACCCGTCAAAAAAGGTGCAAAACATTTGTGATGGCGGAGACATCAAACACGGTTCATATTTTACTTGCGTGTGCGATGCTGGGCATACGGTTGATCCACCAGAACTATTTGTGATGAGGAAGAACAACAGAAACAGGCAGCCATATCAATGTGTGTGCGATATACGACATGCAGTTTGCTCCGATGAATTGTGTGCTATTAGGGAATGCAATAGAAATGGTCATCCAAATCAAGATGTGTGTGATATGCAACTTATGGTTCACTTGGACAAACTATTTTCGATTAGGCAAGAGAACGGAAATGATTCATCTTAACAAGATGTGTGTGATATGCGACATTTGCGATCAGCCAAAAGAAGACAAACGATTCATGTAAACCAAATGTGTGTGATACGCAGCAAACAACCCACTCGGATGAACTATTTGAGATGAGAAACTATAACACAAACTGTTACTATAGTAAGTTCGTGTGCGATTCTGGTCGTACAAAAAACTCTAAAAATGCAAACTAGTTGCTTATGTATAAAAAATTATCAAAAAGTAACGAGATAGACCTTCTTCATGCCAACAACATGTTTTCATAAAACAAATATGTCAGAAATTACAAAACAAAGACCTCGATAGACCTTGCTGCTGTAGATCCCTCTTTGCAGCCTTTATTGCGCAACACAATGGAAACTGTTCAACTGAACAATATGTGTGTGATATGCGTCAAATAGGTCCGTGATCAGAAACGTGTGCAAAGACCAATAATAACACAGACGATTACTGCTAATAAGCCGTGTGATTTACTCTGTCTACAGAAGAATAATATATATATATATATATATATATATATATATATATATATATAACTAGAATAAGCATCCAATTACATAAGTGACTATATAGATCATTCACACAATTGCATGCATTCTAAAGTAGGAGAAACGATCGTCTAGTCATCTACTTCTTGTGATGCTCCTGCCACTGCTCTGTGGCTCGATCCCTCATCTGGGGCATGAAGAAGACATTTCCTCATGTCAACGATCCGCCTGTACATCTCGTACCTTGTGTACGCATCTTTGGCCGCGTACTTGATGTGTTTTTCATCCAGTCTCTCATGCCAAACACTGTGCCAGGTGATCTTGTCCTTCTTGCTCTCATCCTTCATCTTCATGTGTACGTATAGAGCAGTTGAACACGCAGGAAATGGTCGCCTAGAAGCTGGCCAACACTTGCGTCGCTGCGTAGAGAGCGGTCGTGTGCTACTACCTCCATCTTGGTCTATAGTCCCCTTTATATTATGTGCCATACTTTTCCCTCAAATTTAACCAACAAAATGTTAATGCGTATTATAAAAATTATATAATTGGAAACTATGTTCAAATATGAATCCAACTATATAATCTTTGGCAACATGTATTCGTATTTTATTAGTTAAATCCTACTTATAAACCAGGACGGGTGTATAGTAGGTAATTCAATCGTAAACATTTTTTGATTAACCGTATGTGTACATGGCCTTTCGTCCTCCTCTCGCATGTCTTGTCACCCCGCTGCCATAGATGGCTTACAGCGCAAGCTTGCGCAGTGCGCAAGAGCGTTCTTTTGGCCAACTGTGGCACCAATGAATCATCAGTGAGCCCGTTCCGGCGCAACCTTGGAGGTTCCTGTGCAAGCTTCCCGCCCGATTGGGTGAAATCCCCCCAAATCCCAAGGCCGGCGAGTCCTGCGTCATATTTTCCCCTCCCTCCCTGTAGCTTATCCCGTCTGCTTCTCCCACAGTTGCCAATGGCACCGGTCCATCGTGGTCGCTCAGCCACTCAGCCGTCATCAGACGATAGCTCCAGCTGGGAGGCTACACTTTGGCGGCAGCGCAGTCCCCGGCGTAGTGTAGTGCGTGTGGCGTCCCTGTTGGGTTTGCACGGAACACCCACCACACGCTCCGTGCCGGTGCCCTTCGGCAGTTGTTGCCGGTCGCCATTGCTGCCACACCACCATTGAAAGCCAGGGCCATCGCCTGCTCTGCCGCTATGGCCCGAAGGCGGGAGGTGGCCGTCGTGGCCGCCACCCCACTACCGGCCACCGTGGCAATCACCCGCTCCGCCACAATGGCCCGAAGGTGGGAGGTGGTGGTCATGGCCGCCACCCCATCGTCGGCCACGATGGCTGCTAGCCCACCGTCGATCGCGGGAGTCATCACCCGCTCCACCACCACCGCCCGAAGGTTGGAGGTGGAGGTGAATGCCGACACGTCCGTCAACGTCCTTCCACGCCACACCGAGTTCCTGCGGGAGGAGAGGAGCGCCTCGTCGAGCACGCAAAGAGCCTTACCGCCGCCATGGCGGCGGAACATGCCGCCTCAGAGGCGAGGAATCAGGAGATCTACAAGGAGAACCACTGCCTCGAGAGGGGTCGTCATGAGCGGCCGAGGGCGTTCGAGGTGAGCGTTCCTGAAGTTGCAGCAGCGGCAGGCACCGTATTGCAGTTGTCCAGCTCGTCGGTAAGCTCCTCCTCCTCTGTCTCTTACTAAGCGCGCTCGGCAGAGGAGAGGCTGCCGAAAGTAGTACAAAGCCCCTCCATAGTAGTACTTAGGGGCTATTTTGGTTAGTTCATCTGACTATAGATGTGGTGGAACCGTACAATGTACTTAAAATTAGCTAGTATGTAAAGTAGAATTAGCTATTTCAGTACGTGGTTGGCAACAATTGGGGAAAAGTTTGGTCGGTTCAGCTGTCGACTTGAACTGTTTGTATAAATTAAGCATGATTTCTTAATCTATGAATGAAATCTATGCTTAATTACTGATTTTTAGTTGCAAAAATTAGATACTACTAGTGATTTTTAGCTGCATATTTTGAAAAATCACAGTGTTACAAGGTTGACAAATGGCAATGTTACTAGATCAACAAATGTCAATCTTTCAAGTTTGACAAATGGCAACATACCCAATATGACAGATGCAAATCTTACCAAATTGTTTGTAAGTGGTTGCACATGGGCCATCCAAAACAACCGTTTGCATTGAAGAGATGCACAAATCCGGCTCTCGCTTTGCATACGGGTTTTCTATTTAAAACGTTTGCAATCAAGAGCTGCACAAATCCTGCTCGGCACATTTTCCCTTGGATTTTCCCTTGGCTTCCTAGGGAAGCTGTTGGTTTGCATACGGGTGTTCTAACTAAAATGTTTGCGATCGAGATAGAATATTAAACCCAAGAAAAAACTATTTTTGTCGGCGGCGGAGGCGGCGTGCCGCGTCATCCTTGTCGTTGTCGTCCTCCGAGACGCCATTGTTGAAGTCTTCAAGGCAGCATAGAATGTTCTTCACATGTAAATCAAACATCATATAGTTGCATGATCGACGGGCGGGGCACGGGAGGATGGCAGCTGACGGCACTGAGAGGTAGCAATCGACGGCAGCATCCTATGCCGCTGAGGGGGCGCGCGCACGGGCACGGGCGGGCGGGTGCAGCCAAACGCACAGGGACCGGCGCCGCAGTGGGTGGAGGGGCGAGAACAGGCACGGGAACGGGCGCTGGCATGTACACGAGCTCGCGCGGGTCTGCGGAGACCTCGGTGACGCCCGCGGCTTCCAGCTCTGCGATAGTGCTCAGCGACCAGCCCGTCAATGCTACGGGGATGGTCGCTGGCGCGGGCGTGGCGATGGTAGCTGGGACGGGAGCGGGGGCAACAACAGCCGCGGCCAGCTCGTTCTGGGCCATGTCCATGAGGCTCCATTCCTCCTTATTTTCTATCTCCTCCGGCTCGGAGTCGACTTCACCAAACTTGAAGACTAGTGGCAGATGATCCTTCTGCGCCATGGCATTGGTGGAGGTCTGCGGGAGGTAGGGGAATGGGAGGCAAACAGTAAGGCCGCCCATATTAAGCAGCGGCTCGGGCGCCATTAATGGAGAGGAAGGCGGGCGGCCATGGAAGTCAAGGGCTCGCTTCCCTGTGAGCCTGCGCAACATACAACTCACACGCTTCCCGGTGAGCCTGTGCATTGGAGGACAGCTTGCACGCCTCTCCATCAGCCTGTGCACTGGGCTGCGCTCGCACGCCTCCCATTCAGTCAAGCAGCTGTCCGCACGGCACCTCCTATAGCCATTAAAACCAAGACACGTGGTGTCACATGAATGGTTAACATAACGCACGCGATTTGAATTATACAAACGTTTGCGATGTTAGAGTGGCTGCTATTTGTTTGAAAATGCCTTTGTTGGCTGCCATTCCATGAAAAATACCACAACATGTCGGGTGCCATTCCATGATAGCATGCCAAGTTTCATGAATTTCGTACGAGTTTTGGATTTTCTAGAATTTAAAAACAAACGTTTTCCTCGCAATCGATAGTGCCCTGGTGTTTGAAATTCATTCCCAATTCTTGCATGGGACCTAAGCATACACCCAAGGACAAATATTTGATTTTTTTAACCAATTTATATGCATTGGAGAATGTGCATGTAGTTCAAACTTGGATTGTGCACATAAAATGCCTAGAAAACCCAGTTAATGTATAAAAATGTCCAAACAAACCCTGAAAAATTGCAAAATCTAACACAACACTCCTGTTGTTCTATGTTGACACTAGAAATTTTTTGAAAGAGGCAGCAGATATCATTTCGTTCCTGAAGGGGGGACGTTCCCTACCAAAACCATCAGGCTTATTGTGAGAAGCTATGGTTTGTGAGAAGCTAATACCCAAACCAGCACCAAATGGGACAAAGAAATTACCACGACATGTTTATGCCGCTCCATGATAGCATGTCAAGTTTCATGAATTTTAGACAATTTTAAGGTTTACTAGAATTTAAAAACCAGAATCCCAATGTTTGCGGCTGAGTGACGGTGGCAGGGTGTTTGACATTCATTCCCATTTCTTGCATGGGACCTAAGCATGCAACTAAGGACACATATTTGAAATTTCAACCAATTTATATGCATTAGAGCATGTGCATGTAGTTCAAATTTGAATTATGCACATAAATGCATCGAAAACTCAATCAATGCATAAAATATGTCCAAACGCACCCCGAAAATCCCAAAAATTGACGCAACACTCCTGTTGTTCTATGTTGACATTAGAAAAAAAATTGAAAGCAATAAGAGGCGGCTGATATCATTTCGTCCCCAAAGGTGGGACGTTCCCTACCGAAACCATCAAGCTTGTTGTGAGAAGCTTATACCCAAACCTGCCCCAAATTGGACAAAAAAAATTTACTACGGCATGTTGATGCCGCTCCATGATAGCATGCCAAGTTTCATGAATTTCAAATGAGTTTTGGATTTACTAGAATTTAAAAACCAGGAATCTCAATGTTTGGAGCCGAGTGACGGTGGCAGCGTGTTTGACATTCATCCCCATTTCTTGCATGGGACCTAAGCTATAAACCAAGGACACATATTTGAATTTTCAACCAATTTATATGCATTAGAGCATGTGCATGTTGTTCAAATTTGAATTATGCACTTAAATGCATTCAGAACTCAATTAATGCATAAAAATGTCCAAATGAACCCCGAAAAATCCCAAAAATTGACACAACACTCCTGTTGTTCTATGTTGACACTAGAAAATTTATGAAAGCAATAAGAGGCAGCGGATATCATTTCGTCCCCAAAGGTGGGATGTTCCTTATCGAAACCATTAGGCTTGTTGTTAGAACCTTTGGTTTGTGAGAAGCATATCCCCAAACCTGCCTCAAATGGGAATTTTTTTTTACCATGTCATGTTGATGCTGCTCCATGGTAGCATGCTAAGTTTCATGAATTTCAAACGAGTTTTGGATTTAGTAGAATTTAAAAAGTAGGTATCTCAATGTGTGCGGCCAAGTGACAGTGGCAGGGTGTTTGACATTCATTCACATTTCTTGCATGAGACCTAAGCATGCAACTAAGGACACATATTTGAATTTTCAACTAA
Organism: Triticum turgidum subsp. durum; assembly: GCA_900231445.1. Classification (NCBI taxonomy): domain Eukaryota; kingdom Viridiplantae; phylum Streptophyta; class Magnoliopsida; order Poales; family Poaceae; genus Triticum; species Triticum turgidum. The sequence goes on from LT934112.1 coordinate 96,865,421, forward strand.
TTTAAATGCATTAGAGCATGTGCCTGTAGTTCAAATTTGAATTTTGCATATGAATGCATAGAAAACTCAGTTAATGTGTAAAAATGTCCAAGCGAACCCCAAAAAATCCCAAAAATTGACACGCTACTCGTGTTGTTCTATGTTGACACGAGAAACATTTTGAAAGTAAGAAGAGGCAACATATATCGTTTCATCCCCCAAGGTGGCACGTACCCTACTGAAACCATCAGGCTTGTTGTGAGAGAAGCTCTGGTTTGCGAGAAGCTTATACCCACACCTGCCCCAAATGGGACAATATTTTTACCACAACATGTCATTGTTGTTCCATGATATCATGTCAACTTTCATGAATTTCAGACGAGTTTTTGATTTACTAGAATGTTAAAACCATGTATCTCTATTAGCGGCTGAGCGACAGTGGCAAGGTGTTTTACATTCACTCTCATTTCTTGCATGCAACCAAGGACAAATTTTTTATTTTGTAACCCGTTTTTATGGACTGGAGCATGTGCTTCAATTTCGAATTGTGCACCTAAAATCTCTAGAAAACCAATTTAATGTATAAAATTTCCATGCGAACCCGGAATAATTCCAATTTTTTTACGACACACATATAGTTGCATGTTCACTGCAGATGAAAGGTCTAGCAATAAAAACACCGTCCATTGCCGCTATGAACCCATTATGTAATTCAAATCAAAATGAAAAATCAAGTAGATCCCACACAGTTTATTATCACCAACATGTGAGATGCAATACAAAATGTCCTGGAGTATCGTAGGTGTATAGTACGCCTATGGCTTATGCGAGAAGGTGCATCGGCTACAGTCCATAGCCGGTGTAACAAGCACACTAGCTCGCTCCCCAAATATCATTTCACTGTTCAATTGTCACCGGTGAAAGATGGGGACGTGGACCTACGTCGAGAGGGAAACTTCGGCGGCCTACTCCGGCGAGAGCGCGACCGCAGCCACCATGCGTGTGCTAACAAGGTGCATGAGCGCGGCCGCAATCTACGACTGGGCGCCCAAGGCAGCCCAAACGACCGTTGTTGCTTCTCAGGTGGCGGCAGCAACATCTGCCTCGGGGATATCAACTGGCGGGAGCGGCACAACAGTTGTCCGTTCCACAACGGTGGCCTTAGCCCTGATGGAGGCCGCCCACGACCATGTCGAGGCCACCCACGCCCAGCTCGTGGCGGTCACCGCACAAATCGAACGAAGCTTCTCCGACAACGGTCGGCAACCCACAACCAAAGAGTTGGCAATTGCCGAGAGCGTTCGAGTAGTCGTCCCTTCCTCCGCCGCGTACCTTGCGATGATGGAGCCCGTCCAAGCCCAGATCACGACCGCCCGCGCCCAGCTCATGGTGGCCTTTTCCAAAGAGATGGCGGACGTAGATGGCAAGATGCTTGCCCAATATGATGTGATGGATGCCATGGAGCTCCTTCACCAGGAGACCATCGGGCGCGAGCTGGACATGGAGGAGGTGGCGGAGAGCGCCGGTCTTTAATTTGTTAGAGTAATGTTTAGGCCATCTAGCTCTATTTAATTGCTGAACATGCTCGATTAAGACGTGTGGGTGTGCTGTAGTCTCCTTTGTGTACCCAAATTATGCAATGTCGTGGATGAGCACTGCAACCAGGGAATTTGGAACCAAAATTTTTGACGTTCAGACTCATCACACACGGGTTAAGCTATCTGAATCGTTTGTGATCTTCACATATCGTACACAGTTCTGAATAAGGGACTGTGTGTGATGACACTTTGCGCGCTAGTTTTTTCTATGAACCAATTAAAAATTTCGGCTTCCGTGGAAATATCTACCTCGCTGCCCCCTCCCCCTTACCAAAAGCCACATTTCCCCTGTTTCCGCCTTCCTTTCCAAGTTGAAACCTTCACTCTTTGCTTGCAGCGCCGGCCCCCCTCGTCGGCGACCCTCCATCACGCTTCTTGGCCTTGTCTATCCAGGTAGGTAATCCACACTAGACCCCCATCCTTCTCCTCCTTCCACATCGCACATGCGCCGACTGCCGGCATGACACCTTCCGCCCAAATCACCGATCCCTCCACCAAATAAGCGCCGCCCTAAGCCCTGGTGCATGCTGTATAGCTAGGAGCTCAAGGAGCATTTGGCAGCGGAGAAGCAAATCATGCCCGCACACACGGATGAGGTCGCGATGGATACCATTTGTGTCGACCCCCAGATCTTGGAGGAGCACCTTGCCATTTGCTAGCGACGGCGGTTAAGCATGCTCGGTTTACCCGTTGCGTGATCTGCTCCTGCCTTTCCTTAACAAATTCTAGTGAATTGTGCTATCTAATTTTACCATGCAATCTGTTGCTCCTGTGTACATGTTCTACATGCCGTGCAGTGTGGTGCTCACTTATTAACTGTTTGGTTAATTAGTTGTCGTCTTCAGGTAACTGGTTGGTTCAATTCTGCAAATGTGATGTTCAATTCTTGAGGCTGCAATTTTGTATTGTCTTCGAATTTATCTTTACAAAATACATGAGAAACGAATACAATTGCTATATTTCCAAGTTATCAAGCATGCTTGGTTTGGTTATACATTGTGCAATGTGGTGCTTAGTTAACGTTTGGTTCATTTGTGTTGTGGTGCTTAGTTAACTATTTGGTTCAATTCTGCAATGCAATATTCAATAGTTGTGGGTGCATTATGTTATTGTATACCATGTGAGAAGTAAATCGAATTTGGCTATACTAAATACATGATAAACAAATACAGTTGCTATATTTCCAAGTTGTTAAGCATGCTTGGTTTGGTTAACTATCTGATCTTCTATTAGGAGCATGTTATAGTGTGCAATGTGGTGCTCAGTTAATGTTTGGTTCATTTGTTGTGTTTAGTTAACTGCTTGGTTCAATTCTGCAATGCGATGTCCAATTGTCGTGGGTGGAATTTTGTATTGTTGTGCACGTGAGGAATAAATTGAATTTGGCTGCACTTAATACATGAGAAACATATACAAGTGCTATATTTCCTAGTTCTTAATCATGATTGGTTTGGATAAATGGGTTTTCCATGTGGCTTAAATTAATCTGATGAATTTGGCATGTGCTTATTTTTCATCAACATGTTTTACTCATAGCATGCGAACCCTTACTTAACCTCATGACTACTACCTTATATGTTTTGCAGGGAAACAATGGGAAGCACTGAGGTTTACAATCGAGGTTAGCACATGCATGGTCCGTTATCTAATAGCACATGATTGTGCAATTGCAGAAACCATTCTAATATTTATGTTTTTAACAATTTGGTCGTGCACATGTAGGTCCTGCTGTCAGAAGTTTTGACCCACTGTTCGACCCTTTTTGCATATGGGGAAATGAGTTGTCCATGAATATCAATCAAGTCAAGAAACTGAGAAAGATTGTTAGGATGAAGAAATTTGTGACAAAAAACAATAAGATCTTTGTATGCACAATGAACAAGACAACAGTTCACTACAAGATGGTACTAACTATTATACCTTGCCTTTTTTATTCCTTTGTCCCATTTCCAATATAGAGAAGATATTTATGCACATCCTTGTTTTCAGGCCTTTCCAAAGCACTTCACTGATGATTACCTCTCAAACCACCTCTATGGTCAGGAGGCGAGGAAGGTTTTCATACAACACCCATGGTTCAATATTGAAGTGTTCCTGAAGAGGATGAAGGGCAACCGACGTGGGAGTGGACATTTTGCCGCTTCTTTCGAATTTTGGGACAATAAGCATCCACGTTGACCTTGGTAACTAAATTCGAATCCATTTTGTATTCCTATATGAATCTTTATAAATTCAGAAGCTACTATCTAGTTTAAGGTGAATTCGAATATTTGGAATACTTCATGTCCAACTCAAATGTCACATGCAGCATAATGTGTACTCCCATTTAGATATGTACACAAGGGATGTATCTCTACTCTTATAAAAAAACCGAGTTGGTGATGATGGTGTGCCTGCCATCTTGTAATATAGACCGTCCGATCTATATCTGACGGACAGAAAGCAAACTATGACAATTTTACAAAATATACCTGCACATCTCTCCATATTTACAGGTAAGGCCTTGCCTCGTTCATCCTTATCTCCCACAGCCTCATTGCTGAGCAATTAAAAAAGGAAATCTCTAGAACAATCTGGCATGGCGGCCGCTGCGGGAGCTGTCCATCCCCATGCCTCCGCCCAGTCCGATCACCAGTCACCACCATGCCCCACTCCTCCTCACCTTATCTCTCATCTTTCTCGAGATATCATTTTTTCGATGAAATTCTCGAGATACCATTTTTCCGATAAAATTATCGAGATATCATTAGTTTTTACACATGGGATTACTCCTGCATGGGTCAATCACAACAGGTGTTTTGTAAAAAAAATGCATCTTGATGTTCCGTGAAATGCACGGGCATCTTGCTAGTCAAGATTCAAATACCGAGTTAATCAACCAAGAATGTACAGAACTAACAAACAAATAAACACTTATAGAGTATATGGATCAATAATATCAACTAACATACATAAGCCAGGCCGTTGCACTTTTTTTTGCTACAACAACATCCTTTTTTGAGCCAGCATCTTGGCCCTTTCCGACGCGTGCCACTTATGGTACATCTATACTACTAATATCGCTGAATGCACATTCAGCCCAATTGGCATATTTGTAGGTCTGGCACAACAATCCAAATGAAATGTCTTCGAGTCTTATCAATTAATACAGACTTGTGCACAAATAAAATTACGAACCAAAAAACAAAAAAACAAAAAACAATTATTAGATGATCTCTAAAACAAATGGTTTGATTGATTAAATGAACAAACAACACAAAGATTATTCAATGATGGAATGAACATTTCACATATGATTTACCAAGTGGGAATTTAATTTCCTTTTTTCCTTCAGGACCTTAACAATGTGGTCAGTCTCAGTTGCTTCGTTTTGAAATCCACCAAATATTTAATGGTTGTCTTGAGTACTGCTTGTTATTGTGTTGTTTGCTTCCTCAACATGTCAACTTCATCTATAAGTGCAAAAGCAGAATCTCTTTCTACCACTAGTTTAGCCTCTAGAGCATCAGCAGTTGGCAATTCATAATGCACGATTGGGCCGGTGCCACTTCTGTGGGATGATGCAACGTCCATGGGGACCTCTCTCTTTGGTCATGGGCTAACTTGTTCTGCCATTAAAGTTCCAATTGGATTCAGAAAAGTTGAAGTTAGCAAAACATCTCAACTGGGAGTTATAACAACAAACTGGTTAAACAAACAAGGAATTAAATAGTTTCAATTGGATGCTGAAAAGTAGTTATTAACATCATTGTAACCCGTTGTTGCAGCAGCAAAGCAGTTAAACAAACAAGTAGCTATTTAAGTTAAGGCAAACATGTAATTATTAACAGTAAGTATCAAACACATAGGTAGGCGCAGTCCACAATAGGATTAATAGGCTGTGGCATTATGTAATCACTAAATTAAGCCAAGCAACATAATTGAACAATTTTGCAATAAGTGGCTAACTAAACTCCTGAGAAGCAGGTAACTGAACTTACGCTAGTTCTTTGTACAGGCACACTGCAACTTCTTTTTCGCTTACAAGGTTGTACGAAGGAGTCCATGGCATTAATTGCTTGGATACGCACTCCCAATACTTCATTCTTCCCACACTGCATTGGTAAGTCGAATGGTTAATATGGTAAGATGGTGCGTCCTTGATATGTTATATGAGGACGTGTAGTCATACTAGTTGTAGCCGCACACATCACACTGGCTTTTACTATATATTTCATGCGATTACTTTTGGCATATCGAGATCTAAGCAATCTACAATAGGATGAAAAGACTGGCATCCTTCACATTATTGGCGAACTCAGTTCATAGAAACACGCAATTCAACCATTCTGTGGGTAAATCAAAAGCGCCACTGGAATATTTTTCACTACCCAATCATACATGCAAAAAGGGGCAATGCCACCATAGGGGCTGGTATGGGCACCTAGTTTGAGTCGTCCATGTTGGCCTAGGCTAGTTTTGTTCGTCCCAACGCACAAGCGGGCAATGCAAAAAATGAACAAAAATGTTTCAATTTGGATGGGCCAATAACATAAGTGCAAGGTAGGCCCTACAGCAGGCTCGTGGCCCAAACGAGCGCCTCCCATATCGACCGACAGGAGGAAAAATCACAATTCATTCGTTCCATCCTCCAGTCTGGTTTGCTCCTAAGCTAGCCGCCACTGGACAGACCGACACAGCACATCCTCGCGCCCTCATTGGAGGGCAGTCGCCGGGCTTCAAGCGAACGGAAGGACAAGAAGATGAAGATCCAACCCTGGGTGTAGCCTGCGTGGGTTGCAGCGGTGGCAGTACGGGGATGGCAACGAGCTTGCACAAACGGATAGTCGCGGCTTGCAAGAGTAGCATGCGCAACGAGCAGGTACATCACATCCCTGATTATATGTAATTCAACTCTTCAATTTCTGGCCAATAGTTAAACCTGACGGTGTTGTAAAACTGCTTGTATGTAGGGAATCTATAAGAAAAATGAAACCAATTTCTACTTATTTTATAACTCCCCCAATCAATACTGAACTGACTGAATCTGATGTATCTAATCAAGTTTCCGGTGCAAATATACAAGCTCATGTTTTTCTTGAGCCTGAAGTGTCTAATGAACAGATTGCTAATGAAGAATTTGGTGCAAACATTTCACATGCTCCTGGTGATGAACATATAATGTCTAGTGAGGGATCTAATGCAAGCATTTTGCAAGCTCATTGAAGGATTTAGTATCTAATGATGATCTGCTATGTTGAGAGAGACAGAGATTTGTAGGCATTGATGACTAGCAAATTATAGTGCACTTTCATAGCTTGAGGAAACATCGAGGCCATCTACCAGAAAGTCCCCGTATCATGACAACATAGCATAAATACTTTTCTAATCTATTTTTTGAAACTATTGGTGTACTTGTGCAGGATAGATATATTGATATGCAGTTTGCGCACTGGTTATAGGTGCAACTACACTTTGATATTTTCATCCAGAGAACAAATAATTCAAACAGGTACAGACCATGTTTGTAGTCCTTGTACACCATGTTGCATTTTGTGTTTTTGGTGCTTGCATCAGTTAGTGTTTATAATCTGAACTACTTTGGATCATTAGATGGTTTTCAAAGTGCACGTAGCTTCACATTTCTCAAGTTATGTTGATTTCCGGAGTGCATGTGCCTTCATATTTTTTAAGTTAAATGTTTGGCCCTGGTAACTTGAATTCGTGGATCCGCCACTGCACACAAATCACAAATGAATGCCAGTACAAATTAAATGAAATGTAGGGACTTACGCTAGCTCATTCTATAGGCTCACTGCAGCTCTACTTGCGCTTGGGATGTTCCATGTACAAGTCCATGTTACCACTTGCTTGGATGTGCAGGCCTTGTGCTCCTTGCATCCCCCTCTGCATTTTTGACACGGCGAATGGTTGATCAAATAAGAGGAATCGACCCTGATGTTGTACCAAAGGACAGATACTTACAAGGTTATACGGGTGTGCAGGATGTGTACTAGATCCCGTAGAACCGTCATGCTTCGCTAAAAAATGGATTTGCTTGTTTCAGATGATATCTCCGGAAGAAATAAGAGTTAAATTCAGAGTTGCATAGGCGTGTAAGCTAAGAGAGCAGTGAAAGGATATCCGGACATTGTCGGAACAATGCACAAGGGAGTGATGTGTGGATACCTAGTTTGGACCGGCCTTTGGGCATGCTCGCCTAGCTAGAGTGCGGGTCACTTCAGAGTCGTTGAGGGTGATGCGCTGGCGTTGGCTGGCGGCGCACGGATGCAGATCTTGAGTGGCAGCAGAGCGCTACGATGCGGTGGACGAGATCGTTGGTGAAGCCCCAACGGCCTCGGGGGGCGGAGGTGCGACGATGTGCTCGGTGAAGTAGCCCCGGTGAGCTGGGAGACATCATCGGTGAAGCACACGTGATGCGGTGGAAGTCGGTGTCTGTGAGGCACGTCGGTTGCGGCGGCCGACATTGTCGGTGGACCACCCGGTGAGGTGGATGAGGGTGTAGATGAGGTACCTCCGGTGCGGTGGTGAAGCGCGACTGTTGTCTTTGTCGTCATCGTCCGGCACAAAGGTGGGGAAATATACGAGACAAGGGGCGGTTCGAACTTTGCTTTGGTTTTCGGCGAATTAGGGATTTGAGAAATCTGGGCGCGGAAGGGGACGGTGGAGAAGGGAGAT
>LT934112.1:96873950-96887428 GCA_900231445.1 Triticum turgidum subsp. durum
TTTTGCAGGGCTGGAATTGGGGCCGCCAGCTATTTCATTCTGAAACGTGGAAGCGCAAACTTATTTTGTCGTCGTCCTTTTTTGGGGGTGGGGGTGGGGGGGTGGGGGGAGTTGGGGAGCGAGGGAGGGGGGTGGGTGGCTGGGTGCTACGCGTCCGTCCGGCACACGCGACCACCCCGGCATGACCCTGGTCTCCTGGTGCGCCTAAATTTGAGAATTCAAACGGATCTTCTTTCATTTGCAAACAAATCTGTATATATTACCGTGCCAGTGTTTTCCTTGCAATAATTAGTCATTTGAAATGAGATCCTCCCTCCGTTCACTTCTGTAAGTCGTTTCAGACAACTTCAAATGAACTGTTTTGCACATTGTCTGAAATGTCTTCAAGGTCTTATAAAAGTGAACAGAGGGGGTACTATAAATTAATTAATGCGGAGTTATTTGAAAAAAAAATTCGAAACGGTATCGATGGTATCCACACTAACGTTGATTAGAGTGTGTGTCACATAATTAGTTATTTGAATTAGAGTGTGTGTCACGTAGCGATCTCCAATTCTAACGTGGGTTTCGCATTTCACTATATCCATGCTACTTTTTAATACAAATTCATATGTATATGATGAACACCATGGTAGTGAGAAATTTTTTGGATGGATTCAAACATATGACCTACAAAATAGCACAAAAAATTGAGTCAATGTCAACTTTTCGAAACTTAGTATGGCTCGAATTCGAAATAATTACCCGTATGCATGGTCCTCAGTTCAAATCTTACAATGTACACCGAATTGAAACATCGATATTAAGTCTTGTACTATGTTCATTCAAATGTTGTTTTTAGGCCCCCCCTACACACACGCTACATACTTCCTGTATCGGTCAATCTTCCTCTCCTAACCACCTTAGGAAGCTATCGGTTTCCAACACACGTTCATTCTTTCTCTCCATGTTTCGATCTCTAAGTCTCTCAACTACACAACCCCTTTTTCCACTCTGTTACCAAATGTATTTACCTCACACACCCGCTATTGCACCCCATGCCGAGCTCTCTCTCTCTCTCTCTCCCTCTCCCTCTCACCCTCTCGCACTAAGTACATGCATTGCCTATCTATCCCCCCAACCTCTCATGCGCACGCACGCATGTTGTCTATCTAGGTTACTCCCTCGAGACTGTCTCACTCTTTCTTCCGCACGGCGGGCCACACTCGCTCAATCTCACTCTCTTTATCTAAGTTTCATTTAACCTCGTTTTCTTTCACACACAAATGATATATCTCCCTGTTCAGGCCTCGATCGACACACTCTATACTCTCTCACGCAGATTGTCTATCCAGGTCAGTCCATCCAAGTCTCCTCCACTCTTTCGACCTCATGGCGGGCCACGCTCACTCAATCTCTCTCTCTCCCTCTCTCTCTCTCCCCCCCTCTCTCTCTCTCTCTATATGTCCCGATTGACCTCGCTCATTCTTGGACAAAAAGGATATATCACCATGTTTGAGCCCAATTCGACCTATTCACATTGTATACTCTCTCATGCACACTGTCTATCCAGGTCACTCTCTCCAACCCATCTCACTCTTTCGATCGCACGGCAACCCTATGTGATCGATTGACCTTGCTTCCTCCCACGCACAAAATATATCTAAACGTTTGTGACTGGATCATCTCTCAAGCTCTACCTTACAACCCTCACCCTTGCCAAAAGCTCAATCGGACAATATCTCTCCATAGCATATATATCTGTTCAATGAATGTCGAACCACACTCCCTTTGTCTCTCTATCTATATGTCTCTCGATTGACCTTGCTTTCTCACACCGTATCTTCCACACATCGAAGCTACCTCTCCATCCCATGCAAAGCCGGAGCTATTTACATTGCGAGGGGCACTCCAACCTTGGATTAATTTGTGTAGGCATTTATTTCGGTCGGTTTAGATTATATTTTTGTAGCATTCAGCCCACAACTACTCCAAACACCGTTGCAACACCCACAACTCCCCTAGTAGATTTCCCTCTAGCTCGGTAATCGCTCTCTCGCATGTCCTTTCTCGCCTTCAATGTCGCACCATGGTATTATTGCAAAAAACTCTGTTGTTCTCTTTAATTATTATAAATAAGCTACAAAACTACACACCGATAGTCCACTTGGAATGGAACAAATTTCGACCCACAAATTAAAGTGCTACAAACTACACACCGAGGGGTCCGCATGTCATGAAACAAATTTGGACCCATATACAAATTAAAAAAATAAAGGACGAGGATCGAACAAGCGACCACGGCCTTCAAGCCGCACGTCAATAGGCAACATACGTAGAACAACAATGTTTGTTGTACCCCCCTTTGTTCACATAATGTTTTTATATTACCACAGCCTATTTAATGGATAACATGTAATATTATTTTTAGTACTATTCGCCTTCACTTACTGGTGGGTTCCACGTGTGCTCTTTCTCTCCTCCCCTTCTGCGTTTAGACGCACGGGAAAACATGAAGAACTCGCGGGCGATGTTGCTGTTGACCATATCTGGACACGTTCACAAGTTATGGCATTAGTTTCACGAATAGCAGCACTAGTCAGTGTGTATGTGCAATGCACGTTAATTTGGGAGTATATTAAGTGCATGCGAATATTAAGTAGGATATTATTTGCGTGTTATAATGTGATTAGCACTATTTTTGGCATGAAATTAACTTCACGCTAAATGTGTTGAGCGCTCGACATTGAAGCAGTCTAGGTCATTGGATGACAAGGAATACATGTGGTTGATGACATTTTATATTTAATTTGATACGGCTCTAGCAGAACATTCAATCGATCAAACCATAGATTTCGTTCAGTCTGACTCCGACTTAAAATTATTTGACGATCGATATAAAATAAACAAAAATGATAAACGTACGGATTTTAAGCATGGCAATCCGAACGTTTTACATGGCAAATTTAGATTACATGGCGGTGGCGGGGACTTCTTGCGGTCGGAAGCGGCTCCTCTGCCGTGCTCTGTGTGTCGTCGGGCCACTAACCGATGGCGACGGCGGCGCCTTGCGCCGTTATTGGCGTACTCCTGGACCTTCGCCTAGCTTCAACGAAGGCCAAAATGTTCTGGAATTTGGAGCGAGTCAACTAGCAGGAGGAGGCGACTGGCATTGGTGCAAGGAAGCGGTCGACGGCAGCCATACATGCCACTGAGGGGGGCACTGGCACCCGTGCGGGGACAGGCGCTGTCAATGGCGCGACGGAGACATTCGTGTGCATGGGCACCGACACGGGCGCGCATGTCAGTGGACGCGTAGGCGCATGTGCTGGCAGGTGCACGGGCACCAGCACGGGCGTGCGCCTCAGTGCACGCGCAGGCGCATCCGCTGGCAGGTGCACGGGCGCGTGAAAGTCGGCGGGGACCTCGTGGAACCCCGTGGGATCAAGCTCGGCGACAATGTGCGACTCCCAACCCATCAATGCCACGGGGATGGGCGCTGGCGCAGTCGGGGCGACGGGAGTCAAAACGGGAGCGGGGACAGGGGCAGCGTCTTCCGGCAAGGCCAGTTCAAGCTTGTCCCACAGTGCCTTATGTTCTTGAGACTCCGGCTGGGTGTCTTCCTCCAAAAACTGGAAGACTAAGGGCAGACCATCGTGACGCGGCATGGCATACATTTAGGTCAGGCTATTTGCAGGTAGACGACAGGAGAATTGGAGAGGAAGAGAGAAGATTTTAGCGATACCTGGTAGTGCTGGGTTGATTTTAAACTACGGCGCCGGCGACATTAAAAGTGGGAGCAGTTGGAACGAAGGTGGGCGGCGGAGCCTGGTCAAAGGGCTCGCTCCTAGTGAGCCTGCATAGTGGTCTGCTCGCACGCCTCCCTGTCAGCCGGCGCAACGGTCTGCTCGCACGCCTCCCGTCAACTCACACGCTTGCTCGGACGGCACCTACCGATGAGAAGCGGGGACTCGTGGCGGCACGTAAACGCCCGCGGTTTGAATAGGGAAAGCGTTTACCATAACGTGACATGTCTTTGTTCCAAAGTACCTTGGCTCTTCATTTGTGCAACTTGTCATAAGCAGCTTGTCTCAAATTGAAGAAAAAACTTAAGAAGTAATATTTGTGCCATATCACATGACCATGCTCAGTTTCAAGAATTTATGCTCACTTTTGGATTTTCTAAAATTTAAGTTCCAGGATTAGAAGCAATATCATAACCTGCATCATGCAATAAATTTTCAAGCCGTACATCTGTCCTGTTGTATTTCTTAAGAAAGGATTTGGTCAAACATTTTGCTTAGTTAAACTTCAGACAAGTTATATATGCAGATTAAAAGGATAATCCCTCCGTACCAGTGCATTGCCCGATATATTAACTCAAGTACTAGGCACGAACAAACGGGCTCAATTCTGTGCTCATCCTGGTGTAGTAGTAGTAGTACTAGGCAATGCAGTTGACGGGTGACCTTGACGAGTGGCGACCGAGGGAATTGAACTGTGCTCGGCATGGTAGGTAACATTGTCTAGTTACTAAAGCATCCCTCCGTTGTTCATCGGTAGTCATTATGGACCAGGGACATGAGGGGGATTTCCTAGGGCTGGAATTCTGGCCGCCAGATATTTTGTCTCAAAACGCTGAGGCTCGACTGGTTGGGGTTGCCTAATGTGCGTACCACGCACGCCACCGAAGGACACGAGCCCGTTTTTTTAATTTTTTATTTCTTTAGGATCAACACGAGCCAAGGTCTGGCTGGTGCGCCGTTGGGTCCTACCATTCGAGAATACGAAAGGAACCTTTTAAATTGCCGAACAAATCTATGTGTATTACAATGCCCATATTTTCCTTGCAAATACTAATCTCAACGTGGTAATTGATTTATGATGAGTTGTTGAATTAGAGTGAGTTTGTGATATAGTGATCTCAACGTGGATTTCACATTTCATGGTATCCCTAGTAAGTTTTCCAATGCAAATTCATATTTAAAAGATGAAAAATATGGAGGTGAGAAAACTTTGTATGTATCAAGCATATGACCACACACACACACACATAGAGAGACACACATGCACGAACACAACAACAATCCAATAAGTATAGTGCATCTATTTTTCCAAACCATGCATGTATGACATGAATTCAAAAATACTCCCTCTATTCCTAAATATTAGTCTTTTAGAGAGTTCAACAAGTGACTACATACGGAGCAAAATGAGTGAATCTGGACTCTAAAATATGTCTATATACATCCGTATGTACTAATCCGTTTGAAATCTCTAAAAAGACTAATATTTAGGAACGAAGGGAGTAAAATGTAAGACATGCATAGTCCTCTGTTCAGTATTAAAAATGAACATGAAACTGAAACACGAATATTAAGTCTAGTACTACAATACATGCAAATGTTGTGTTTAGGCGGAGCTATGATTGTCGGGGGTCAACCCCTCGACCTTAGATAAAATTGTGGAGCTCTGTTTAGGGTTGTTTAGATTATATTTGTCCCCACCCTCCCAACCATCGATTGGTTGTGCACCCCTCTCCTCCCCGGGAGAATATCATGTGCCCCCATACCTTACATGCTATCTGCCGATACAAGTTGCTTGGAGCTTGTAGATCTGAGATATAGAAGCTCACATGATGTGTCTTAATATTTTTACAGGAAACCTTGATGAGTTTGAGAATCTCACACAATTTGTACAAAAACTACTTAGATGCCCATGGATCCCATATCCAACGACCTTGAACTCGTATCACCGTAGCATTTAAGATGAAGGAGGACATCATATTCTCCTCTATGTAAGAATATCATGAGCTACCACACCCTTAGATGCTTTGGTGATACAAGCTCTTCGGAGCCGTTGGATTTTTGACCCAACACCTCCTCGGTGGTTCGAATGGTTTTTTGCAGAAAAGCCCCAAAAGAGTTCGGCCACTGCTTAGTTGCACAAAGACTACTCAGATGCCATTGGATCTCAGATCAAACGACCTCGAAGCTCGTATCACCGTAGCATCCAAGATGCGATAGCACCTTATGTTTTCTCGCACGGGAGAATATGAGGTGCTCCCGCACCATAGATTCTATGGTGATACGAGTTAACTGAGATCTAACGGCCCACAGTAGGAGGTTTGAATGCTTTTGCAATATACGGCTGAGAGAGTTTGGGAAATGCACAGAAAGTACAAGTACTACGCATGTGCCATCTGATCACTGATCATACGACCTAGATGCTCATATCACCGTAGCAGGTAAGTAAGCTACAAGGAGTACCTAATATGAGCAACGGGGAGCCGTTGGATTGAAGATGCAGCGGCACACACGAGGCCTGAATGTTTTATTTGCAAAAAAACCTTTGGAGAGTTTGGAAATTGCGCATAATTACAAAGACTACTCCCAAGCCATTGGATCTCACTTCCAATGGTGTAAAAACTCGTATCACCATAGCATCTAAGCTGCGGGGTGGATGTCATATTCTATGCCGCTATCATTTTTGTTCGTAAACTTGCAAAATAAATGTAACTCGTGCCGTTACTTGTCTAACCGCGTAAAGTGTTTGTTCAAAAAAAACATCCTACACTGAAATATCGGAACAACACACTGGGGTCCCACTTGTCATTAATCAAATTTGGACCTAAAACTAACAAATCTGAAAGACGAGATTCGAACTTGCAACCTGGAATACAAAGAATAAGTCGATAGCCTGAAACAAGAACGGTTGTTGGCTTTGTCCCATAACTTGATTTTATACAGTATTACGTTGAGTAGAGTACAGGGAGTGCCTCATCAACACGTGCATGATCTGCCGTTTCGCCCCCTTTTCTTCCTCTCCCCATTCCTTCTACCTGGTGCCATGGTGGCGCAGCAGATCACAGAGTCCGAGGTGAGGCGCATGACACAGGAGCTCCAGGCCAAGGATGCGGTGCTTAGGGCCAAGGACGTGGAGCTCCGTGAGCTCAAGGAGGAGAGGAGTGCCATGCTCCTCCGTTATGTGCAGGAGTTCACGGAGCTTCAAAAGTGGCAAGCATCCACCACAAAGATCCTCGAGGCGTCAGTGGCGTTGCTGCAGAAAGAGGGAGATATGATAGGCCGTCAGGGGAGCCGACTGGAGCGCGAGCGGGCCGATCGTCACGAGGTCCAGGATCATCTCAGCCACTTGGTGAAGCAAGTTGCCACGCACGTGTTGCGGCTGCACGATGCCTACCATTGTGCCAGCGCGATGATGCCGGCCGTCGGCCTAAACCCGTTCGACCACCCGGTCGACTTCAACGAGCTACGGCTTCCTGACCTGGTCTCCTTCTTCACCTGCTAAAAGATGGTCAAGGTTCAAATCTAAATCATATCTTGCGGTAGGGGATGATGTCAGAATCGAACTTTCTCAGCAAGGAGAGCTGGTCCAAATCAACTTCGAAATTCTTCAGTAGCAGCACGCAACTGCCGAACTGATCTATCCTCCGAGAGATTTTGTTGTAATAATCTAGCATGGTGAAACAAGTGTCCTGTGTGTATAAGTAGTATGACAGTATTACTTATGACATGGTATATCGTTGATAGAATTGCAACTTCATTGCTGGTTAGGAACTGTCGTTCGATTTCATTCCAACAGCTGCCGTGCTTTATTCAATTTTGTGTATTTGCCTTGCGACAACATCTAAAAGCAGCGCCGTGTCGATCGCTTGCAATATGGAAAGCGTTGAGGTAGAACATATGGGCCCCCAAACATGCAGGGTGGCCTGCGACCCAAAGTACAGAACCGTGAGCCTGTCTGAGTACTATATTCTCAGCTGAACCCCCATAAAAAAGGCTGAACCCCCATAATGCCCGTGCGTTGCACATAACATAAAGATGCATTTGTATGAGAATTTTATCTTGTGAGGGAAAACGATGAACGAGGGAAGGCCTTATTTGCAAATGTGGAGAGGTGTGTGGGTACCTTTTTGCAAAATTGCCATAGTTTCCTTCCTATCCGTCAGATATAAACCGGAATGCCTATATTGCAGGATGGCAGGAACACCATCATCACCAACTCGTCTATACTGTGTTAAAAACAACTCTGTTTTTTATAATTATATATGTTATATATATTCCCCTTGATTTTTCTTATGTATAAAGTTTTGATATAAAAGATTTGTATATTTCTTTACAGAGGGAGTATCTCTCTGTCAAAAATATATTTATCTGTAACTAGTTACTCTTGTCTTTCTACTTCCTTTCGCTGATATGTGGGGCAACCGACAACGGGGTGCACGTGCCATATGCACAAATTAGAGTGCACAACTGCACGGTAGACACACCCCGGTCATAGCGCCGCAGTAATGCCCAATGAGCCGTCAAATCACAAATCCCACCTGTCCAGCTTTAGCAGTAAGCTGGACGGACGAAGCGGCAATATTTCACTGGGCCTGAATGCCCTTCTCCCTCGTCTGCTTGTTCAGAGAAAACCCCCTCTCGGCGATTGCATTGGGTTTTCTCACGGAGAACCAGGTATGAATTCTTCATCCATCACCGATAAATCAAAGTCCCTTGGTCGCAGATAATCCTAGGATGGCAGCCGCCGCTGTTGATGCATTTTTCTTCCTACTAAATCTAGTGTGTTTCATTTGCAGTGCCCAAAGTGCGAGGACCCTACAGGTTTTTGCGCCCTCGGCGAGACGCCACACTTTCTCATTCTCATCCTAACACAAGATTTTAAAACACGAACATTATGTTCTTAGAATCCTCTTTTCTATCTGAGAGGGTGGTTTTTTTAACATGCTATCAAATAATTTGGAAATTTGGGTTGCCATACATGGATAAAAGGTACTACTAGTACGATGGTCAACACTGACGTGAAGGAGGAAGTTATTTCCAGATTTGGATAGGGAATACATTATGTTCTCATATTATTTTTCCTGCAGTGCATTATTTGCTCTGCCAGAACACATGTACTCAAGATGCTCGGCCTTGCCATAACCGAATACACTAGTTTAATGGTCACGGTGAAGACAAGCCATGGATATAAGTTCTGAGTTGGGTTCATGAACCAAGAAGATCGCTGCTTTTTTATGGCCGAACTTGAATAAACTTTCTCAAGTGTTACAAACTGAAAGTTGGCGCACAAATGTTGATTGAAATAGCAGAACCTGGTCTCATCTTCACTACGATCTTCCACCCCGACGTCATTCCAATTGTTCATCCATGTTAGTTTTGTATCTGGTTCTTGCTTGTTGCCTTGATTACTTCTTAATCCACGTATTCTATCTTTTTCTAGAAAAGGAGGATCACCCCTGGCCTCTGCATCCACCTATTCTGTCTAACTAATCACAATTTAACTTTAGAAGTAGTAACGAATCTCTCACGAAGATGCTACTTCTAACTAATATTTTCTTATAATTGGTGGCACGTGTAGGTTTTTTCAGAGTTAAGCAGGCTGCTCGTTTGTTATTCTGTAATAACTCGGCTGTTACTGATGGCACTAAAGATGACTGGGGTGACATCCACAAGCTCCTACACTTTATTGATCGTCTTGATGTCCTTGTGGGGTGTTTCAATGGTGGAAGGCCACGTGGGATATGTGTGCCACTGCTACACTCGTTGAGCAGGTCCAACTGTGTCGAGAAACTTATGGTACGAGCTGTTTTTTGTAATATATGTTGTTCATAAACTATTGCTTATACACAGTTTTACAGCTGTGATATTCTTGAAAGAGAAACTACCCAGTTCTATTGTTCCTATACAGATGCCTGACCATGGTTGGGTCAGACTTGTGCTTGGTCACAACATGATGTTTATGTCGACCTACTCCATTTCCCTTGGAGGTGAAAAGATACTTATTCATGGGTGGTCTCAAATAATGAAGGCCCGTCCATCTTGGAGAATAGGACAAAAGATTATGTTCATGCTTTTCCCTGGCTCTAAAGAGAATATCCTGTTTATTGACCACATTGCAAGATGAAGCCGCTTTTAGAAGGTTGTGGATGCGTGGGGTGGTGCCTGGGCCTTGTCTTGCAGCTTGGCGGCCTCACCCTTGGTTTCAGTTAAGGTTGTTAAGTACTCCTGCTGCTTTTACAGTCTGTCGTGTTTCTTCAGGCCTGTCTTCCTCCAGCCGACAAACCCAAACCAACGCCGCCGGGGCTGCCTGCTTCCGCCTCCCACGGCTAGCTGCGCCTCAGCGCACGCATGGCCACCCACCATCTCCTAAATCGTTAATGCTAACGTCCTCCGCGCCCTTTGGTGCGCTGGCCGTGGCACCGCCCTCTCGCGTTGTCAAAATGGTCAACAAACAACAGGAATTGGCAGAAGTACGTGGAGAGTATGACAGTAGGGGCCCACCATGTCAGCGTATGGAAAAATAAAATGCTTCCTCCTAGTGTTTTCCTGACATCTGGGACTCATGACATTGTGAGCGTATGTAGTCAATAGACAAGAGAACAGCACAAGCTTGGCTGACACCTGGGACGTAGGTGCTCGACCAGTATTTTTTTGTTACTGTTGAGATGGAGCAGGGTTTGAACTGGGCTGTGGCCCATCTAGCCCAGGCTTATATTTTATGTTCACCATGTGACTAGCCCAGCTATTTTTGTTTGTGAAAATGAGCCCAATTTTTTTTTCTGAAGAATACCCAATCTAGGCCTACTTATTTTTCTACGCCCTGATGGGCTGCAACTCTTTCAGGACGCCTACAAATGTTGAAAGTAATATGAAATGGGTTGTAAATATAAAAACAGATGACAAATTGGCAATTACTTTATAATTTCTGAATTTTTTCACATTTTCAGATTCCTATTTCATTGGGCATTAACCTAATTTAAATATATATTCAAAGTACTTTAAATCTGGCTCGACATTTCGGTATTAAAAATAGTTTGGAACGCACAGAAATAGGCGAAATTGGCCCTGGCCAACCAAAAAAATGACTGCAATAAATTGCATAAGAAGTTGCAATGAGCTATATATAAATTATTAAAAAAAGAGGGAGTGTTCTGACTTGTGGGCCTGTTAAGTTGACGCGTATGGAAGACTTTTTTAGTTATTATATACGCCAACAAACGAATCTAGCAGACGTAACCGTTGGATGTCAATCCAACGACCATCATGTTTCTTCAATCTCTGATCTTCTTGCTCCAGCCGCCAAAGCAGCGCCGTCGGGACCAACTGCTCCTGCCTCCCATGGCCGGCTATGCTGCCGCGCAGGTCTCTCCGCCCCTACTACTCCCACCGCAGGCCAGGGCATCCCTCTACTCACCCACACCCCCTGTTATTCTGCCGTGAAGACAGCCTCACGCCGCAGCCGAACCAGTGAACCCTCGTACTCCTCTCCGCGCGGGCTTCCACTGCCTCGTCTTCCCTGGCTTCGCGTCATCCCCTTCCTAGGCCTCGCCGTTGTCCACCGCCGTTGGTGCTCTCGGCGCGGCGTGTTCAATGTGGTTAATGATCGACTTCCATCGGAAGAGTACTATACGTGGAGAGGCTGACAGCTGGGTCCACGACAGTCGCAAGGAAGTGCCTCCTTATTACGGGAAAAATAATTATTCCTCTACCTGATAGTAGGGACCCACAGAACGGGCCACCAGTATTTTGCGAAAAAAACATTTCACTCTGACTGCTGGGACCCACCGGACGGGCCACCGTATTTTGCGAAAAAAACGTTCCCCCGCTGTCAGCTCGGATCCACCAGAAGTGCCTCCTTATTACGCACAAAAAAATGAATACCCCCTGCTAGCTGGGACCCACCTTGGTGGGAGGCTGACTTGTGGGCCTACTAAGTTGACTGGGATGGAGACCTTTGTCAACTTTACTCAATATGAACGATTCTAGCTCCAGTGACCGTATGATGTCCATCCAACGGCCGTAGTGCTTCTTCAACCTCTGGTCTTCTTGCTCCAGCCGCCCAAAGCAGCGCCGATCGTGCCGCATGCGCCTGCCTCCCATGGCCGGCTATGATTCCGCTGAGGCCTCACCTCCCCCTAGTACTCCCATCGCTGGCCAGGCCATCCCTCTACTCACCCACACCCCCTGTTATTCTGCGGCGACAGCAGCCTCACACCACAGCCAAACCAATGAACCCTCATACTCCTCTACGCGTGGACATCCACTGCCGCGTCTTCCTCGGCTCGGCGTCGCCCCCTTCCTAGGCCTCGCCGTCATCCACCGCCGTAGTGCTCTCGGCGCGACGTGGTCAACGTGTTCCAGGAACGACTTCCATCGGACGTGGACTGTTAGTGGAGAGGCTGACAATTGGGTCCACGGCCACAGTAAGGAAGCACCTCCTTATTATGCGGAAAATAATGATTCCTCCACCTGACAGCAGGGACCCACCGGACGGGCCACCGTATTTCGTGAAAAAAATGTTTCCCCCCTGACTGCTGGGACCCACCATCTACATCTTCGCACGCAAGGAAGTGCGCCCGAGCCAAAAAAATGATTCGCCCCCCTGACTACTAGGACCCACCAGCTACATCCTCGCACGGAAGTGCCTGACAATTGGGACCCACCTGGTCGAAGCATACGTAGGGTTGTCATTCTGGTTGCGAACATGTATGTACATATATACTGGTCGATGTAGAGGCGCGCATGTGTCGTAGTAGAGGCGCGCATGTGTCGTAGTAGAGGCGCGCACGTACAATGGCCAGGGTGAAAGAAAGAAAATACAGCCACATACGTACATACGGGCGGGGTCTCGAACGCCTGCTCGCGTATACGTGCGGCCAGGGCTCGTGTAAATGGCTGGGTCAGAACGGAGAAACAACGTCGTCATCGTGTTCATGGGGAGCCAACCGGCTGGGTTGGAATAGAATGTGTCGTCGTGTTCATCGGGAGGGCTTGGACGGAACAGGCGATGGAAACAAGGCCTGGCGTACCGAAGAATGGAGGAAACGGCCTTGTGTTCGACCGGCCACGTTCGAAACGGGATCCTGTTCAGCGGGAAGGGTCTGGCATACCGCAAAACAGAAGAAACGGACTTGTGTTGGACCTCCTACGATTGAAACGGGGTCCTGTTGATCAGGAGGGGTGTGGCGTACCGCAAAACGGACGAAACGGACTTGTGTTGGAGCGCTACGGTCGAAATGGGTGTCCTGTTCATCGGGAGGGGTGTGGCGTACCGGAAAACAGGACTCCACGGGATACTGTTCATCTCCACCGTCGACCTCCTCCAGCCTCCACGGGTTAGCGTTCGTACACCGTTGACCTCATCTAGCCTCCACCTGCGACTGTTCATCCACGGGCTCTTGTTCATCCAGCCTCCACCGCGCGCTAATCCACCGGCTACTATTCAACCACCCCTCTCCACAGGCTCCTGTTCAACAAACCCTCCACGGGCTACTATTCATCCACCCCTCCACCGTCTACTGTTCATCCAGCCCTCCACGGGGTCGTCCTGTTCATCCAGCCCTCCACGGGGTCGTCCTGTTCATCCAGCCCTCCATAGGGTCCTGTTCATCCAGCCCCAGCCGGCTCGATCGATCGGGGTCCTATTCATCTAGAGGCAACGCCACGGGGTCCTGTTCATCCCCCACAGCTCAC
>LT934112.1:96887496-96917230 GCA_900231445.1 Triticum turgidum subsp. durum
CGCTCACTGTTCATCCAGAGGCAGCATCAATCGGCTTCAGTTAGCAGCAGTAGCGAAGGAATCGCTCGATCGGGTTCAGTTAACAGCCATCGATCGATCGCTCGGGTTCAGTAACACGTAGCTTGCAGTGCAATCGCTCGGGTTTAGTTAGAGCCCAACGCCTCGCTCGGGTTCAGTTAGAGCCTAATGCCTCGCAGACACACACACGTACGTGTACGAGAGAAACGTGCATCGCTCGGCCCCGACCACCCACCGTAACCGGGAACACCCTGATATTTTCCTCGCCCTCGCTTCTACCACGGTTTTTTCCGTCATGGACAGCCCAAAGAATGTCATGCGGCTGCGTCTCCGGCCCGCCCAGGACGAAAAGCCCATTTTTTGTCATGACTTTTTGTCATAGAAGTAGGAGCACACCGCATCGATGATGATACTGGGTTTTGTCACAATTATCGTCATAGAAGTGTCATCAGTATGATAGAAATCTTTTTGTTCGGCCCAAAATGTCATGGATGTGTCTTTTCTTTGTAGTGATAAGTGTTTTCCGCCAAGGGGAAGGAAGAGAGCAAGCCGGCGCTCCGGCCATGGCAAGCCAAGTTTGCCAGGGGCTGAAGACACAAAGGTCCACCCACGGCAAGCTGGGGTTGCCGGGGGCTGCAAATCCAGATAAGCTTTCTTATCTCCTATTATGCATTTCCGTATAAAGATTGGGACGTATGAAACCTCGCTTTTATTCCGAGACTGCCGTGCTCCCTTCATTCCTACCACCCAAGAACTTCTTCTTGGTTCAGAATCTAGTTGTAGCCGCGGCGGCAAGGGAGCGAGTGTAGGGCCCACCACTATTTCTTCCCTGCCTCCGCCAAAGGCGTGAGTACGGTCGAACGGAGTAGGGGAGCGGCAAGGCTTCCTGCCGGGCAACGGTGTTCACATTGAAAATAACAAGCATTTGTTCCTTGGTATGGGCTTTGCTCAAACACACAAGACCCGGCAAGCACCCTTTTTCAATTAATACGTTCCATACAGGTACAGTTTGTATGAAATGTAAACATGAACGTGGAGGTTACATGTTTTAAACCTAACTAAGGCTCGTAGGCTTACAAACTGAAAAAAGATAAAGTGCCCGTAATCCATTTCTTGTCCCTCTCCTCAAGAAGTGAAACAAGAAGGCAAAAGGGCAGAAGGAGTGCCTAGGCGAGGTACGAGCAGCAGAAGGCGCCAAGAAAACATGTCGGCAGCCGCCTAGGAGAGGGATGGTGGTGGTGGTGCTAGAGGAAGATCTGGAAGATGAGGCAGCGGCCCATCAATATGCTATGAAGGCGTCGGTGCCATCGTACTCCCACTTGACGGCCCGCCACCTACCTTCTTCGCCTTCTCCGGCCTTCCCACGCCAGAGGCCCAAGGAGGCGACCCCGAGAAGTTCAAGGAGCCAGGGACACAGATGATGGGGTCACCGCTGCCGCCCAGGAATAGTGCGCCCGACGCCTAGTCGAACCCGTCATCTTGCCACCCGCTACCCTCGTCGTCGCTTTCTTCCTCATTGTCGGTGTCAAAACCGGCGGATCTCGGCTAGGGGGTCCCGATCTGTGCGTCAAGGCTGATGGTAACAGGAAGCAAGGGACACAGATGTTTACCCAGGTTCGGGCCCTCTCGATGGAGGTAAAACCCTACTTCCTTCTTGATTAATATTGAAGATATGGGTAGTACAAGATTAGATCTACCACGAGATCGTAGATGCCAAACCCTAAGAGCTAGCCTATGATGGTATGATTATAATTGTGATCGGCCTTCTAAGGACCAACCTCTTCGGTTTATATAGACACCGGAGAGGGCTAGGGTTTACATAGAGTCGGTTACAAGGAAGGAAACACAATATCCAGATCGCCAAGCTTGACTTCCACGCAAAGGAGAGTCCCATCCGGACACGGGCTGAAGTCTTGAGTCTTGTATCTTTACACTTCAATAGTCCGGACGTTGTACACAGTCCGGCTGTCCGGATACCCCCCAATCCAGGACTCCCTCAGTAGCCCCTGAACCAGGCTTCAATGACGATGAGTCCCGCAAGCAGTATTGTCTTCGGCATTGCAAGGCGGGTTCCTCCTTCGAATACTCCAAAGTAATTATCGAATACGTAGACCGTGTCCGGATCTGCAAGATGATCTTCGTATAGCATAAATCTGATCCGCTGGCAATCTTCATATGTCGTGCCCTTGCATCATGGCCTGGTCCAACATGAACCGGCATTTCTTACCCCACCACGACTCGTGTTACGAGGTGGTTTTATTGGCACGTCCCGTCGAGGCAGAGATCGTGTTCCTCTTATTACAGGATTTTCCATAAATATGGGCGTGCGTGACGCTATGACGGCCGTTGGTATAACTCTGTGTATTTTTAGATAAGCCTCAAACGGTCACACCAAGGACTCTTGATATTCACCACCTTTATAAAGGGGTCGAGGCCTATGCCTCTTTTCTACCCTCCTCGCGCCTTCTCGCACCTCGAGTTCTAGCACCCGAAACCCAAGCTTCAACACTCCAGATCCTCCAATATGCCCGGATCCATCCCTCAAGGCTGGTGGGTGGCCTCCTCGATCCAAGAGGAGGACATTGCGAAGCTTAGGGAGGTCAGATACCAGACCGCCGATATCCAGCATAGGCTTCCTGCTCTAGGGCAGGTCATCCCCACACCGGAGCCTAATGAGTGCGTCGTTTTTGTTCTGCACTTTCTCCGTGGCCTGAGCTTCACCCTCGATCCCTTTGTGAGGGGGCTCATGTTCTATTATGTGTTGGATTTTCATGATCTGGCTCCATATGCTTTCCTCCATATCTCGTCATTCATTATCGTGTGCGAGGCTTTTATCCACATCACCCCACACTTCGGCTTATGGCTTAAGACCTTCAATGTGATGCCAAAGATGATCGAGGGGCGACATGTTGAGTGCGGAGGTGCCGTAATAAGCAGGAATGCCGATGCCCCATGGCCAGAGGGTTCTTTCCCAGAAGTATCTGATGTATGTCAACGGAGGTGGTTTTATGTCACGGCTCCAAGAGGCACAAAGTGGGTGGCTGCCCCTGAGTTCCACTCGGTCCCTCCGTCGTAGTTGGCGTCTTGGACAGACGTAGGACGGAATTGGGGGCCCGCTGGTGATGTACCAGTGCTGCAGAATCGCATTCGGGAGCTTCTTGAGAGGGACATTAACCTCGTCAGCATAATGCAAGTGATGTTAATCCGACGGATGTTGCCATGCCAACGCCGGCCTCACCGGATGTGGGAGTTCAGTCCGGAGGGTCCGCGGACTGTCAAGCACTTCTTCGGCTTGAAGATCCGGACTTCTTAGGCCCGCATCCTCGGTGGTGTCCGGACACTCTGCTTCAAACTGAAAACCGCACTGCAACAGACAGTCAAGTGAACTTCATGATTTCTTTTTGTAGGACGTAAACTTTCTCGCACAAGTTTTTGTTTTCTTTTTTATCAACATTTTTTTGAACGAGAGTGGACCGCAACACTCCCGAAAATGAACCGCAATACCACCAAAAGAGAACCTCATGAGTTTTTGTTGTCTTTTTTCACACTTACTAATTTTTTACGTGCATTGACCAAACAAGTGGACCACAGGGACTGAGCGAGTGAGCTACGTCCAATATAGAAGCGAGCTTCTTTGAGATATTATTTTTCCCTGTTTTACAAGTGGGACAAGTGAACCACGAAGAGTTTTATAGCAAACTGCATGGGACAACAAAGTGAGCTTCAAAGCCACATCTATCAGTTTTATAGCAAACTGCATGAGACATCAAGACTCCTCGTTGAATGCAATGAACCACAAGACTCCTCGAAGTGGGCTGCATCAACACATTTTTCTCTCGAAAATGAACTATTTAATGCTTGTTCAAATAAACTTCTCAACAAATAGTTTTTACACACAATACATCATATCCCAACTGGATACATTTGACAGACAAAAAAATCCACAAACAACGGTCTAAACTACATGGCTGCTTGCTCCAAGCTGCACGCCGCACACACCCGCATGACACCACAACAAATGATGACGTGCAACGCCAAGGCGTCCAAGCTACCATGTAGATGTGAACCTCATGCCGGCGCCAGCCGAACTACACTGAGAGAATTAACAAATTTCATTAGAAACTGAATTTACTCAAATCAACAGCAATAATCTGGAAAAATACACAAAAAATGTTTTGTAAACTGCAAGCCCTTTTGTCGGGAACGCCACAGTGGTGAGAGAGAGAGGCACTCCCCGGGCTCCTTCTGCTGAAATCGCACGTTGGAGATGGTGACTGTGCGCAACCGTCCATGGAAAAGAGTGAGGAGAGGAGGGGGTCCGTCCAGATGCCGTGGTGGCCGGTGTCCACTAGGACCAATCAGATGCATGGATGGCAGCTCGGTTGAGGTGGCAACGTGGGACAACAGAGGCGTTGCCGATGGGACGCCAGATCGAGGGGGAGGTCGTCGAATATTGGTGGAAAGAGATCCAGCAGGGGATCGGCGGCGGCCTCCACCCCCAATCCCGACCGCGGGATACCGCGCTGGGTCGTCGGCGCCCCAAAAATTCGAGGGGAGGGGAAGGGTGGCGTGCCCTACTGCCGGTCATCCAGGTCATTGTAGATCGAGGCGAGGGGAGGGTCGGCGAGGCCCGGGGAAGGGGAAGGAGGTGTGACGGCGCTCCTCTACCTCACCTGGATCCGGGGCCTGCGAGGGGATTGAGGAGGGGAAGGAGGTGCACCGGGAGGTGCAGAGGTAAGTGGAGATGCGGTCCAGTGGGGGTGAGGTGGTGGGGGAGGATGCGTTGCAGGAATAGAGGCCGAGGCGGCGGCAAGGCGGTGGGAGGATGGGCGGCTCATGAAGGTAGGGCGGCCGGAGGTGAAGAAGGTGGATCTGGGCGCTGGAGGAGGAGCCCAGCACGGCATGGACCTCGCCGACCCTCGCATCCGAACACCACGCGCGGGAGGTCACGGATCCGGGCCCTATGTGAGCTCCAGCAGCGCCAATGGATGGGCCGGTGGCCGGTGGCGGCGCCTGATGTAGGTAGAGGGAGGTGGTAGTTGGTGGGGGTTCGTCAGGTGGGGTGATGGTGGGGAATGAGACGGGGACAAGAAGGTGGGGGCGTGGGGTGTGTTTTTTTGCTCGACTATGGTTCGGTCAGTGTAGGGTGGACGGCTCATTTGGTGCGTCTCTGTAGTCCACAACTGTTAGCAGAATAAGCCCACGTGTTAGCAGAATAAGACACTAGAGGGTGTTATCATAATAGACCCACTATATATATATATATATATATATATATATATAATCCGAAAGTTAGCAGTCGTTGGCTTCAGCCCCCACGCATACAATGCGGGGGTGTTCGCGAAAAATGTGCTTAATCACACTTGATCCAACGTCTTGGTCCATTAAGGAGGTGATCGCACGTCGAACTAGGCAACCAGACTATATA
This sequence comes from Triticum turgidum subsp. durum, assembly GCA_900231445.1. Lineage (NCBI taxonomy): Eukaryota > Viridiplantae > Streptophyta > Magnoliopsida > Poales > Poaceae > Triticum > Triticum turgidum. The sequence goes on from LT934112.1 coordinate 96,892,943, forward strand.
GCTCTAACACTTTCGCTTAGCCACGGGATTCTAACGTTGGGGCTACTATGTAGTCCCTGGTACCTTCGTGTGCATCCGAATATGGGCGCGTATGTACCTGGCCGGGAAATGGCCCTTCGTTAATGCGGAGGAATCCTAGAGATTCCGGTGAGTCGTCGAGTGGTTGATTAGTCTCTCGTTGTATCATGACAGTCAGTTTTCGGCTTTCTCTACTGAGGTGCTCATCCGGAATAACCAGGGCACAATCGCAGTAGTTATCCTTTGGCCAGCCTAGCCGATAATAACGGAACGTAAGGCGGCAAACCCAGGAGCCAGGCTAACCCAACATTTGACCAAAGACATGATTCGGAGCTGATGCATATAAGGCCAAACTCGTGACGCCGAACACTCCCGAAGGTATTCGGACTTTATAACAGATGATGGGCTCAAGAATGCCCATTCATTATAAACCCTGTGTTTCCAGGTACGTGCGTTAATCTATCGTGGCGAAATGCCAAAAATGGCAGTATCCTTTGTGGGTATGGAACCCATGGGATGGTTAAACAACAAGAGGCAATAGAAAAGGTTTACACATGGGCTTAATCTAAAGAGAAACTTGTTGAACGGGGCCCTGCTACACGTCTGCGCCTTTGTCTCCATTGTGCCGTATCCTGGAAGGGTATCGCACGAACGCTGTCTGTGAAAAGAAACTCAAAGGAGATTACAACGTAAGTATGCGAAGGATAGTAAAAGTGTAAGGTGTTGGCCTGCCAATAGGGTTGAACCAAGTGTGGGGCTTTATTAAGTGTTTATAGCCCCTGGTATCCGCTATAGGATTACATATACGGTTCCCTGGTTCAATCTGGGCTACCGGACTCGTCTAACCGTGTCCGTGGTCTTAACGACCAGATATAGTTTTTTTTGATATTAGAGGTCACTTATAGTCCGGCCGCTAGGGTCGTCGCATGTTCCTCTGCGCGTGACGAGCGCTCTGTTATTCCACTAACGGTGATGACGCCACGTGGACCGGGCATCTTAAGTGTAAGGTAGCTATAGTGCGACAATGCGCTGAAGCGGGCGTAGGTCGTTCTTCCGAGCACTGCATGGTAGTCGCTTTGGAAGGGTGCAATGATGAAGAGTAGTTTGTCGCTTCTGGAGTTGCCTGGAGTGCCAAATGTTACCTCCAGTATGATGTAGCCCCTGCTGTAGGCTTCAACGCCTGGTATCACCCCTTCAAAGGTGGTGTTGCTTTGGCTGATTCTGGATGGGTTTATCCCCATCCTGCGGACAGTGTCCTCTTATATTAAATTGAGACTACTGCCGCTGTCCATGAGGACCCGGGTGAGACGGTATCCGTCGATTATTGGGTCAAGCACCAAGGCCTTTGATACTCCACGCAAAATACTAGTTCGGCCGTCCAAGTGATCGAAAGTGATCGGATAAGACATCCAGTAGTTAAGTAAGGGTATGATGGGCTCTATATCGTGCGCGTCTCGATGCGCGCCCTCGTGCCTTCTCATGGATGCATGAGTCGCGTGGATCATGTTCACTGTTTTAACCTCTGGCTGGAATTTTTTCTGTCCCCTAGTGTTCGGCTGGCGAGGTTCATCCTTGTCCTCCCTCGGTGTTTCCCTTCCCTTGTGTTCGTCATTCAATTTGCCGGCCTGCTTGAAGACCCAACACTCTTTGTGCGTGTGGTTTGCAGGCTTGTCAGGGGTGCCATGGATTTGGCACAGTCTGTCTAGGACTCTATTCAGACTGGACGGTGCCTCTAGATGGCTTATTTTGCTGATTAGGTCGAGAGCCCCTGAATCCGGCATTAACAGTTGTGTTATCCGATCTCTCTTCCTTGTTTTGGTGTTTATTTTTATTACGCTGTGGCTTCCCGTTGCCATCCCTTATTTCGGATGTGTTGGGGTCGCTGGTGCCTTTACGGGCTAGCCAGCTATCTTCTCCCGCGCAAAAGCGGGTCATAAGGCATGTTAGGGCTGCCATTGTCCTTGGCTTTTCTTGGCCGAGGTGTCTGGCGAGCCACTCGTCAGGGATGCTGTGTTCGAATGCCGCTAAGGCTTCGGCATCCGGACAATCAACAATTTGATTCTTATTAGTGAGGAATCTGTTCCAAAGCTTGCGGGTGGACTCTCCGGGCTGTTGGACTATGTGACTTAAATCGTCAGCATCCGCAGGCCGGACATAAGTCCCTTGAAAATTGGCCCTGAAAGCGTCTTCGAGTTCCTCCCAACTCCCAATTGAATCTTCGGGGAGGCTTTTCAACCAGTGTCTAGCTGGTCCCTTTAGTTTGAGGGGGAGGTATTTGATGGCGTGGAGGTCATCCTCGCGAGCCATATGTATATGTAGGATAAAGTCCTCTATCTAGACCCCTGGATCTGTCGTTCCGTCGTACGCCTCTATGTTCACAGGTTTAAAGCCTTGTGGGAACTCATGGTCCAGTACCTCTTCGGTAAAGCACAGGGGGTGAGCCTCCCCTCTGTATCTCGACGTGCTGTGGCATGCCGTCGGCTATTGTTGTGTCCGGTGTTTATTCCAAACTGGTATTTGATTGTCATAATCATTGTGACGACCACAGTCCCCCTCTGGGGTGTGTCCTTTAGATCTGTAGATGGACCTAGCTGTGCCAGCTTTCTTATCCAGGTGATCACGTAGATCGTGCGCGTCTTTGGTAGCTGCTTTGTTGCGGTTATGAAGTGGTACATCTTGCCTCCTGGTCATGTTACTCTTTGGTGGAACGGCCTCGTCGTCGAATTCTGGCAGTAGCTTGCGTTTTGGGTAGCTCTTTGTATGGTGGTCATCACCATACATTTCTTCAATGTCTAGCACTTTGTTCCATCTGCGATTGAGCATTTCCTGTGCGGCTTTAAGCCGTTGCTTCTGCTTCTTCAGACTTCTGGCAGTGGCCATAAGCTTTCTATGGAGGTTATCTCGTTCCACGCATTCTTCTGGAATGATGAATGCATTATCATCTGGACTGTCTTCTTGTCCTTGGCCGGTTTGATGAACTCGTCCCTCTAGATCATTGTCTTCGGGCGTCTGCTCTGAACTGTGTTCGGCATGACCTGGTTCGTCCTGCTCCATCGCTGGTTCCGTATGGTCATTGTTGCCTTCGGGGTTGACCGGAGTATCGATCCTTTTGGCGCTCTTGCTGATATTTTTACTGTTGCTGGACTTGGAATGGCGTCTGCTCTGTCGCTTTGACTTTAGCCCGGGGGTTTTATCTTCCGGATTGTCACCGTCGTCCTCCTTGGGCGTATCCACCATGTATATGTTGTGTGACGAGGCAGAAGTTCGGTACCCCATAGATTCTGAATCTTCTCCGGCATCGTCGTCCATACCGTCGGTGCCTTCGGAGTCGAAGTCAAGCACGTCGTTTAAATCATCAATCGTGGCTATGAAGTGGGTGGTGGGTGGGAAACGAATTGCTTCATCGCTTGCTCCCCACTCGAGACGGACATAGTTCGGCCCAGAATCTTCCGTCAAAGAGAGAGTTTTTAATGAGTTCAGCATGTCGCCAAAGGGAGAGTGCTAGAAGATGTCCGCAGCGGTGAACTCCATTATCGGAGCCCAACCTGGCTCGACTGGCTCGAGAGTGCACGAACAGGAACCTACAACCGGATACGAGTCCGGGTTCCGGAGTCATAGGCCTCCTCAGAAGCGAGGCGTGTGTTCGGCTCTATGGCCGATGGGGGTACGGCCTGCGGGGCGGGGTCCACCCCTCCATCTTTAGGTGACGCAACCTGCTCCGGATGTAAATCTGGAGCTACTGCAGGGGTGATATCCCGTGCGTCGTCTGACATCAGGTCTAAGCCGTGCCCATCGTAACTGTTCGGTGCTCCTGGCGTAGGCTCAAATCCGTCGAAGATCGAGTCTCCGCGAAAATCCGCCATGTCGTTCAAGTTCCCGAACCTGATTCGATGGCGAGGGGTGTAGCTGTCGATCTGCTCCAGATGGCCAAGCGAATTGGCCCGCAGTGCGAAGCCACGGAACACGAAGATCTGTCCGGGGAGAAAAGTCTCGCCCTGGACCGTGTTGTTGACGATTGGAGGCACCATCAACCCCGTAGCGACGACACAGAGGAACGCTCAATGAAAGCACCAATGTCGGTGTCAAAACCGGCGGATCTCGGGTAGGGGGTCCCGATCTGTGTGTCAAGGCTGATGGTAACAGGAAGCAAGGGACACAGATGTTTAACCAGGTTCGGGCCCTCTCGATGGAGGTAAAACCCTACTTCCTGCTTGATTAATATTGAAGATATGGGTAGTACAAGAGTAGATCTACCACGAGATCGTACAGGCTAAACCCTAAGAGCTAGCCTATGATGGTATGATTGTAATTGTGATCGGCCTTCTAAGGACCAACCTCGCCGGTTTATATAGACATCGAAGAGGGCTAGGGTTTACATGGAGTTGGTTACAAGGAAAGAAACACAACATCCGGATCGCCAAGCTTGCCTTCCACGCAAAGGAGAGTTCCATCCGGACACGGGCTGAAGTCTTGAATCTTGTATCTTCACGCTTCAATAGTCCGGACGTTGTACACAGTCCGGCTGTCCGGATACCCCCCAATCCAGGACTCCCTCACTCGTCACTCCCGCTCGAGGAAGAGTCTTCGTCATGAGAGGAGCTCTCCACGCAGCACCTTAGGTGAGTCCCGAAGTGTCCAAAGATCTTGGCGGAGAGGAGGCCATTCTCCATTAATTTTAAATAGAGAATGAGCCCCTCCGCCAGGCTGTGGATGCGAGCAAAGGTCTTCTACCCACAGCGAAGGTACATGACGTGAGGGGCTCGGAAGTCGACGTTGGCCCATGTGCCGTTGTTCCCATAGACCCTCATGTGCAGCCTCAGCACCCGTGGCAGGTCCAGCTCCATCTCCCAAGCAAATGTGGTTGGGAGACGAAGACGACGGCACACCGGCCGGTGCATCCTGATGAAGAACTCATAGGGGTTGCCCTCGACGTGGCCCTCCATCGGGGGAGGGACCGCTGGCGGAGGCGAGGCCAATGCGCCACCCCATCCTGCTATTCCTCGAGCACCGCGGCAGCCTCGACCTCTCCCCCTCCCCCTTCCTCTAATGGCTGGCTCCGCCGCCATGAGATCTTGGGGAGGAGCAATGCGTTGCCTAGAAGAGACCCCCGCCACCACCGATGAAGCATCATCGCGCCTCTCGCCATGACAGAAGGGAGGAAGGAGCAGGGATGGGGAGAGGCGGATGACAAAGGACTGAGAGGCGCCATTCCTCCCGCTCCCCTCCTTATAATGGGATGGGGTCGAATCTCGGCCGCCCCTTTCAGCCAATCCAGCTCATTAAGGTGACAGCGGGCGAGGCCGTCGACCGCCCTCCCCGCCCAATTGAAGGCGCATGGGTATCGACCCGCACATGCACGTCTTCCCGTATCCCACACGCTTGTCATTCGCTCTACGTCGTGCATGCGGCGTACGTGGCGCAAGAGATGGGCGTAATAGGTCGTGTGGAGTGATGGTTCCCAGGTAAGGAGAGTAAATGAGCAGCGGCTCTGCGGTCTTGAAGGGACACGCAAGCCACCTCTTTACTGTTCACCGCAGGGTGACGCAAGCATGCTTCGATCACCGGCGCGCGCGATCCCCACGTCACGCATGCAACACGGGTCATGGGAGAACGCAGCGGGCGGAAAAATCACCACACGTGAAACGGCCCCGCCTGCCCGCACATCGTTCTGGGCCTGGCCCAACAACGTGTCGCGCTTATGTGTGGCCAAGGCCCGGGGGCTCCTGTCGGTGTACTAAAGTAGGGGCACTCCTTTGTACCCCTTATTTGTGCACGGGCAGACAGAGCCGCGCCCACGACCACACTTAAGCAGGGCAGAGACAGGAAATCAAAGCCGCGAGACGGTCAAAGCAACGCCAAGACAGAAGCATAAAGAGCAAGAAGGCGAGGTGGTTCCCCCCAACAAGACCCTTGCCGGGGCTGCCTCCACGGCCCCGGCAAGGACCTTGCCGGGACAGCTTACCCGATGCCAGCAAAGCGAGCCACCCTTGGGCCCCAGTTTCTCCAGCGCCACCAACCACGTTGGGACCGGGGCTCGGGAGGCACCTCCGTGATGGCATGCTGATCTTTGTGAAGACAAGAAACACTTCAAATCAGAAGAGGATTAGAAGACGACGAACCTTGGCGAGATCCTTGCCGAGGAAACTCACAAGACCCCCAGAAAGACCCTTGCCGGGGACGACCGCAACGCCATGACAAGGCCCTTGCCAGGGCCCCGGCAAGGCCCTTGCCGAGGACGTCCGCGAAGCCACAGCCAGGCCCGCACCCGCAAAGCTTCTACCACCGCTCCCATGCAGCTGCCAGCCCACCAGCTAGGCAGGCGCCTGCGGGTCGACATGAGGCTTCTCGACCAACTCAGCGCATGCATACGTGGTGGCATGCAAATCTTTGTGAAGTCCGTACCACCACACCATCTCACCAGCCTGCCAGCCTACATGGCGCTGACCGTCTTGTTGGCCTAGGCGCGTGTCAAGGCAGGGCAAAGCGGTGATAAAGTGAAGGGGACATGTCAGAGGCGCATTAAATGTGTCTTGTCCCGTAATAGCTAGCGATAGGCTTAACCACACTACCCCTATGCCACCTCCTGTGTGCCACTGTGGCGATCCCTTTGCCTATAAAAGGAGGCCCAAGGCATCGAGGAGAAGGATTCGGACCCTGGGATGAGTTACGCTCATTGTAGCTAGCTCAAGAACTCCAGAACACAGACATACACACGAAAGCAGGACTAGGGTATTACGCATCCTCGCGGCCCAAACCTGGGTAAACGACCCGAGTGTTTGTGCTGACTGCTGATCCCGCTCTTCTCACCACCCCACGCCCCGCAACCGTAGTAGGGATTCTTGTGATCCCATAGTTGTCGTTTCCCACCGAAAGTATCCGGCGCCTTCGGATCCGGAACAGGCTGCATCGTCCCTTGGACATTGGATAGTCCGGGACTTCTGTTGTTCCCCGTAGGGGCCGCACACCCCGGAACCTGGGCGGCTGAAGTATTACCTTCGGCCCTGGTCTTCACTGCCCCTTGTGACACTCGTTGATCAGGAAAGATCCTTCGGGACGACACCATGGTGTCATCTGCCTTATAAGGCAAGGAGATCTATGGAGGCGTCTCGCTCTCCATCATCTCCGGAAGAAGATCCCTTGAAGAGGAGGACTGTTGAGGAGGGCTGCGTGCCAGACTGCAAACATGTGTTTAAAATGTTACCCTTATAGCCAGGAAAGAACGAGATATGTTTAAAACACCCTGGTTCACTTATGATCCGTCTATGGACCTATCTTTATGGAGTGACTGCATGCCAGCATCATCCCCTGACTGGGATATCTTCCCCCGCTTAGAAGCTTCTCTCTTCAAGTCTTCGGGGGCAGTCCGCTGTTGGAAATATGCCCTAGAGGCAATAATAAAAGTATTATTATATTTCATTGTTCATGATAATTGTCTTTTATTCATGCTATAACTGTATTATCCGGAAATCGTAATACACGTGTGAATACATAGACCACAATATGTCCCTAGTGAGCCTCTAGTTGACTAGCTCGTTGTGATCAACAGATAGTCATGGTTTCCTGGCTATGGACATTGGATGTCGTTGATAACGGGATCACATCATTAGGAGAATGATGTGATGGACAGGACCCAATCCTAAGCATAGCACAAATATCGTGTAGTTCGTTTGCTAGAGCTTTTTCAATGTCAAGTATCTCTTCATTAGACCATGAGATCATGTAACTCCCGGATACCGTAAGAGTGCTTTGGGTGTACCAAACTTCACAACGTAACTGGGTGACTATAAAGGTGCACTACAGGTATCTCCGAAAGTGTCTGTTGGGTTGACACGGATCGAGACTGGGATTTGTCACTCCGTATGACGGAGAGGTATCTCTGGGCCCACTCGGTAATGCATCATCATAATGAGCTCAATGTGTCCAAGTGGTTGGTCATGGGATCATGCATTACGGTACGAGTGAAGTGACTTGCCGGTAACGAGACTGAACAAGGTATTGGGATACCGACGATCGAGTCTCGGGCAAGTAACGTACCGATTGACAAAGGGAATTGTATACGGGATTGTTTAATCCTCGACATCGTGGTTCATCCGATGAAATCATCGAGGAGCATGTGGGAGCCAACATGGGTATCCAGATCCCGCTGTTGGTTATTGCCCGAGAGTCGTCTCGGTCATGTCTGCATGTCTCCCGAACCCGTAGGGTCTACACACTTAAGGTTCGGTGACGCTAGGGTTGTATGAATATGAGTATGCAGCATACCGAATGTTGTTCGGAGTCTCGGATGAGATCCCGGATGTCACGAGGAGTTTCGGAATGGTCCGGAGGTAAAGAATTATATATAGGAAGTAGTATTTCGGCCATCGGGAAAGTTTCGGGGTCACCCGGTAATGTACCGGGACCATCGGAAGGGTCCCAGGGGTCCACCGGGTGGGGCTACCCATCCCGGAGGGCCCCATGGGCTGAAGTGGGAGGGGAGCCAGCCCATAGTGGGCTGGTGCGCCCCCCTAGGCCCACCCCCTGCACCTAGGGTTGAAACCCTAGGGTGGGGGGCGCACCACATGCCTTGGGGGGCACTCCTCCCCCCTTGGCCGCCGCCCCCTTGGGAGATTCAATCTCCCAGGGCCGGCGCCCCCCAGGGGGCCTGTATAAAGGAGGGCAGGGGGGAGGGCAGCCGTACCCTTGTGCTTGGCGCCTCCCCCCCTGCTACACCTCGTCCTCCTCCCGTAGTCGCTTGGCGAAGCCCTGCTGGAGTTCTGCTGCATCCACCACCACGCCGTCGTGCTGTTGGATCATGATCAACCTCTCCTTCCCCCTTGCTGGATCAAGAAGGAGGAGACGTCTCCCGTCCCATACGTGTGTTGAACGCAGAGGTGCTGTCCGTTCTGCACTTGGTCATCGGTGATCCGAATCACGGCGAGTACGACTCCATCATCAACAACCCCTTGAACGCTTACGCACTCGATCTAAAAGTGGTATGTAGATGCAAACTCACTCCCTTGACTCTTTGCTTAGATGAACTCGTAGATGGATCTTGGTGAAACCGTGGGAAAATTTTTAATTTTCTGCAACGTTCTCCAACAGTGGCATCATGAGCTAGATCTATGCGTAGTTCTCTATTGCACGAGTAGAACACAATTTTGTTGTGGGCGTAGATCTTGTCAACTTGCTTGCCGCTACTAGTCTTATCTTGCTTCAGCGGTATTGTGGGATGAAGCGGCCCGGACCAACCTTACACGTACGCTTACGTGAGACCGGTTCCACCGACTGACATGCACTAGTTGCATAAGGTGGCTGGCGGGTGTCTGTCTCTCCTACTTTAGTTGGAGCGGATTCGATGAAAAAGGTCCTTATGAAGGGTAAATAGAAGTTGACAAAATCACATTGTGGTTATTCGTAGGTAAGAAAATGTTCTTGCTAGAACCCAATTGCAGCCACGTAAAAGATGCAACAACAATTAGAGGACGTCTAACTTGTTTTTGCAGCAATTGACTTGTGATGTGATATGGCCAGAAGTTGTGATGAATGACGAATGATATATTGTGATGTATGAGATCATGTTCTTGTAATAGGAATCACGACTTGCATGTCGATGAGTATGACAACCGGCAGGAGCGATAGGAGTTGTCTTTATTTTTGTATGACCTGCATGTCATTGAAGAACGCCATGTAACTTACTTTACTTTATTGCTAAACGCGTTAGCCATAGAAGTAGAAGTAGTCGTTGGCGTGACAACTTCATGAAGACACGATGATGGAGATCATGATGATGGAGATCATGGTATCATGCCGGTGACAAGATGATCATGGAGCCCCGAAGATGGAGATCAATGGAGCTATATGATATTGGCCATATCATGTCACTACTATATAATTGCATGTGATGTTTATTATGTTTATGCATCTTGTTTACTTAGAACGACGGTAGTAAATAAGATGATCCCTTACACAATTTCAAGAAGTGTTCTCCCCTAACTGTGCACCGTTGCTAAAGTTCATCGCTTCTAAGCACCACGTGATGATCGGGTGTGATGGATTCTTACGTTCACATACAATGGGTGTAAGACAGATTTACACATGCAAAACACTTAGGGTTAACTTGACGAGCCTAGCATGTACAGACATGGCCTCGGAACACAGAGACCGAAAGGTCGAACACGAGTCGTATGGAAGATACGATCAACATGAGAATGTTCACCGATGATGACTAGTCCGTCTCACGTGATGATCGGACACGGCCTAGTCGACTCGGATCGTGTAACACTTAGATGACTAGAGGGATGTCTAATCTGAGTGGGAGTTCATTATAATACTTTGATTAGATGAACTTAATTATCATGAACTTAGTCTAAAAACCTTTGCATATATGTCTTGTAGATCAAATGGCCAACGCTCATGTCAACATGAACTTCAACACGTTCCTAGATAAAACCAAGATGAAAGAAGATGGCAGCAACTATACGGACTGGGTCCGGAACCTGAGGATCATCCTCATAGCTGCCAGGAAACAATATGTCCTAGAAGGACCGCTAGGTGACGCTCCCGTCCCAGAGAACCAAGACATTATGAATGCTTGGCAGACTCGTGCTGATGATTACTCCCTCGTTCAGTGCGGCATGCTTTACAGCTTAGAACCGGGGCTCCAAAACCGTTTTGAGCATCACGGAGCATATGAGATGTTCGAGGAGCTGAGACTAGTTTTTCAAGCTCGCGCCCGGGTCGAGAGATATGACGTCTCCGACAAGTTCTACAGTTGTAAGATGGAGGAAATAGTTCTGTCAGTGAGCACATACTCAAGATGTCTGGGTTGCACAACCGTATGACCCAGCTGAATATTAACCTCCCTGATGAGGCGGTCATTGACAGAATCCTTCAGTCGCTCCCACCAAGCTACAAGAGCTTTGTGATGAACTACAATATGCAGGGAATGGAAAAGACCATTCCTGAAGTATTTTCTATGCTGAAGTCAGCAGAGGCTGAAATCAAGAAAGAACATCAAGTGTTGATGGTCAATAAGACCACTAAGTTCAAGAAGGGCAAGGGCAAGAAGAACTTCAAGAAGGACGGCAAGGATGTTGCCGCGCCCGGTAAGCCAGTTACCGGGAAGAAGTCAAAGAATGGACCCAAGCCTGAGACTGAGTGCTTTTATTGCAAGGGGAAGGGTCACTGGAAGCGGAACTGCCCCAAATACTTAGCGGATAAGAAGGCCGGCAACACCAAAGGTATATTTGATATACATGTAATTGATGTGTACCTTACCAGTACTCGTAGTAACTCCTGGGTATTTGATACCGCTGTCGTTGCTCATATTTGTAACTCACAGCAGGAGCTGCGGAATAAGCGGAGACTGGCGAAGGATGAGGTGACGATGCGCGTGGGGAATGGTTCCAGAGTCGATGTGATCGCCGTCGGCACGCTACCTCTACATTTACCTACGGGATTAGTTTTGAACCTTAATAATTGTTATTTGGTGCCAAGTTTGAGCATGAACATTGTATCTGGATCTCGTTTGATACGAGATGGCTACTCATTTAAATTCGAGAATAATGGTTGTTCTATTTATATGAGAGATATGTTTTATGGTCATGCTCCGATGGTCAATGGTTTATTCTTAATGAATCTCGAGCGTAATGTTACACATATTCATAGCGTGAATACCAAAAGATGTAAAGTTGATAACGATAGTCCCACATACTTGTGGCACTGCCGCCTTGGTCACATTGGTGTCAAGCGCATGAACAAGCTCCATCCTGATGGACTTTTGGAGTCTCTAGATTATGAATCATTTGACACATGAGAACCATGCCTCATGGGCAAAATGACCAAGACTCCGTTATCCGGAACAATGTAGCGAGCAACCAACTTGTTGGAAATCATACATACCGATGTGTGCGGTCCAATGAGCGTTGAAGCTCGCGGAGGATATCGTTATGTTCTCACTCTCACTGATGACTTGAGTAGATATGGGTATGTCTACTTAATGAAACACAAGTCTGAGACCTTTGAAATGTTCAAGGAATTTCAGAATGAGGTAGAGAATCAACGTGACCGAAAGATAAAATTCCTACGATCAGATCGTGGAGGAGAATACTTAAGTCACGAATTTGGTACACACTTAAGGAAATGTGGAATCGTTTCACAACTCACGCCGCCTGGAACACCTCAGCGTAACGGTGTGTCCGAACATCGTAATCGCACTCTATTAGATATGGTGCAGTCTATGATGTCTCTTACCACTTTACCGCTATCATTTTGGGGATACGCTCTAGAGACAACTACATTCACTTTAAATAGGGCACCGTCTAAATCCGTTGAGACGACACCGTATGAATTATGGTTTGGGAAGAAACCTAAGATGTCGTTTCTAAAAGTTTGGGGATGCGATGCTTATGTCAAGAAACTTAACCATGAAAAGCTCAAACCCAAGTCGGAAAAATGCGTCTTCATAGGATACCCTAGGGAAACCGTTGGGTATACCTTCTACTTAAGATCCGAGGTCAAGATCTCTGTTGCCAAGAACAGATGCTTTCTGGAAAAAGAGTTTCTCTCGAAAGAAGTAAGTGGCAGGAAAGTAGAACTCGATGAAGTACTACCTCTTGAACGGGATAGTAGTGCAGCTCGGGAAAATGTTCCTGTGATGCCTACACCAACTGAAGAGGAAAATAATGATGATGCTCAAGGTACTTCGGATCAAGTTGCTACTGAACTTCGTAGGTCCACAAGGACACGTTCTGCACCAGAGTGGTACGGCAACCCCGTCCTGGAAATCATGTTGTTAGACAACGGTGAACCTTCCAACTATGAAGAAGCGATGGCGGGCCCAGATTCCAACAAATGGCTTGAAACCATGAAATCCGAGATAGAATCCATGTATGAAAACAAAGTATGGACTTTGACAGACTTGCCCGATGATCGGCGAGCGATAGAAAACAAATGGATCTTTAAGAAGAAGACGGACGCGGATGGTAATATTACCGTCTATAAAGCTCGACTTGTCGCTAAGGGTTATCGACAAGTTCAAGGGATTGACTACGACGAGACATTCTCTCCTGTAGCGAAAGCTGAAGTCCATCCGAATCATGTTAGCAATTGCCGCATACTATGATTATGAGATATGGCAAATGGACGTCAAAACGGCATTCCTTAACGGGCATCTTAAGGAAGAACTGTATATGATGCAGCCGGAAGGTTTTGTCGATCCTAAGAACGCTAACAAAGTATGCAAGCTCCAGCGATCCATTTATGGGCTGGTGCAAGCATCACGGAGTTGGAATATTCGCTTTGATGAGATGATCAAAGCGTTTGGGTTTATGCAGACTTATGGAGAAGCCTGTGTTTACAAGAAAGTGAGTTGGAGCTCTGTAGCATTTCTCATATTATATGTAGATGACATACTCTTGATGGGAAATGATATAGAACTTCTGGACAGCATTAAGGCCTACTTGAATAAGTGTTTTTCAATGAAGGACCTTGGAGAAGCTGCTTATATATTAGGCATTAAGATCTATAGAGATAGATCGAGATGCCTCATAGGTCTTTCACAAAGCACATACCTTGATAAGATTTTGAAGAAGTTCAAAATGGATCAGTCCAAGAAGGGGTTCTTGCCTGTATTGCAAGGTGTGAGATTGAGCTCGGCTCAATGCCCGACCACGGCAAAAGATAAAGAAGAGATGAGTGTCATCCCCTATGCTTCAGCCATAGGATCTATTATGTATGCCATGCTGTGTACCAGACCTGATGTAAACCTTGCCGTAAGTTTAGTAGGAAGGTACCAAAGTAATCCCGGCAAGGAACACTGGACAGCGGTCAAGAATATCCTGAAGTACCTGAAAAGGACAAAGGACACGTTTCTCGTTTATGGAGGTGACGAAGAGCTCGTCGTAAAGGGTTACGTCGATGCTAGATTCGACACAGATCTGGATGACTCTAAGTCACAAACCAGATACGTATATATGTTGAATGGTGGAGCAGTAAGCTGGTGCAGCTGCAAGCAGAGCGTAGTGGCGGGATCTACATGTGAAGCGGAGTACATGGCAGCCTCGGAGGCAGCGCATGAAGCTATTTGGGTGAAGGAGTTCATCACCGACCTAGGAGTCATACCCAATGCATCGGGGCCGATCAAACTCTTCTGTGACAACACTGGAGCTATTGCACTTGCCAAGGAGCCCAGGTTTCACAAGAAGACCAGGCACATCAAGCGTCGTTTCAACTCCATCCATGAAAAATTTCAAGATGGAGACATAGATATTTGCAAAGTACATACGGATCTGAATGTCGCAGATCCGTTGACTAAACCTCTCTCGCGAGCAAAACATGATCAACACCAGAACTCTATGGGTGTTCGATTCATCACAATATAACTAGATTAGTGACTCTAGTGCAAGTGGGAGACTGTTGGAAATATGCCCTAGAGGCAATAATAAAAGTATTATTATATTTCATTGTTCATGATAATTGTCTTTTATTCATGCTATAACTGTATTATCCAGAAATCGTAATACACGTGTGAATACATAGACCACAATATGTCCCTAGTGAGCCTCTAGTTGACTAGCTCGTTGTGATCAACAGATAGTCATGGTTTCCTGGCTATGGACATTGGATGTCGTTGATAACGGGATCACATCATTAGGAGAATGATGTGATGGACAAGACCCAATCCTAAGCATAGCACAAAGATCGTGTAGTTCGTTTGCTATAGCTTTTTCAATGTCAAGTATCTCTTCCTTAGACCATGAGATCGTGTAAGTCCCGGATACCGTAAGAGTGCTTTGGGTGTACCAAACGTCACAACGTAACTGGGTGACTATAAAGGTGCACTACAGGTATCTCCGAAAGTGTCTGTTGGGTTGACACGGATCGAGACTGGGATTTGTCACTCCGTATGACGGAGAGGTATCTCTGGGCCCACTCGGTAATGCATCAACATAATGAGCTCAATGTGTCCAAGTGGTTGGTCACGGGATCATGCATTATGGTACGAGTAAAGTGACTTGCCGGTAACGAGACTGAACAAGGTATTGGGATACCGACGTTCGAGTCTCGGGCAAGTAACGTACCGATTGACAAAGGGAATTGTATACGGGATTGTTTAATCCTCGACATCGTGGTTCATCCGATGAAATCATCGAGGAGCATGTGGGAGCCAACATGGGTATCCAGATCCCGCTGTTGGTTATTGCCTGAGAGTCGTCTCGGTCATGTCTGCATGTCTCCCGAACCCGTAGGGTCTACACACTTATGGTTCGGTGACGCTAGGGTTGTATGAATATGAGTATGCAGCATACCGAATGTTGTTCGGAGTCCCAGATGAGATCCCGGACATCACGAGGAGTTTTGGAATGGTCCGGAGGTAAAGAATTATATATAGGAAGTGGTATTTCGGCCATCGGGAAAGTTTCGGGGTCACCTGGTAATGTACCGGGACCACCGGAAGGGTCCCGGGGGTCCACCGGGTGGGGCCACCCATCCCGGAGGGCCCCATGGGCTGAAGTGGGAGGGGAGCCAGCCCATAGTGGGCTGGTGCGCCCCCTAGGCCCACCCCTGCGCCTAGGGTTGAAACCCTAGGGTGGGGGGGGGGCACACCACATGCCTTGGGGGGCACTCCTCCCCCCTTGGCCGCCACCCCCTTGGGAGATTCAATCTCCCAGGGCCGGCGCCCCCCCAGGGGGCCTATATAAAGGAGGGCAGGGGGAGGGCAGCCGTACCCTTGTGCTTGGCGCCTCCCCCCCTGCTACACCTCGTCCTCCTCCCGTAGTCGCTTGGCGAAGCCCTGCTGGAGTTCTGCTACATCCACCACCACACCGGCGTGCTGTTGGATCATCATCAACCTCTCCTTCCCCCTTGCCGGATCAAGAAGGAGGAGACGTCTCCCGTCCCGTACGTGTGTTGAACGCGGAGGTGCTCTCCGTTCAGCACTTGGTCATCGGTGATCCGAATCACAGCGAGTACGACTCCATCATCACCAACCCCTTGAACGCTTCCGCACTCGATCTACAAGTGGTATGTAGACGCAAAATCACTCCCTTGACTCATTGCTTAGATGAACTCATAGATGGATCTTGGTGAAACTGTAGGAAAAATTTTAATTTTCTGCAACGTTCTCCAACATCCGCTTCCTCCCATGAGGAGAAGGGATGTCAGCTTGCCCTTACCTTTCACTTTTGGAAGTGGAAGTTCTGATCTCCCTAGACAAATTGCCTGTTGTGCCTCCAGAATGAAGGCCACCTTTGGCCTCTTCGCTCTCCTCCTTATCTTCCCCCACCGGCACTTGACATGGTGCCGGAGCCAGCATACTTGTTAATACCGGATCAACAGAGTCTTCAAGAAGTCGAGCCGAACACCTAATTCTCTCTGCATTCTTTAGCCAGCCCTGGCCGAGTAGAGTTTTATCAGTACAATGTTATGAGTAAATTGACTAAACTGTGTTCGTGAGTCAAATGCTTACCGGAGTATCCGGATGATTGCAGTCAAGGCTGAGGTCCTCTGTATTATCCCGCCACTGTTTTCGTGCGCTGAAGAATAAATTCCACATCCCTGTGAGAATTGTGCCAGAGAAGTGCTGAAGGGTCCGTGGACCTTCCGGATTGAACTCCCACATACGGAGAGGACGCCGCTGGCACGGAAGGATCCAGCGAATTAGCATTACTTGTATTATATTGGTGAGACCGGTGCCCTTTTTAATGAGGCTCCGAATGCGACTTTGCAAACTCAGCACCTCATCAATAGATCCCCAGTCCAGCCCCTTGTTAATCCACGAGGCAAGCTGTAAAGGAGGGCCAGATTGAAATGCAGGTGTAGCCGCCCACTTTCTACCATGGGGTTCGGTAATGTAAAACTTCTCCCGTTGCCATAAGTCAGAAGATTCTGCGAAGGAGCCCTTTGCCCAAGGATAAGCGGTAAGTTTTCTTATTGAAGCGCCTCCGCACTCTGCTTGTTTCCCGTCGATCACCTTCGGTGTCACATTGAAGGTCTTAAGCCATAAGCCGAAGTCTGGAGAAATACGGAGGAAGGCCTATCATGTGATGATAAATGCCGAGATGTGAAGGAAGGAGTCTGGAGCTAGATCGTGAAAATCCATCCCGTAATAAAACATGAGCCCTCGAACGAAGGTATTAAGAGCAAATACAAGCCCCCGGAGGAAATGAGAGATAAATACGACCCTCTCATTGGATCTGGGAGTAGGAATCACTTGCCGTTGAGCAGGTAGACTGTGGAGGATTTCCGTAGTCAAGTGTCTTGCCTCCCTGAGCTTTGAAATGTCCTCCTCTGTGACACAAGAGGCCATCCACCGGCCTTGAAGGTTGGGTTCGGACATGGCTGGAAGCTCGAAGCGACTGGGTTGACCCTTGAGTGATGGAACTTGAGGTGGGAGGTGGAGGAAAGAACTACCGTGGAAGAAAAAGGACATGCCTTAGCCCCTTTATAAAGGTGAAGAATATCAAGTGTCTCCTCCACGGCCTTAAAACATGCCTATTCCCACGGAATCATGCCAACAGAACGGTTGGGTTACCATGCCCATGTTGATGAAAATCCTGCAATAAGAGGATACGATCTCTGCTTTGACAAGACATGCCAGTAAAAACCGCCTCCTGAAACATGGAGTGGTAGGCTAGAAAACGATTCGAAATAATGGCCGGGTGATGACGTAATGTTGTGCTACCAAAATTGTCAGCGGATTGGACTCGTGAGGTATTATACCCTTTGCGGTTATGTGTGGAACTTATTTTGCAGAGCCAGGCATAGTCTTTGTGTTTGAGATCTACTTTGAAGTATTCAGAGAAGGAACTAGCCTTGCAATGCCAAGGACAATCTGCACACCGGACTCCTCGTCATTGAAGCCTGGTTCAGGGGCTACTGAGGGAGTCCTGGACTAAGGGGTCCTCGGACAACCAGACTATGTACTTGGGCCGGAGTGTTGGGCTATGAAGATACAAGATAGAAGACTTATTCCCGTGTCCGGATGGGACTTTCCTTTGCGTGGAAGGCAAGCTTGGGGAGTCAGATATGTAGATTCCTTTCTCTGTAACTGACTTTGTGTAACCCTAGCCCTCTCTGGTGCCTATATAAACCGGAGGGTTTAGACTTCTAGGGTTCAGCCACAACAATCATAACCTCATAGGCTAGGCTTCTAGGGCTTAGCAATTACAATCTCGTGGTAGATCAACTCTTGTAATACTCATATTCATCAAGATCAATCAAGCAGGAAGTAGGGTATTACCTCCATAGAGAGGGCCCGAACCTGGGTAAACATTGTGTCCCCCGCCTCCTATTACCATTAGCCTTAGACGCATAGTTCGGGACCCCCTACCCAAGATCTGCTGGTTTTGACGCAGAGAATGACACCATATGAACTATGGTTTGGCAAGAAACCTAAGTTATTGTTTCTTAAGAGTTTGGGGCTGCGATGCTTATGTCGATCGGCTTCAGCCAGAAAAGCTCAAACCCAAAGTGGACAATTGTGTCTTCATACAATACCCAAAGAAGCATATAGGGTATACCTTCTATCTGAGATCGGAGGGCAAACTACTTGTCTCTAAAAATAGGTCCTCTCTCAAGAAAGAGCTTCTCTCAAAAGAATTGAGTGGGAGGAAGATAGAAATTGATGAGGTTGTTGAACCTTTACTTCAACCAGAGAGTAGCACAACACAGAAAGATGTTTCCGTGGCACCTCGTTAGTTGAAGAGAAAGCTAATGATGATGACCATGGAGCTTCAGATCAAGTTACTATCAAACCTCGTAGGTCGACAAAGGGTGCATACAACTTCTGAGTGGTAACCCTGTCTTAAAGGTCATGTTGTTGGACAACAGTGAACCTATGAGCTATGGAGAAGCGATAGTGGGCTTGGATTCCAACAAATGGCTAGGAGCCATGAAATCCGAGATAGGATCCATGTATGATAACAAAGTATGGACTTTGGTGGACTTGTCCGAAGATCAGCAAGCCATTGAGAACAAATGGATATTTAAGAAGAAGACAGACGCTGATGGTAATGTCACTATTTATGAAGCTCGACTTGTCTCAAAGAAGTTTCCGACAAGTTCAAGGAGTTGACTATGATGAGACTCTCTCAATCATAGCGATTCTAAAATCTGTTAGAATTTTGTTAGCAGTTGCTGCATTTTCATTTATGAAATCTGGCAGATGGATGTCAAAACAAAGTTTCCTTGACGGTTTCAGCGAGGAAAGGTTGTATGTGATACAACCAGAAGTTTTTGTCGATCCTAAGGATGGTAAAAGGTATGCAAGCTACAGCGATCCTTCTATGGTTTGGAGCAAGCATCTTGGAGTTGGAACATATGCTTTGATGAGGTGATCAAAGCTTTTAGGTTTATACAAAGTTTGCAAGAAACTTGTATTTACAAGAAAGTGAGTGGGTGCACTACAATATTTTGGATAAGTATATGTGGATGACATATTGTTGATCGAAAATGATGTAGAATTTCTGGAAAGCATAAAGAGTTGTTTGAATGGAGTTTTTTAAAGGAAGAGCTGGGTAAAACTGCTTATATATTGGGTATCAAGATCTATAGAGATAGACCAAGACGCCTGATACAACTTTCACAGAGCACATACCTTGACATGATGTTGAAGGAGTTCTAAATGGATCAGTCAAAGAAGGAGTTCTTGCCTGAGTTTTAAGGTGTGAAGTTAAGACTTGAGGCTCGACCACGACAAAAGAAATAGAAAGGACGAAGGTCGTCCCCTATGCCTTAGCCATAGGCTCTATACGATATGCCATGCTGTGTGCCGCACCTGATATGTGCCTTGTCACGAGTCTGGCAAGGGGGGTACAAGAGTGATCCAGAAATGGATCATTAGACAATGGTCAAAATTGTCCTCAGGAAAAAGGAAATGTTTCTCAATTATAGAGGTGATAAAAAGTTTGACGTAAAGGGTTACGTCGATGGAAGCTTTAACACCAATCCGGATGACTCTGAGTAGCAAACCCGATACGTATAGTAGAGCAACCATTTGGAATAGCTCCAAGTGTAGCGTGGAAGCAGCATCTACAATATGACATAGAGATTTGCGAAGTACATACGGATCTGAATGTTGCAGACCCGTTTACTAAACCTCTTCCATGAGCAAAATATGATTAACACCAGAACTCTATGGGTGTTCAATTCATCACAATATAACTACATTATTGACTCTAGTGCAAGTGAGAGACTATTGGAAATATGCCCTAGAGGAAATAATAAAATGGTTATTATTATATTTCCTAGTTCGTGATAATTGTCTATTGTTCATGCTATAATTGTACTAACCGGAAACCGTAATACATGTGTGAATACATAGACCACAATATGTCCCTAGTTATCCTGTAGTTGACTAGCTCATTGATCAATAGATGGTTGTGGATTCCTGACCATGGACATTAGATATCGTTGATAACGGGATCACATCATTAGGAGAATGATGTGATGGACAAGACCCAATCCTAAGCATATCACAAGATCGTGTAGTTCGTTTGCTAGAGCTTTTCTAATGTCAGGTATCATTTCCTTAGACCATGAGATTTTGCAACTCCCAGATATCATAGGAATGCTTTGGGTGCATCAAACAGCACAACATAACTGGGTGATTATAAAGGTTTACTACAGGTATCTCCATAAGTGTCTGTTGGGTTGGCACAAATCAAGACTAGGATTTGTCACTCTGTATGACAGAGAGGTATCTCTGGGCCCACTCGGTAATGCATCATCATAATGAGCTCATTGTGACTAAAGGAGTTAATCAGGGGATCTTGTGTTACAGAACGAGTAAAGAGACTTGCCGGTAACGAGGTTGAACGAGGTATGGGGATACCGACGATCGAATCTCGGTCAAGTAACATACCGATGGACAAAGGGAATTGTATACGGGATTGATTGAATCCCCGACATCATGTTTCATTCGATGAGATCATCATGGAACATGTGGGAGCCAATATGGGTATCCAGATCCTGCTATTGGTTATTGTCCGGAGAGATGTCTCGGTCATGTCTGCATGGTTCCCGAACCCATAGGGTCTACACACTTAAGGTTCGGTGATGCTAGAGTTGTAATGGGAATTGTATGTGGTTACCGAAAGTTTTTCGGAGTCTCAAATGAGATCCGGGACGTCACGAGGAGTTCCGGAATGGTCCAGAGGTAAAGATTTACATATGGGAAGTCCTATTTTGGCCACTGGAAAATGTTCAGGATTTTTCGGTATTGTATCGGGAAAGTTCTAGAAGGTTCTGGAGTGGGGCCCACCTGCATGGGGGAGACCCACATGAACTTGGTAGTGGGAGAAATGCCCCACACCCCTAATCAAGGCGCACCAAGATCCCCCTTTAAAGGAATAAGATCATATCTCGAAGGGATAAGATCAAGATCCCTAAAAAGGGGGATAACAATCGGAGGGGAAGGGAAAGGATGGGATTTCTTTCGTCCCACCTTTGCCAATGCCCCAATGGACTTGGAGGGCAAGAAACCAGCCCCCTCCATACCTATATATAGTGGGGAGGTGCATGGGAGGCGCACCCCTTGCCCCTGGCGCAGCCCTTCCCCCTCCTACACCATCTTCTCCTCCATAGTGCTTGGCGAAGCTCTGCTGGAGAACAGCAAGCTCCACCACCACGCCATCGTGCTGCCAGAGTTCTCCCTCAACTTTTCCTCTCCCCTTGCTGGATCGAGAAGGAGGAGATGACCCGGGCTGTACGTGTGTTGAATGCGGAGGCGCCGTTCGTTCAACGCTTGGATCGGATCTTCCGCGATTTGAATCGCCGCGAGTACGACTCCATCAACCGCGTGCTTGTACCGCTTCCGCTTAGCGATATTCAAGGGTATGAAGATGCACTCCCTTTCTCTTGTTGCTAGCTTCTCCTAGATTGATCTTGGTGACACGTAGGATTTTTTTTAATTATTACTACATTCCCCAACAATTCGAAGCTCAACTTTGCAATCAAACTCACAAGACCTGGCATTACATAGACAAAATTCAGAACAAGCTCTCAAAATACCTTACATAAGTCAACATTCATGTGACTATGCATCTCAGTAGAGTAAATATTTTCTTCTGAACTGAAGCCAGGAATAGGAAAAAATGATCGACTTTGCTAACAGCAAAGGGCGTCCCACTCAAAATATCAAATTCACGTCTTCTGGCTAACATCAATGAGCAAAATTTGACAAGGTATTCCAATTCCAATATATTAAACTAATGTCTTCTTCCTAACATCAGTGATTAAACTTTGACAAGCTTTTACCATTCAAAATATGTAATGCTTATGATTGTGGAATGGGCAGGGTTTGTCATCAGGTTGTCATCAGATAGTCCGGTGGCTCAAGGTGACGACGAATGATTAGAGAACCATTCGATGTTTTGTGCATGACAAAGTATTATGGAGGACACAAACCATCTAAACATTTTGTGCGGTTCCACTAAAATCAAGCTGAGCATCCCTGTGGATTTCGTATTTATATGCTGCAAGAAAACAAAGACACATCAGCACACACATGAATATTGGCCCTAGTGTCAACCCACCAATTGGTGGACTAACAAACTGAAAGTACGGTAAATAGATTACCATACCCAGATGCCCCATCATTGTTGCTTAGAATGACATTGACAGACTTGGAATCCTGTCCTGGCTTCTTGTACTTGTTTGGGCACTTGTTTGCCCAGTGCACTCCACGTGTTCTAGAGTTGCCTATGCTCTCTGCACATTAGTCATGTCACCAGCATCTACTAATACTCTATAAAGCTTCTGGATCATTCCTTCTGTAATGTAGCGCAAACAATGACTGCTTCTTTCTGCAAAGTGGTAAGGCCAACTGGACCCACTAATGCAGCAGTTTGCCTTAGACACATTGGCTCCTTTTGTGCAGTTCAACTAAAATCAAAGTCTAAATAAAACCGAGCAGAAATTTTGATATCCCTGTAAGCAACAATAGGTATAAGGGAAACAATTACTGAGAAATAACGGTTGATGACTTGTACTCCCAGAAGAAAAACATCTACTGATCTACCTTATCTTACGGGAAAACAAAGCAGGAGAGTAGCAATTCTCAGTCAGTGTGATTCATTCATATTAACTAGATATTACCTTAACAATGCCTTGTTTCAACATGTATAAAGAGCAACAAAGCAGAAAAGTACCATTCCTAAAACAATGCGACTGATTCATATTAACAGAGACATTATCTTAACAATACCTTGGTTAAACATGTAAAAAGAACTACAAAGCAGGATAGTACCATTGGTAAAACACTGTAATAGATATGTAATAACAGAGACATTATCTCAACAATATGTCGCTTACACATGTAATCCGACCGACCCCTAACAGAAATGGTACTCCCGCCGATCCCTAACAAGTGTTGCAGTTTTGAACTAAGTTTCAGTAGTCAATTCTGAGAGTGGCATTGCTTAATTTTACTAGAAGAATTAGATTAAGAAAAAGTATAAACGATTCCAGGGGAGAGTGGGTGCAACAACACCATGTGATTCCATCTACTTATAAAGGTGGTGATGCAGAGTTTGTTGTAACAAAGGAACAAGCATCATATCTGGGTTGGTCCCATTTTTGTTCACTACTTAATGGGAAAAGATAGCAATACAATAGCTTCAATTCAACATTTATTTAAAACAATACAAATACAAGTAGCACAACATCTCAAAGCACACTGCACCATCATGCGGAGGAAAGTCGGTACTAACCTTTCCTGATCTAGATTTGAAACAATGCATGAGGAGGACTTCAAAGAAACCTGTAACATCCCAATTTTCAATTTGGATGTTATACATAGATCATCATATGCATATCATATTTATCCTTGTTTTTGGTTGAGATCCTAGAAATCTTAAGAAACTCAAGGACCCAAGGAGAGGGTTGGAGGTTTCACAAAAATCATATTTGAATTTAATTCAAATTTGAAGAAAGGATCAATTGATTTTATTAATTTTCTCTCCAATTATTTCCAATATTAGAAATAAATGAGAGAAGATAATATGACTTCTTCAAATTAAGAGAAATATTGGATAAAGAATTTTAAAATCGAATTATGAATTTTCTGGTATTTTATTTGCTATTTTATTTGAATTGGAAAAATATGCATTTTTTGAAAATTGCATTTTTAGGCCAGAAAAATGTTTACTTTGTTCTAAATATTCAATTTAGACGGTGAAATTATTTTTGGCATTTCTAGAAAAAATATTTTTTATTAGGAATATTTCTTCGGGCGAAATTATTTTTAAAAAAAACTTTCGACCTCGGCATCCATGCCGAGGCCGGACT
>LT934112.1:96917384-96931734 GCA_900231445.1 Triticum turgidum subsp. durum
CTGATGCCGCCGCCGCTAGTCGACTTCGCCGCTGCCACAAGCTCCGCCGCCGCTCTTGCAGCCCCGCGACGTCGCCCGCCGCCGCCGAACGCCGCCGCTGCCTGCGCCGGATCCCACCGGAGCCTCCACCCTCCACCGTTGACCGCCTCCCGTTGACCGTTATAAAACCGCCCCGGTTTGCTGGTTCACTTTGGTTTTTACGGTTTTATAGATCGGTTTTTTATGTTTTATTATTTAGCGGACGTTCGTCCGTCTGTTCGTTTTAACAAACGTTTTTTGTCAGATTAGTTCATACAGCGAACTTTCGTTCGATAGCCTTTTTCTTTTTATTTTATTTTCGGCCAGGGAGTTATCCGTGATTATTTTTATCGCGAATTTAGTCCCTGATCTTTAAACTAGAACAATTTTTTACTCATTTATCCAAATTAGATTAAACCAGCGCAAAAATCTTCGTCTCGAACCCCTCTTTCCAGTTAATAAACTTGAACATGATTTTGCTACTGTAAAATTTGACTTTAGTCCATATTAGTAAACGATCTTCTTTCATTCGTATTTTGAGTTTCGTTGATCTGTTTGAGTTGAATCTTTTTGCAAATCGTAGCTAATCACATGTACCTACTGCTAAGATCTAATTCACTTGTTAATATTGATGTTAGGTTTTGACTCTTTTTTAGTTTAAGCCGTTTGCTTGTTTCGTGTTTGATTTGGATCTTTTCTCGGTTTTTCTCGTGTTTCGTTCGAGAGATTGCTTATGTATGTTATTGTTTGTCTACGCTAGATTACCCGGAGTACGAAGCTTGTTACTACGGATCTCTAGAGTTTGCAGATCATCAGCAAGGCAAGTTACACTTTGATCATATTCTTTTATAACCAGTTTTTACTATGCATTAGTTCTGCCCCTCAAATACTTGCATTAGTAGGATTGGGAACATGTGGTTTTGGTTGTAGTGTTTGAGGTAGGAACCTACTACCTTTTGATCACCCCGGGAATATAAGTTATGCTTAGTATTGCTTATCCATGCTCATAGAAGGGGATTGGATCGTGATTTACACATGAAAGTTTGAGAGTTATTTTATTCATGGATCACACTAAGGTGGCAACTTTAATATACATCTGGGTGGATTGGTTGAGGCACCTGGGGAACCCAGTGTTTCCTATTTTTGGAAATCTCGGGGTATCCGTGTGATTATCCTATGAAATGTTACCCAGGCTCAAAGGGATCATAAGATTATTCATGCTAGAAATTAATGTGTGCACCAAGAAGCCATTATGGGCTCTGGCATGGTTGAGTAAGTTGCATGAGCTCTTGAAGAGATAGACTAGCAGATGTAGAGGGTTTTAGGTGGTACTGTCTACCCGGAGTAGAGAGTTAATGCTTCAGAACGGCTATGTCTCGATCATCCGATCATGGATGCGGTCGAGTCTTGTGGGGAAAAGTACGCAAACCTCTGCATAGTGTATAAACTAATCATGGTTAGCCGTGTCCCCGGTTATGGACATCTTGAGTATCTAGTACTTGAATCTATTGACGCGATCTCATCACGTTACTTTCGTTAATTATGATGTTGGGTTAATGATGATACTTGTAATTGGGATTTGGGTTCGGGTTACCTTCTCAAATAATGGGCAACATGGGATTAGTTAAATAAATTTATTCCTTTGTTGTAGGAAAAACTAGCTTTATGGAAAACCATGAAACTTATAGCCTCCATAGGCAAATATTGCATGTAGATATAGTTCATGCATTTCATTGCTTTATAGTGTAACATTCCAACATATTCCATGTGCTGGCTCGTTTCGGGCTGCAATGTCTTATGTTGCAGACTACTCAGACGACGAATAAGGTGCGATAGGTCGTTGTTTTGCACTCAGCTATACCGTTGGAGTTAATGGACTAATTTACCTTCGAAGCTTCCATAGTTATCTACTCACTCCATTCCTAAATATAAGTCTTTGTAGAGATTCTACTACGAAGCACATACAGATGTATATAGATGCATTTTAGAGTGTAGATTCACTCATTTTGATCTGTATGTGGTCCATAATGAAATCCCTCCAAACACTTATATTTAGGAACAGAGGGAGTAGTTTAGATGGCCTTCAGCCATGATTTATTTTTGCAAACATACTCTTTATGAGGACTCGATGTAATAAGTGTGTGATTGAAACTCTGTTATAATTCATTGAGTACTGTGCATGTTAGCATTACCGATCCAGGGATGAGACTGATGCACAGAGACTTGACCATTTGAGGTCTCGTCGCTACAAGATGGTATCAGAGCACATACTGACCGTCGGACGCGACCACTAGAATGAGCCACATGATTTCTCTTCTTTACTCATTTCTAATTCTCCTCTCTTTCTACTCTATAGATGGTGGATCCCAGAAACAAGTTCACTCAGCCGGATGACGACACTCCTTTCGGAAATTACTTGAAGGAAGTCACTAAGTATTTGAACATCGGACTACCAAGCTTCATGGGGGCTTTCCCTACATTTGTACCCGAAGAGGAGTGCTGGAAGATCAAAGTCTGGATACCTGGGAGGAGCCTATTGATTTCTACCTAGATGCAATAAGCTAGAGTATAGGAAACAGCATGGCCGCACATATCTCCTTTGGACGCATATGTGAGGTGTATCACAAGGAACTGGAGAATACCACTTACCAGATATGTGGCCGCCGAGATGACAAATGGGAGATGATTCGCACCAGGAGGGATGGATCAATCGCAGCTTACATTCAAGAGATGGGAGACCATATTCGTCGACAGGAGAATCGACAAATTATCCACATGAAGAAGATCAAGAAACTGGTGAGGAGAAACAACAAGTTGGAGGAGGAAATCAAGTCAATACATGATGGATACGAGGAAAAGATTGCCGTACTATTGGAGAAGAATGAAGACCTAAAGAAGAAGCTATGAGTATTCATGGGAGACCCTGCACCAAAGAAGGATAACAACCACCCAGGAGACTGCATTATCATCAACGACACCGACTCCGACCCTGATAGTCATGATGACTATGTTGACGAAGCTGGAGCAGATATCATGGAGTCTTCCTCTGATGAAAATTTCTAGACGACCACCATTGTAATTAGTAGTCTTTCCCTCCAAGTAGTTGCAACGATCGAGTTTGTAATCATTGATTAGACCGCTTTGTGTGATCTTGTGTGCTATTGATTGAAGTGAAATTGATTGTGTTTGTCTCATGAGCATTATGGGTAGTGAATTCTCTTAGATCCCAATTCTATTCTATTTTCTCACCCCTTCTAAACCCATCAGATGCCTCCAAGACGTGACAATGGATTTGCCTTCCCACCAGAGCTCACTCAGTTGATCCAGCAATAGAATACCTTGTTGTAGTTATTAGTACATAATCAGAACCAAGGCAACAAAATAACCCACGACCACCACCCCCTGTTGATCACCTAGCCCGTTTCCTAAGGTTGAAACCGCCGGTGTTTTCTAGTAGCACCGAGATGATTGTTGTAGATGATTGGATCCGCAAGATTGGAAGAGAGCAGACCAGTGCAGGATGCATACATGCTGAGAGAGTGCGTTTTGCCGCACATTTGTTTGATGGACCCGCAGCATCATGGTGGGGGAATTTCACTGCCACGTACCCCATTGACACTGTTACATGGGATCAGTTTCAGTAGGCTTTCCATACTGCCCATTTTTCAGCAGGATCTATGAGCATGAAGAAGCATGTGTTTCGCAACTTGTGCCATGGAGGACGTATAGTGGGCTAGTATGTGGATGATTTTGCTAGTTAGCACGCTATGCCCCTGATGACGTAGCTACAGATGCTGCAAAGCAGGAGAAGTTTCTGTAAGGACTAAATGATGAGCTGAGCATGCAGTTGATGGTGGCAAGATTTGAAAACTACCAGGTGTTGGTAGATAGGGCTCTTATGATTGGAGGAAAGCAGCAACAAATTTATAATCGCAAGAGGGAGTATGGATAGGGGAGGTACACCGCAGGAGCTCAGCAGAAGCCCTGCTATTCCCCGTACTCAGGAGGACATACCCACAACCATGCATGTCACAACCATGGAGGACACACGCACAATGGAGCAAGTTTGCACAACCATAGTGGCCCCAAGAATGGCAATGGGAATGGAGGAAGTAGCAGCCAGAACCGTTCCAACCCTTCAACACCAGCTAAGAGGGATTTGAGCCACATTACCTGTTTCAAGTGCCACAAGACTGGACATTATTCCAATGAATGTCCTGAAGCGAAGAATGGAAATGGCAAGGGAGGTTCTGCCAAGAATCCCAACCCCTTCATCAAAGGACAGGTGAACCACATCAGCGTGGAGGAGATTGAGGATCAACCCGACGCAGTTGTCGGTAAGTTTTTGATTAATGCATTTACCGCACTTGTTTTTTTCGATACTTGTGCTTCGCATTCATACACATCAAGGGGATTTGTGGATAAGTATAACCTGCCAGCCCTAGCCCTTAGGTCACCCATGTTAGTAAGCTCGCCAGGAGCAGAGTATATGGCCAGCCGATGGTGTGATCGGTTACCCTTAACCATTGGCAGCCATGTGTTTCCCTCTGTCCTAATAATTTTGGAGTCACAAGGATTGGATATTATATTAGGCATGGATTGGTTATCGAAGTATGGAAGAAACATTGATTGTGCTAGTAAGTCAATATTCCTCACCAACCCAGAAGGAAGGAGGATCAAGTATGTACCCCGGCATGTGCCGAAGAGGACTCAAGTGAATTCCTTATCAGGAGTTGTATAGGAGGAAGTACTAGTGGTGAAGGATTGCCCCGACGTATTTCCACAGGAATTGCCAGCCATGCCACCGGATCGAGACATTGAGTTTTTGATTGAGCTATTGCCAGGCACCGGGACAATATCAAAGAGACCATATCGGGTGCCCGCACAAGATTTGGAGCAAATTAAGAAGCAGATTAAGGACTTACTGGATAAAGGTTACATTCGACCAAGTTCATCACCTTGGGGAGCCCCAGTGGTTCTAGTGGAGAAGAAGGATGGATCTTTAAGGATGGTTGTTGATTATCGAGCGTTGAATGAGGTGACGATCAAGAACAAATACCCTCTATCGATGATCAATGATTTATTTGACTAGTTGCAAGGAGCTAAAGTCTTCTCTAAGATTGATCTTCGATCGGGTTATCACCAGTTGAAGATTTGAGAGCAGGATATACCTAAGACAACTTTCACTACAAGGTACGGGCTATATGAGTATACCATTATTTCATTTGGTCTGACTAACGCGCCTGCCTATTTCATGAACATGATGAACAAAGTGTTTATGGATTATTTGGATAAGTTCGTCGTGGTGTTCATTGATTATATATTGGTCTACACGAAGAATGAAGAGGAGCATAAGGAGCATTTGCGTTTGGTTCTTGAGAAGCTCAGAGAACATCAGTAGTATGCCAAGTTCAGCAAATGTGAGTTTTGGCTAAAGGAAGTTGGATTTCTCGGACATGTTATATCCGGAGAAGGAATAGCAGTTGACCATACCAGGGTTGCTTCTGTGACTAAATGGGTGGCACCCAGATCAGTTGTAGAGATCAGGAGTTTTCTTGGACTCGCAGGATATTACCGGAGGTTAGGTAAGAATTTCTCCAGGATTGCAAAGCCCATGACGGAGTTATTGAAGAAGGACACCAAGTTTAAATGGACCGAAGAGTGTGAAGCCAGTTTTCAGGAGTTGAAGAAATGTTTGGTTACAGCCCCAATGTTGATTCTCCCGGGCCAATGGAAGGATTATCAAGTGTATTGCGATGCTTCACATCGAGGACTTGGAGCAGTGCTTATGTAGGAAGGAAGAGTTGTTTCATATGCCTCACAACAGCTTAAAACTCATGAGTTGAACTATGCTACACATGAGTTGGATTTAGCGGCCGTAGTGCATGCGCTGAAGACATGGAGGCATTTTCTCATCGGAAACCATTGTGAGGTATACACGGATCATAAGAGTTGGAAATATATCTTCATGCAAAAGGAGTAGAACCTCAGGCAAAGGAGATGGTTGGAGATCATCAAGTATTATGATATAAAGTTACACTATCGTCCCGGAAAGGCCAATGTAGTAGCCGATGCGTTGAGCCACAAGAGTTATGTTAACATGCTCATGACCGGAGAATTACCTAAGGAGTTAGCAGGTGATGTCTGAGAGTTATGTTTGGAGATAGTTCCGAGAGATTATGTTGCAGCATTGGAAATTCAGTCCACTTTGATGGGAAAGATCAGAAAAGCCCAGAAGACTGACAAGGAGATTGCCGAGATAAAAGAAACGATGAGCAAAGGAAAGGCTAAAGGATTTCGTGAGGATGAGCACGACACTTTATGGTTTGAAGCTCGCGTTTATGTGCCTAATGACGCCAACATCAGGAAGTTGATTCTGTAGGAGGCCCATGATTCGCCGTATTCAATTCATCCAGGAAACACTAAGATGTATCTGGATTTGAAGGAAAGTTTCTGGTGGACAGGAATGAAGAAGGATATTGCTGAGTATGTAGCAGTATGTGATGTATGTTAGAGAGTTAAGGCAGAGCATTAGAAGCCTGCTGGATTGCTACAGCCATTGTCGATACTCGAATGGAAGTGGGATAAGCTTGGCATGGATTTTATCACTTGATTTCCTAGGACTCATTCAGGCTATGACTATCTGGGTTGTAGTCTATCGGTTGACGAAAGTAGCTCATTTGATCCCGGTGAAGACCAACTATACGAGTGCTAAGTTCGCAAAGATATACATGACCATGATCGTATGTCTGCATGGAGTTCCGAGGACAAGTGTATCAGATAGAGGAACCCAGTTCACTTCAAAGTATTGGAATTAGTTGCATGAAACTTTGGGTACCAGGCTAGAGTTCAGCACAGCCTTTCATCCACAAACAGATGGACAAACTGAGAGAGTCAATCAGATTTTGGAGGACATGTTGAGAGCTTGTGCGCTAGATTATGGATCTAGTTGGGACGACAAATTTGCCGTATGCAGAGTTCTCTTATAACAACAGTTATCAAGCCAGTTTGAAGATGGCCCCTTTCGAAGCTCTGTACGGAAGGAGGTGCAGGACACTGTTATCGTGGGATGAAGTTGGAGATCGACAGTTGTTCGGACCATATTTAATCAAATACTCTGAAGAGAAGGTTAAGTTTATTCGTGACAGACTCAAGGTAGCCCAGTCCAGGCAGAAGAGTTATACGGATTCTAAACGCAAGGAGATAGTTTACAAAGTCGAAGACAGAGTATATCTTCGTGTGTCCCCGCTTCGAGGAGTTAAGCATTTTGGAGTCAAGGGAAAGTTAGCACCATGTTTTGTGGGACGATACAAAGTTTTGGAGCGCATGGGAGAAGTTGCATACAAATTGGAATTGCCAGAAGGATTGTCAGGAGTTCACGATGTGTTTCACGTCTCCTAGTTGAAGAAGTGGCACGCTGAGATGGCCGATATCCCTCTAAGAGATACAGTGCCACTAGAAGCGATTCAGTTAGATAGTGATTTGACCTATTACTACTAGGAAAAGGGCTATAGATGGGATGGACACTAATGGCGCACCAGTCATGTGGTGCGCCATTAGTATATACTAATGGCGCACCCTGTTCTAGTGCGCAATTAGTGTGGAAGACACAAATGGCGCACCAGGAACATGGTGCGCCACTACTGTTGTTTATTTTTTTTTCTTTTTTTTGCAAAACTACTAATGGCGCACCGTGACACAGTGCGCCATTACTAGTTTAAACTAGTAATGGCGCACTGTGCCACGGTGCGCCATTAGAATATATACTTTTATTTTTATTTTTTTGCAAAACTTCTAATGGCGCACCAGAAGCCGGTGCGCCATTAGTAACCAGGGTTACTGATGGCGCATTTGCATACGGTGCGCCATTAGTACCAGGGTTACTATTTTTTTGTTAGTACCAGGTTTCCCCACTCGATCAACCCCAACCGTACGCCGCCGCCGCAGCCGCCCACGCGCCCCCGCCGTCCACCGCCTCCGTCCGCCGCAACCACCCACGCGCCCCCGCCGCCTTCGTCTCCCCTTCCTCCCCCTTGAGCGCCGCCTCCCCCCCGAGCCCCACCTCCCCCACGAGCGCCGCCTCCCTCGCCTGCCTACCTAACCCTCGGAGCTGCCAGAGACTTGGAGCCTCGGCCGGCAGCGCGTCAAGGTGCTGCCCCTCTCCTCTCCCTCGCCCCCTTCCCCTTGGGGCTACTCTGCCCCTCTCTCTCGGGCGTCCCCATGGGTGGCTGACGGCAGCGGCGTTGGATGCCCTCTCTCCCTGCTCTGGTTCCCCTCCCCCTCTCTCCACCCTGATCTAATTTTTCCTCTCCGAGCTGCAGCGCGAAGGAGGTCAGGGACGAGCGACAGGCCGGTGACCAGCAGCACCCCTCTCTTCTCCATTGCTGATCCCTCCCCAGGTACTATAACCCTAGCGTATGTGCTTATTTCCATGTTTCTACCCTACCTAGGAATGGAAGGTCCAAACTTACAAAACATGTCCCCAACCCAATCCAATACTAGAAATCGAAATCAAAATCAATGGGGCAAGCAAAGCAAAGGCCCCAAGGCTGGGACACTCTGATGAAGCAGTAATCTTTGGTTTCGTCATCAGCCCTTGCTCATGATAGCTAGGTTGTTGGTTTTCATAATCCTATTTTAGAGTGACCAACACAATAATAGAGTTTGTGAGGTGTTCAGGGTACAATTATCACAACGGAATTGATATAATAGTTATCACCCTAATACTTATGTTTCTGGAAAACTTGTTAGGTTTGAAGTATTCATATACTTGAAGAGTAGTTGAAGTAGATGCACTGAATTTCATGGCCATCCTATCTAGTTGCTGGGTGGAAATTTACTGCATTTTATTTGCAGTAGATGCACTGAATTTCACAGAAGAGTAGTTGCACTTCTGAACTGCTATGAGTACAAGTACTCTTCTCATTGGAGTGTGAAAGTTGTCAGTAGTTGCTTAAGCTAGAGAAGTACTCCTG
Organism: Triticum turgidum subsp. durum; assembly: GCA_900231445.1. Classification (NCBI taxonomy): domain Eukaryota; kingdom Viridiplantae; phylum Streptophyta; class Magnoliopsida; order Poales; family Poaceae; genus Triticum; species Triticum turgidum. Next base: position 96,926,378 of record LT934112.1, read on the forward strand.
AACATTTAGCTGTACTCCAGTGAGTACACCATGGAGTTACTTACTCCAGTAGCTTAATTAAGTGCAGTTGTTTCACTTACTCCAGTAGCTTAATTAAGTTGCAGTAGTGCTTGTAAGTTTGCAAGTTTTGTGTACTGCACTACTTGCATCAGTACTTTTGTGTAATCTGACTGTAGTGCTTGTATAGTTTCAGTAGTTTTTCTTCAATGAATTTGTTTGGTTGTATTAGTATAGTGTAGGACAACAATAGTGTAGCACTTGTTGCTGCTGTTAGGTTTCAGTTAATTTGTTTGGTTGAATTTTGGAGTACAACACAAAGAAACATTTTCAGTAGTTTGTCTTGTGCCCTCCATATTGTCTCATCTTCTTGTCTTGTTGTACTCCTGCTACTGCTTGCAAGTTCCAGGGTTTGCAACAATATTCCTACTTGAAGTAGTATGAAGGAGGATTCCAGTAGTGCAATAGTGCAGGAGTATGAATAATAGTGTTGTAGTGCACTGCTTACAATAGCCCTAAAATCCAGTAGCAAATGCTCTCCTTTAACTGAAACTTTAAGTGAAATTTTAATTTAACTTTAAAATCAACTAAAACTTTAACTGAATCTTTAATTTAAACTTTAACTAAAACTTTAATTAAAGTTAACTTAAGTCTTTTCCTTTAATAAAAATTGTATGGTGGATATCTTGTTGTAAAATTGTATGCATAGTCAGACCCTTTCATGTTTTCAAGGAAACACCAGACTTTCCAGTTAGTGCTTTCTCAAACTTCTGCAATTTGCACTTCTTGAACTACTGCTTGGAACTAAACAGAATTATACAATGAACTTCTGCAGGCTGATCTGAGTTGGACCATCCTCTGCAGCCAACTTTTCTTCGACAAGATGAAGAAAGGAGAATCAGGGTAGGGTTTCATGGCTAGAAGATATATTGTTGTACAACAATTTGTTACAAATTGCATTTATTGGTATACGTACGCTAGTGTTGTCATATTAGGAGCTTAGGAACTTATCTTGACTAATTTATTATAGAAAGCTGTCAGAGCTCGCTTCTAGAAATTAGCAATAGCAAAATGTGGTTAAGATTTAAGGCATCCGGACTAAGCTTTTGCGGCCTTTATATCTAATTTGTCATGCATGAATTATGATCATCAGAGCCATGAGATCTTGTTTAGTGCATACACAATTCTTATTTTTTTTCTATCCGTTTCTACCCCATCTGGTAATTAGTATATCATGCTACTTTCATCTATGGAAGTATGACTTGTCACTTCTACAAATCAAACCCATCATTTAGTTATGGACCAGTATAATATAATTTGCAGTACTTGGCGTTAAGCAGCTAGCACTGCTGAATCTTAGCAGCAAAAGAGGCCCATTTGCAAATGTAAATTCTTAAGCATATGTTTTGGCATACAAGTATCTCTTTCTTCAAGACCGGTAAATCAAGTGGATAAATAGATGCTACTGTTGGACTATATGTTTTGGACTATATGTTCATTGGTACTATATGTTCAGAATGAGTTAACTTGCTGTCATTTATCGAAATTCAGAATGTGCTGGACTATATGTTCATTGGTACTACTTGCGATGCTGCTGCTGTACTACTTGGGAATTTTGTCAACTTGTGATGTTGCTGTTGTACCCCGAGAGGCCCTTGAGTTTGCCGAAATGTCGATTAACTTCCGTTCCGGCAAATTCAGGTACTCCATATGTCCTATTTTCAGCAAAGGTCATGCTGAAATTTTCCGTGAATTTTAGCATGACTTTGCTAAAAATAGGACATATGGTGTACTTGCGACTAATGCATGTTTTATGATCTGTTGTAAGGGTACTAATTGGTCTCTTCTGCTGCTTATCAGAGATGGGGGGAAGCAGCCACCACCGCTCTGCCACACCGTAGTACGAGTTGGATGCTTCCGAGTTCTTCAGTATCATACTTGGGACTTCAGTATCATCCATGACGCAGGTATATAAAACGAGAGATCTCCCCTTCACACATCTAATTCTGATATCTGTTGTTTGCTACATCACTCATTGTCCCAAACTGCAGAGGCTGCCTGACAGTTTTATGAACATGCTGGGTGAAGATCCACCAAATAATGTGAAGTTGCGACAGGCTGGCAGCGGGTTTCGCAGGCAGTGGGATGTGGAGTTGGTGATCAAGGAGGGCCACATGTACTTGTATCGTGGGTGGGAGAAGTTCTACCATGCCTACGACCTGCGGCTGTGGTACTTCCTTCTCTTCAGGTACGACGACGACGCCACCATGCTCATCGTGAAGGTGTTCAACATGACTATGTGTCGCATGCGCTATGCTGACGATGATGATGCCAGTATGTTCTGCCTCTTCTTATTCCTCTACATTTGGCTTTGTCTCACATTGATTGTTAACGGTCATTGTTGCATTTGGACAGGTAATGGGAGCAGCAGCAGCGACACTGGCTACAGTCAAAGCAGCAACGACTATGGTTGTAGCAAAAGCAACACCAATTCTGGCTTTAGCGAAAGCAGCAACGATTCTGGCAGCAGCATAGACAACAAGAAGGATGATCCAGACTGGAGTGCGGGAGAAGAGGAGCAGAGTGGGGATGAGGAGCTGCAGGATGACGATGGGCATCAGGCTGAGGATGACCTAGCGCTGGTGGTGGCTGACCAAGGGCAAGAGATGGAGGTGGCTGAGGATGACCTAGCGATGGTCCTGCCCGTTCTGCCTGAAGTTGGACTCGCGATGGTGGTGGTGCCTGACAATGACCAGGCATCGGTGGTGGCGCCAGCGATCCCACAGCTGGGCGACATGACCACACCAATTGTGGTAGAAGACTACATCCCACTGCCTCCACCGCCTCACTGCTCTTGGTGCATCAGGCTGAGGAAGGAGAAGGAAAAGAACAATGAGAACTGAACTATGTCAGGTATGCCAGATGTCCAAAATGATAGATATACTTAGTTACCTATGTTATCTCTAATATGCTTAGTTTCCTATAGGTTAGCTTCATTTTACCTAAGTTGGCTCTAATATGCTAACTTAGAGCTTATATGCTTAGTTTCCTATAGGTTAGCTCCAAAATAACTTATGTTAGCACAAAATGATCAAGTTTACATAATAAGCTTATAGTCTTCTTCTTATTCTTCTTCTTTTCCAAAATGACATAGGTTAGCTTCATTTCACCTAAGTTGGCTCTAATATGCTAACTTAGAGCTTCTATGCTTAGTTTCCTATAAGTTAGTTCCCAAATAACTTATGTTAGCACAAAATAATCAAGTTTACATAATAAGCTTATAGTCTTTTTCTTATTCTTCTTCTTTTCCAAAATGACATAGGTTAGCTTCATTTTACCAAAGTTGGCTCTAATATGCTAACTTATAGCTTATATGCTTAGTTTTCTATAGGTTAGCTCCAAAATTACTTATGTTAGCACCAAATGATCAAGTTTACATAATAAGCTTATAGTCTTCTTCTTATTCTTCTTATTCTTCTTCTTTTCCAAAATGACATAGGTTAGCTTCATTTTACCGAAGTTGGCTCTAATATGCTAACTTAGAGAGCTTATATGCTTAGTTTCCTATAGGTTAGCTCCAAAATTACTTATGTTAGCACAAAATGATCAAGTTTACATAATAAGCTTATAGTCTTTTTCTTATTCTTCTTCTTATTCTTCTTCTTCTTCTTCTTCTATTGTTCTTCTTATTCTAGTATTCTTCTAGTCTTCTTCTTCTTCTTCTCTTCTTCTTGTTCTTCTTCTAACTCCTTGTTTATCATTTTGCAGATTTGATTTAATTCACGGAAGCTTGCATGGATGGAGTTCTTCTTTTCCATTTGTGTTTTTATTTTGTACCAATGTGAAACTTTTGTGAATTGATGGATAACGATGTTGGATGAACAATGTAAAACTTTTGTAATATGTAACGATGGAACTATGTGTTGGCAATGTATGTATATATGATGAAACTTGTGTGTTGGATATGATTGTTATATTGATGCTTGTTGTATATATATGTATGGATATCTCATATGTGAAATAGTTACTTGAGATTAAGAAAAAACAAAAAAAATTAAAAAAAAGTTGTTACTAATGGCGCACTACCGTGTGGTGCGCCATTAGTATAGCAGACACTAGTGGCGCACTGTTGGCAAAACTAATGGCGCACTGCGTGATGCGCCATTAGTATACTAGATACTAATGGCGCACCAGTGGTGTGCCATTAGTAAAAAATACTAGTGGCGTGATACTAATGGCGCACCAGTAGTGCGCCATTAGTAGGCAAAACTGGTGCACCATTAGTAGGCCTTTTCCTAGTAGTGTATGAAGGGAAGCCAGTCAAGATTCTCGAGTTTTCCAGTCGAGTTACTCGCAGCAAGGTTATCATGTTTTGCAAAGTTCAGTGGAGCCACCATACCGAGGAGGAAGCCACCTGGGAGCGAGAAGATGACCTTCGAAGAGACCACCCAAACCTTTTTGCTGACCAACCCGAATCTCGAGGGCAAGATTCATCTTAAGGGGGGTAGGTTTGTAACATCCCAATTTTCAATTTGGATGTTATACATAGATCATCATATGCATATCATATTTATTCTTGCTTTTGGTTGAGATCCTACAAATCTTAAGCAACTCAAGGACCCAAGGAGAGAGTTAAAGGTTTCACAAAAATCACATTTGAATTTAATTCAAATTTGAAGAAAGGATCAATTGATTTTATTAATTTTCTCTCCAATTATTTCCAATATTAGAAATAAATGAGAGAAGATAATATGACTTCTTCAAGTTAAGAGAAATATTGGAGAAAGAATTTTAAAATCAAATTATGAAATTTTTGGTATTTTATTTGCTATTTTATTTGAATTAGAAAATATGCATTTTTGAAAATTGCATTTTTAGGCCAGAAAAAATGTTCACTTTGTTCTAAATATTCTATTTAGATGGTGAAAATTATTTTTGGCATTTTTTTTAATTTTTTTAGTATTTTTATTAGGAATATTTCTTCGGGCGAAATTATATTAAAAATAAACTTGCCGCCGACTGGGGCGGCCCAGCTAGCCAGCCAGGCTAAGCCCAGCCTAGCACCGCACCGCCCCCGACCGGGTGTCGGTCTCCGCCACACGCACGCCATGGCCGCCGCACCGACCTTGGCGTCCGTGCCGAGGCCGGACTCCTCCGGCCCCTCGCCCAAGGAAGCCAACCCGGCCCCTTTATATATCGCCGCCCCGCCGCCCTCTCCTCCTCAAGCCGTCGTGCCGCCTCCCGCATCCCACCATGCCGCCGCCACTCCTAGCCGCCGCCGCCGCTCGCGCTGCACGCCACCGCCGCCGCCACAAGCTCCGCCGCCGCTTGCGCAGCCCTGTGCCGTCGCCCGCCGCGGC
>LT934112.1:96932405-96948479 GCA_900231445.1 Triticum turgidum subsp. durum
AGCGCCACCGCCGCCCGCGCCCTCCCGCCCAAGCCGCCGCCCGCCGCCCGTTGACCGGTATAAAAACGCCCTAGTTTGCCGGTTCACTTCGGGGTTTTTCGGTTTTACAAATCGGTTTTTTTAGGTTTTATTATTTAGCGGACGTTCATCCGTCCATTCATTTGAAGGAACATTTTTCGTCAGATTAGTTCAGACAGTAAACGTCCGTTCTTTAGTCTTTTCTTTTTATTTTATTTTCGGCCAGGGACTTATCCACGATTATTTCTATCACGATTTAGCCCCTGATCTTTAAACTAGCATAACTTTTTACTCGTTTATCCAAATTAGATGAAACTAGCGCAAAAAATCTTCGTCTCGAACCCCTCTTTCCAGTTAACCAATTTGAACATAATTTTGCTACTGTAAAATTTGACTTTACTCCATATTAGTAAACGATCTTGTTTCGTTCATATTTTTTTTCTTTGCTCTGTTTGAGTTGAATCTTTTTGCAAATCATAGATAATCACATGTACCTACTGCTAAGATCTAATTCACATGTTAATATTTTAGGTTTTGAATCTTGTTAGTTTAAGCTGTTTTCTTGTTTCGTGTTCGATTTGGATCTTTTCTCGGTTTTTCTCGTGTTCCGTTCGAGTGATTGCTTATGTATGCTATTGTTTGTCTACGCTAGATTACCAGGAGTGTGAAGCTTGTTACTACGAATCTCTAGAGTTTGCAGATCGTCAGCAAGGCAAGTTACATTTTGATCATATTCTTTTATACCCAGTTTTTACTTGCATTAGTAGGATTGGGAACATGTGGTTTTGGTTGTAGTGTTTGAGGTAGGAACCTAATACCTTTTGATCACCCCGGAAATATACGTTATGCTTATTATTTCTTAGCCATGCTCGTAGATGGGGATTGGATCGTGATTTACACATGAAAGTTTGAGAGTTATTTTAATCATGCATAACATTAAGGTGGCAACTTTAATATACATCTGGGTGGATTGGTTGAGGCACCTTGGGAACCCAGTGTTGCCTGTTTTTGGAAATCCCGGGGCATCGGTGTGATTATCCTATGGAATACCACCCAGGCTCAAAGGGATCATAAGATTATTCATGCTAGAAACTTCCCTGTGCAGCCACAAGCCATTATGGGCTCTAGCATGGTTAAGTAAGTTGCGTGAGCTCTTGAAGAAGTAGACTACCAGATATAGAGGGTTATAGGTGGTACTGTCTACATGGATTAGAGAGTTAATGCTTTAGAAAGGCTATGTCTCGATCATCCGATCATGGATGCGGTCGAGTCTTGTGGGGAAAAGTGTGCAAACCTCTGCAGAGTGTATAATCTTATCATGGTTAGCTGTGTCCCCGGTTATGGACATCTTGAGTATCTAGTACTTGAATCTATTGATGTGATCTCATCACGTTACTTTAATTAATTATGATGTTGGGTTAATGGTGATACCTTTAATCGGGATTTGAGTTGGGGTTACCTTCTCAAATAATGGGCAACATGGGAGTAGTTAAATAAATTTATTACTTTGTTGTAGGAAAAAAGTAGCTTTATGCAAAACCATGAAACTTACAGCCTCCACTAGCCAAATATTGCATGTAGATATAGTTCTTGCATTTCATTGCTTTACAATGTAACTATGCCAGCATATTCCATGTGCTGACCCATTTCGGGCTACAACGTCTTATGTTGCAGACAACTCAGATGACGAATAAGGTGCGATAGGTCGTTGTTTTGCACTCTGCTATGCCGTTGGAGTTGATGGATTCATTTACCTTCGAAGCTTCCGCATTTATCTAGTTTAGATGTCCTTCAACCATGATTTACTTTTGCAATCATACTCTTCATGAGGAATCGATGTAATAAGTGTGTGATTGAAACTCTGTTATAATTCCTTGAGTACTGTGCGTGTCAGCATTACCGATCCAGGGATGACAATGATGCATAGAGACTTGACTGTTTGAGGTATGGTCGCTACAAGATGGTATCAGAGCACACACTGACTGTAGGATGCGACCACTAGAATGAGCCACATGATTTCTCTTCTCTACTCATTTCTAATTTTCCTCTCTCTCTTCTCTATAGATGGTGGATCCCAGGAACAAGTTCACTCAGCCGGATGACGACACTCCTTTCGGAAAGCACTTGAAGGAAGTCACTAAGTATTTGAACATCGGACTACCAAGCTTCACAGGAACTTTCCCTACATCTATCCGGAAGAGGAGCGCTGGAAAATCATAGTCTGGGTACCTGGGAGGACCTTTGTGCCAACAACGAAGCCTATTGATTTCTACCTGGACGTACCAAGCTGGAGTATAGGAAAGAGCATGGCCGCACATATCACCTTTGGACGCATATGTGAGGTGTATCACAAGGAACTGGAGAATACCATTTACCAGATATGTGGCCGCCAAGATGACAAATGGGAGATGATTCGCACCAGGAGCGATGGATCAATTGCAACTTACATTCAAGAGATGGGAGATCATATTCGTCGACAGGAGAACCAACAAATTATCCACATGAAGAAGATCAAGAAACTGGTGAGGAGAAACAACAAGTTGAAGGAGGAAATCAAGTCTACATGAGATGGACACGAGGAAGAGATTGCCGTACTACTGGAGAAGAATGAAGACCTAAAGAAGAAGCTAGGAGTATTCATGGGACACCCTACACCAAAGAAGGATAACAACCACCAAGGAGACTGCATCATCATCGACGACACCGACTCCGACCCTGATAGTGATGATGACTATGTTGACGAAGCTGGAGCAGATATCATGGAGTCTTCCTCTGATGAAAATTTCTAGACGAGCACCATTGTAATTAGTAGTCTTTCCCTCCAAGTAGTTGCAACGATCGAGTTTGTAATCATTGGTTAGACCGCTTTGTGTGATCTTGTGTGCTATTGATTGAAGTGAAATTGATTGTGTTTGTCTCATGAGCATTATGTGTAGTGAATTATCTTAGATCCCAATTCTACTCTGTTTTCTCACCCCTTCTAAACCCATCAGATGCCTCCAAGACGTGAGAATGGATTTGCCTTCCCACCAGAGCTCACTCAGTTAATCCAGCAGCAGAATAACTTGATGCAGTTATTAGTACAGAATCAGAACCAAGGCAACAAAATAGCCCACGACCACCACCCCCCTGTTGATCACCTAGCCCGTTTCCTAAGGTTGAAACCGCCGGTGTTTTCTAGTAGCACCGAGCCGATTGTTGCAGATGATTGGCTTCACAAGATTGGAAGAGAGCTAACCATGCAGGATACATAGATGCGGAGAGAGTGTGTTTTGCCGGACATCAGCTTGATGGACCCGCAACATCATGGTGGGGGAATTTCACCGCCACCTACCCCATTGCCACTGTTACATGGGATCAGTTTCAGCAGGCTTTCCATACTGCCCATGTTTCAGCAGGAGCTATGAGCATGAAGAAGCATGTGTTTCACAACTTGTGCCAAGGAGGACGTACAGCGGGCCAGTATGTGGATGAGTTTAGCAAGTTAGCACGCTATGCCCCTGATGACGTAGCTACACATGCTGCAAAGCAGGAGAAGTTTCTGGAAGGACTGAATGATGAGGTGAGCATGCAGTTGATGGTGGCAACATTTAACAACTACCAGGAATTGGTAAATAGGGCTCTTATGATTGAAGGAAAGCAACAACAGATTGATAATCACAAGAGGAAGTATGGACAGGGGAGGTACACCTCAGGAGCTTAGAAGAAGCCCCGCTATTCCCCGTACTCAGGAGAACATACCCACAACCATGGATGTCACAACCATCGAGGACGCACGCATAATAGAGCAAGTTCACACAACCATAGTGGCCCCATGAATGGCAATGGAAATGGAGGAAGTAGCAGCCAGAACCGTTCCAACCCTTCAACACCAGCCAAGAGGGATTTGAGCCACATTACCTGTTTCAAGTGAAACAAGACTGGACATTATTCCAATGAATGTCCTTAAGTGAAGAATGGAAATGGCAAGGGAGGTTCTGCCAAGAAGCCCAACCCCTTCACCAAAGGACAGGTGAACCACATCAGCGTGGAGGAGATTGAGGATCAACCCGACACATTGTCGGTAAGTTTTTGATTAATGCATTTACCGCACTTGTTGTTTTCGATACTGGTGCTTCGCATTCATACATATCAAGGCATTTGTGGATAAGTATAACCTGCCAACCCTAGCCCTTAGGTCACCCATGTTAGTAAGCTCGCCAGGAGCAGAGTATATGGCCAGCCGATGGTGTGATCGGTTGCCCTTAACCATTGGCAGCCATGTGTTTCGCTCTGTCCTAATAACTTTGGAGTCACAAGGATTGGATATTATATTAGGCATGGATTGGTTATCGAAGTATGGAGGAAACATTGATTGTGCTAGTAAGTCAATATTCCTCACCACCCCAGAAGGAAGGAGGATCAAGTATGTATCCCGGCATGTGCCGAAGAGGACTCAAGTGAATTCCTTATCAGGAGTTATACAGGAGGAAGTACCAGTGGTAAAGGATTACCCCGACGTATTTCCAGTGTAGTTACCAGGCATGCCACCGGATCGAGACATTGAGTTTTTGATTGAGCTATTGCCAGGCATCGGGCCAATATCAAAGAGACCATATCGGGTGCCCGCACAATATTTGGAGCAAATTAAGAAGCAGATTAAGGAGTTACTGGATAAAGGTTACATTCGACCAAGTTCATCACCTTGGGGAGCCCCAGTGCTTCTAGTGGAGAAGGAAGATGGATCTTTAAGGATGGTTGTTGATTATCGAGCGTTGAATGAGGTGACGATCAAGAACAAATATCATGTACCAATGATCAATGATTTATTTGACTAGTTGCAAGGAGCTAAAGTCTTCTCTAAGATTGATCTTCGATCGGGTTATCACCAGTTGAAGATTCGAGAATAGGATATACCTAAGACAACTTTCACTACAAGGTACGGGCTATATGGGTATACCGTTATGTCATTTGGCCTGACTAACGCGCCTGCCTATTTCATGAACATGATGAACAAAAGTGTTTATGGAGTTTTTGGATAAGTTCATGGTGGTGTTCATTGATGATATATTGGACTACTCAAAGAATGAACAGGAGCATAAGGAGGATTTGCATTTGGTTCTTGAGAAGCTCAGAGAATATCAGTTGTATGCCAAGTTCAGCAAATATGAGTTTTGGTTTAAGGAAGTTGGATTTCTCGGACATGTTATATCTGGAGAAGGAATAGCAGTAGACCCTACCAAGGTTGCTTCTGTGACTAAATGGGTGGCACCCACATCAGTTGGACAGACCAGGAGTTTTCTTGGACTCGCAGGATATTATCAGAGGTTCATTGAGAATTTCTCCAGGATTACAAAACCCATGACAGAGTTATTGAAGAAGGACACCAAGTTTAAATGGACTGAGGAGTGTGAAGCCAGTTTTCATGAGATGAAGAAACATTTGGTTACAGCCCCAGTGATGATTCTCCCAGACCAACCGAAGGATTATCAAGTATATTGCGACGCTTCACGTCGAGGACTTGGAGCAGTACTTATGTAGGAAGGAAGAGTTGTTTCGTATGCCTCAAGACAGCTTAAACCTCATGAGTTGAACTATGCTACGCATGATTTGGAGTTAGCAGCCGTAGTGCATGCGCTAAAGACATGGAGGCATTTTCTTATCCGAAACCATTGTGAGGTATACACGGATTATAAGAGTTTTAAATATATCTTCATGCAGAAGGAGTAGAACCTCAGGCAAAGGAGATGGTTGGAGCTCATCAAGGATTATGATATGAAGTTACACTATCATCCCGGAAAAGGCCAATGTGTCGTAGCAGATGCGTTGAGCCGCTAGAGTTATGTTAACACGCTCATGACCGGAGAATAACTAAGGAGTTAGATGATCTCTGAGAGTTATGTTTGGAGATAGTTCCGAGAGGTTATGTTGCAGCATTGGAAATTCAGTCCACTTTCATGGGAAAGATCAGAGAAACCAAGAAGACTGACAAGGGGATTGCCGAGATAAAAGAAAGGATGAGTGAGGGAGTCCTGGACTAGGGGGTGTCCGGATAGCCGAACTATCATCTTTGGCCGGACTCCAAGACTATGAAGATACAAGATTGAAGACTCATTCCCGTGTCCGGATGGAACTTTTCTTGGCGTGGAAGGCAAGCTTGGCGATATGGATGTGTAGATCTCCTACCATTGTAACTGACTCTTTGTAACCCTAGCCCTCTCCGGTGTCTATATAAACCGGAGGGTTTTAGTCCGTAGGACGAACAACAATCATACCATAGGCTAGCTTCTAGGGTTTAGCCTCGTTGATCTCGTGGTAGATCTACTCTTGTACTACCCATATCATCAATATTAATCAAGCAGGAGTAGGGTTTGACCTCCACCGAGAGGGCCCGAACCTGGGTAAAAACATCGTGTCCCTTGTCTCCTGTTACCATCCGCCTAGACGCACAGTTCGGGACCCCCTACCCGAGATCCGCCGGTTTTGACACCGACATTGGTGCTTTCATTGAGAGTTCCTCTGTGCCGTCGCCATCAGGAACCTCGTCCCGTCTTTAAAGACGGCACCGTTGCAAAAGGAGCCTTGGATATCGGCCAAACTATCCGGCTAGGCGGTTTTCTTATGATCGCCTGTTCGGCCGCCATGCCGACGATGACTTCTCGGGTCATCAGAAGCGATCTTCACGTCAAATCGGAACTCGCCGAGCAGCTAGATCCGATGGAGCTCTCCTCCTTAAACGAGCTCTTGGATCGCATCGCCACCCTAGGAGTCGCTACAGACTACGATCAGATTGGGCCTAAAACCGATCTGAGGGAGACCAACTCTCCCTAGGCTACCCACCACATTGCTGTGGTGGAGGAACAACACGACGACTCTTCTTCTATATTAAGGACAAGCTATGTCCGGATTCCCGACCCCTCCATGCCGGATTCCCATGGAGGGACGGACGTCGATCAAGTCCTGAACCTAAAGTCAGGCAGCGGGCTGGATTCATTGGACAATATCCAAAAACCAAAGCTTCCAAGTTCGGAAACTTTTCGGCCTTTGAGTCTTAGATTGGACGGGGTTTCGAAATTAATTCCACCCGCCCACCCAAGAGGCCGCTGAAACAGTACACCATTACTGGGCCAGATTCCTCCTGGTTATGGACAGGATAAAGGACTGCCGCGAGGAAGATGCAATCTTACTCTGCTGCAATAACTGCACGGATAAGGGAATCCTAAACGTCATAAGACGGAGAGAAATTACACGCATTGCCGACTTGGCGTCCATAGTACGAAAGTACTGTGTGATGGAGAGCACCTGGAAAACCGAAACCAACTTTTGGGATAATCCGGCTCCGAATACAACCCTAGTCTGAAATAAAAGGGTGCATCATCGTCAAGCACCTGGGTTAAATACCAAAAAGCAAAAAAAATTCATCGTCAAGCACGGAACCGTAATGGAGGGATGGCTTATTGGACCATGCAAAATTCATAGTACAAAGGGCGCCACTCCAACTCATAGCCTTCGAGCATGTCGGATACTACGACAGGTGGCCAAAAGTGGTGAAGAGCTTCTAGCTCTAGAGAACCAGCCCAGCAATACTAGTACGGTATTAACAGTCTTCGAGACTTTCGCATCAAATAATATGCGAAAACGAACACTCCGCAATCTTGCCGAAGTCCACCAAGTAGCAACAATAAATCCATGGAGTGACACGGCTATTACCTTCAACGCCAGTGACGAACCTAAATTCCGAACAGCCCGAGCACCAGCCGCATTGGTCCTCAGCCCAATAGTGGACGGCTTTCGCCTTACTAAGGTACTCATGGACGGCGGCAGCAGACTAAACCTCATTTACGAGGAAACCCTTCAAAAAATGGAAATAGACTGGAGCCGCATTGAGCGAAGCAGCACAACCTTTAGAGGAATAATCCCTAGTCGGGAAGCATGCTGCACAGGAAAAAACACACTGGATGTGGTGTTTGGCTCACCGGAAAATTATAGGTCCGAGGAGGTCACGTTCCAAGTGGCCTCGTTCAGCAGCGGATATCACGCCTTATTAGGACGAGAGGCATCACAATTTTTCAAGCTATACCCCATTATGGGTACATGAAGCTAAAAATGTCCGGGCCCAACGGAATCATCACTCTTGCCAGTGATCCGGACATAGCACTCCGCACCGAAAATAAGAGAGCTGCACTGGCCCTCGAGGCACTATCCGAAGCCCTAGCGGCCGAGGAACTCACCGCGCTGCGCTCCATGGTGAACAGGGACGATGTGATACTCGATAAGAGATCCAAGTCCACCTCTTTTAAACCAGCGGACGAAATAGTCAAATTCCAAGTCCACCCAACGGACCCTACAAAGATGGCCTCCATTGGGGCATAGTTAAACCTTGATGTCGACGCCACACTACGAGAATTCCTACACGAAAATTGGGGCATCTTTGCCTGGCACCCCTCAGACATGCCAGGAATCCCACGCCGGCTGGACGAGCACAACCTAAATATCCTAAAAGGATTCAAGGCAGTCAAACAGGCTCTTCGGCGTTTTTCCGAACCCAAACAAGCAATGGGAGAGGAGCTAGCCAAACTTTTGGAAGCCGGATTCATCAGAGATATAAAACATCCGAACTAGCTAGTAAACCTGGTGATGGTACCAAAGAAAGATAAATCCTGGCGCCTATGTGTCGACTTCAAGGACCTACAAGGCTTGCCCAAAGGATCCATTCCCCCTCCCCCACATCGATCAAATCATCGACGCTACTGCAGGCCACGATTCATTGTGCTTTCTCGACGCATACTCCGGCTACCACCAAATCAAGATGGCAGAGCCAGACCAAGCCGCAACGGCATTCATCACTCCATACAGACCATTCTGCTTCAACACAATGCCCTTCGGGCTCAAAAACGCCGGCGAAACATATCAGCGCATGATTCCGACATGTCTGGCAAACTAGATCGGCAAAATAGTGGAGGCATACGTAGATGATGTGGTCGTCAAATCCAAGCATGTCGAAACTCTAGTAGACGACTTGAGGCTCACATTCGACAATCTCCGAACATACGACATTAAGCTCAACCCGGAAAAATGCATTTTCGGCGTACCAGCCGGAAAGCTCTTGGGCTTCATTGTATCCGGTAGAGGAATAGAAGCAAACCCAGCCAAGATCCGAGCTCTGTCACAATTGGATATCCCAAAAGACCTCAAGCAAATACAAAAATTGACTGGATGCGTGGCGGCTCTAAGACGCTTCATCTCCCGCTTAGGAGAAAAGGCATTACCCCTTTATCGCCTCCTCCGGCGCACCGAACACTTCGATTGGACGGATGCCGCCACGGCCGGACTTGAAGAAATCAAAGCCATATTGGCAACAAATCCGGTCCTGGCCGCGCCCAATTTGGGCGAACCGATGTTATTATATATTGCGGCAACACATCAAGTTGTAAGCGCGGTGCTCGTCGTCGAACGAGAAACGGACGGACACAAGTTCCCTCTTCAAAAACCAGTTTACTACGTGTCCACTTTCCTAACTCCATGCAAGTCCCGGTACCCACATTATCAAAATATAGCATACGCGGTGTTCATGGCATCCCGGAAGCTGCGACACTACTTTCAAGAGTGTTCGATAATAGTAGCCTCCGAAGTACCCCTTAATGACATTATAAACAACCGTGACGCGACTGGCCGGATTGCAAAAAGGGCCATCGAGCTCCTCCCATTCGACATAACCTATAAGCCATGGAGGGCTATAAAGTCGCAAGTTTTGGTTGACTTCATCGCCGAATGGACTGAAGCCTAACTCCATAAAGAGTACGGCGCATATTCCAATTGGATCATGCACTTCGATGTCTCCAAAATGTTGGCCGACCTGGGAGCTGGCGTCGTCCTGTCGTCCCCAACCGGAGACACAGTCCAATACGTACTCCAGATAATGTACACAGACACCAACAACGCAGCCGAATACGAGGCCCTTCTACATGGTCTCCGGATGGCAGTCTCCATGGGCATTCAGCGCCTAGAGGTCCGCGGGGATTCAAACCTTGCAATATCCCAAATAAATGGAGACTTTGACGCCAAGGATCCGAAAATGGCATCTTACCGTAACGCTGTCTTAAATATGTCAGCTCGGTTCAAAGGGCTCGAATTTCACCATATAGCCCGGGATAATAACCAGGCGGTGGACGTATTGGCACGCATCGGTGCAAAGCGCTATGCCGTCCCTCCCAACATCTTCCTGGAGCGGCTCTTCAAGCCATCCGTACTATGGGAAGGGGAGTCCGGAAACAACAATCCGGACCCAACCGCACCGCCCAACATCGAATATTCTGACACAATTGGTGGTTCTGCCAATGAAATAACACCTTCAGCCCACGAAATAATGGCAGTTATTGCCCCATGGACCGAGCCATTCCTAGCCTACTTAACTAGGCAGGAACTCCCTGAGGACCAAAACGAGGCCTGCTGCATAGTATGGCGATCTAAAGCCTATAAGGTCCACGAGGGAGAGCTTTATAAGAAAAGCACAACAGGAGTCCTTCAAAGGTGTATCTCCGAAGAGGAAGGGCGAAATCTTCTGGCTGAAATTCATGCCGGACTCGGTGGGCACCACGCGCGCAGCCCGGGCCCTTGTAGGCAAGGCCTTCCCTACAGGATTTTGTTGGCCGACGGCCCGGGCAGATGCACAGGACTTAGTCCAACGATGCGTCGGTTGCTAGCTCTTTTCTAATCAAAGCCACATGCCACCCACCGCCCTCAAAACTATACCCATCACCTGGCCGTTCACGGTCTGGGGGCTTGACATGGTTGGACCCCTTAAAGGAGGAACCCACAAGCAAAAATACCTATTGGTCATGGTGGATAAATTCACCAAATGGATAGAGGCCAAACCTGTTAAGACGGCCGAATCTGGACCAATGATAGAATTCATATCGGGGGTAGTACACCGTTACGGCGTTCCCCATAGCATGATCACTGATAATAGCACGAACTTCAGGGCCGACGAGGTTAAACTCTGGTGCAAAAACATGGGCATCAAGCTCGACTACGCTTCAGTCTATCACCCTCAAACTAATGGTCAAGTGGAGCGAGCAAATGGTCTACTCATGAGTGGCATGAAACCCAGACTAGTGTGGTCCCTTAAGGAATCTAACACACACTGGGTAGAGGAGCTCGACTCCGTACTCTGGGGGCTGCGGACCATGCCGAATCGCATGACCGGATTCACACCATTTTTTATGGTATACGGTGCAGAGGCAGTCACTACTAGAAAAAGGGCTATAGATGGGATTGGCACTAATGGCGCACCAGACAAGTGGTGCGCCATTAGTATATACTAATGGTGCACCACCATATGATACGCCATTAGTGTTGAAACTACTAATGGCGCACCTGGCCAAAGGTGCGCCATTAGTATCAAACAAAAAATTTTACTAGCGCGCCTGTCCAAACATACTAATGGCGCATCCGGTATAAGTGCGCCATTACTAGTTGTAACTAGTAATGGCGCACATGTCAGAAAGTGCGCCACTAATGTTTTTTTTTAATTATATTTTTTATTCCTTTTTTTGCAAAACTACAAATGGCGCACTGTTCCACCGTGCGCCATTACTAGTTTAAACTAGTAATGGCGCACTGTGGGACAGTGCGCCATTAGTATGTTATTTTTTTATTTTTTTTGCAACACTACTAATGGCGCACCACCTATGGGTGCGCCATCAGTAACCTGGATTACTAATGGCGCATTTATGGTTGGTGCGCCATTAGTAAGTGGGCAGCAACAAGATATTTTGGGCAGCCTCTCCTCCCACACTCACTTTCTCCCCACTTCATTCTCTCCACCGCCTCCTTCTTGTCTCGGGTGCCTCCTATTTTTCACCTCATTTCCACCATATATTCATTCAAATTAAGTGGTTAAATTACCTTGTTTTGATAGGTAAGTAAGGGGGGAAGCTATATTTATGTTATTCTCCCTACAACAATGTGCACATGCACTTTTTATGGCCTAGCTAGATCTATGTATATTCGTGGTGTTGCATATGTTTGTGGTGTTGCATATGTGTTTGTGTTTGGATGTGTACCGGTATTTGAAATGCGATAGTTGCCAATATTTTGCCGGAATGTTGATTCATTTCCGTTTCGGCGAGAATTTTGGCATTAAGCATTCTTTTTGGTCCTATTTTTAGGGAAAGTCATGCCAAATTTTTTCTTGGTTCTAAAATATCGTTTTGCTCTACCCCGCAGGCGACCATGGTCCGCACGATGACCGAAGGCATCGTGAATAGGTTTATGAGGTCCGCGAAGGCCGAGATGCTTCAAAAGAACGAGACAGAGATAAGATGTCCGTGTCGAAGATGCAAGCTGAAGAGCCTTATTGCAGACCCGGATTCCGGGCAGGTGCGGGACCACCTGCTCTTGTGTGGTTTCATGGATGGCTATCAGTGGCAAGGTGATGAAGATGACTATGAAGTCGTCCATGGGGGGCGGGCAAGAAATGAGGAAGGGCAGCAAGACAACCACCGCGGCTCGGGCGGGCGAGAAGACGAAGAATCCCCAGGAGATGATCACGACGGTGATGCTGTACACAGTCATCATGTAGAAGATGCAGGACATGATGATGAGGAAGATGCCGGAGCAGACGACGGGCATGATCATGAAGATGATGATGCCGGCGGAGCAGACGACGCTGGACCATCGATGGGCTCGGTGCAGGACCCTCATATTCAAGAGCTGCTTCTCAAGCAGACGGATAACGCAAGAGCTGCCGCCTGAGAGAAAGCCAAGATGGATCAACTTGAGTTAGACGCGGTTACTCCATTGTGTGAAGGATGCAGGCCTGAGGATACCCGCCTGAAAGTAACGCTCATGGCTCTGGAGATGAAGGTAAAACACAAAATGACCGACGCATGCTTCGACGAGAACATGTCATTCTGGCACGAACGTCTTCCCAAGGGGAACAAGTGCCCGACCAGTTTGGAGGAGGCGAAGAAAATCGTGTGTCCTCTGGATTTACCGCACGTGAAATACCATGTGTGCATGAACAATTGCATCATTTATCGGGACGAGCACGCGGAGTCTACCATATGTCCGGTGTGCGGCGTCACTCGATACAAGAAGAGGAAGAAAGCTCCTCGAAAAGTGGTGTGGTACTTTCCGATCACTCCTCGTCTGCAGCGGTATTTCACGGACCCTAAGGTAGCAAAGCTCCTGCATTGGCACGCGGATAGGGAGGAGAAGAAGCGAGAAGATGAGGCAAATGATCCGGAGATAGATAAAGAAGACAAGATGCTGAGTCACCCTAAGGATGCGAGCCAGTGGCAAGCGTTGAACTTAGAATACCCAGAATTTGGGAACGATCCAAGGAACATCGTGCTGGGCGCGAGCACCGATGGAGTCAATCCGTTTGGCAGCCAGAGAAGCACACATAGCACCTGGCCTGTGTTTGTGTGGATGTACAACCTTCCCCCCTGGTTGTGCATGAAGAGGAATTACATTCACATGAGTATGCTAATTGAAGGGCCGAAACAACCAGGGAACGACATCAATCTGTATCTGGGGCTGCTGAAAGAGGAGCTTGACATGCTGTGGAAAACGCCAGCCAATATGTGGGACGCCGCAGAGAAAGGATATTTCCCTATGAGAGCCGCACTGCTCACGACGGTGCACGACTATCTCGGTTACGGATATCTCGCGGGGCAGGTAGTCCACGGATTTTCTGGATGCGTAAGGTGCATGGATGACACAACGTATCGCCAGCTAGATAGAGATCCCAGGTCTTCGAAAACCGTGTTCATGGGACATCAAAGGTGGCTTCGCGACGATGACCCGTGGAGGAAACACAAGGATCTATTCGATGGTGAAACCGAACCCCGAAAACGCCCGTGTACGAGGAGCGGCGAGGAAATAGACAAGCTGTTGAAAAATTGGAAAGACTGCCCACTGCCGGGAAAGAAGCAAAAGGCGCTAGAGCCGGGAAAGAAGCGAAAGGCGCCAGAGCCGCTGCTGAAGGTATGGAAAACGAGGCTTGTTTTCTGGGACTTGCTGTACTTGAAGATCCACCGTGTGCCTCACAGCCTTGATGTCATGCATATCACGAAGAACGTGTGAGAGAGTCTGCTTGGTACCCTACTCAACATGCCAGAGAGGACCAAAGATGGGCCAAAAGCAAGGGCAGACTTGAAATCAATGGGCATCAGGCAGGAGCTTCACGCTAATGATGATGATGATGATGATGATGATGATGATGATGATGATGATGATGAGGCGAAGCAGGACACAGAAAGTCGTCGCAAAGGCAAAAAGGCCAAGAAGACCGGAAATGACTACCCTCCCGCATGCTTGACTCTAAGTCAGGAGGAGATCGAGCAGTTTTTCACCTGCCTCCTAGGAGTAAAACTTCCTTACTGTTACGCGGGGAAGATAAGTAGATACCTAGACCTAGCGAAGCAGAAGTTCAGTGGGATGAAGTCTCACGACTGTCACGTGCTGATGACGCAGATACTTCTAGTTGCAATCCGTGGGATCATGGACACGCACGTCCGTGAAACGCTATTTGGCCTATGCAACTTTTTCGACGTCATATCTCGGAACTCGATTGGAGTGAGCCAACTCAGAAGGCTACAGGAAGAGATTGTGGTGATACTATGCGAGCTTGAGATGTACTTCTCGCCCGCTTTCTTCGACGTTATGGTGCATCTGCTGGTCCATATAGTGGAGGATATCATCCAACTCGGGCCGACGTTCCTGCACAGCATGATGCCGTTCAAAAGGATGAATGGTGTCATCAAAGGATACGTTCGCAACATGTCACGTCCAGAGGGAAGTATAGCCAGGGGCTTTCTGACCGAAGAGTGCATCTCCTACTGCACAAATTATCTAGGCATCGAGAACCCCGTTGGTCTGCCCGTCAACAGGCACCTCGGTAGGCTCGCTGGATGAGGTCACCGTGAGGTTCGCTACGAAATGCATGTCGACTTAGAGGGTCGACTCGCCGACTTTGAAAGAGCAAACCTAGTCGCGCTACAACACATAGACGTGGTCGATCCTTGGGTGGTAGAGCACAAAACCTTTATTAAGAAGACGTACAATGACCGAGGCCAATAGAGGACGGACGGAGATATAATCAAAGAGCACAACTCATGTTTCACGCGTTGGTTCAAGCGGAAGCTTCTGTCGTACCCTTTACATGAGGATTCTTCCACGGAAGAACAACTCATATTCGCCTTGTCACAGGGCGCCGAGCACAACCTGATGACATATGAGGCGTACGATATCAACGGCTACACATTCTACACCGAGGCCAAGGACATGAAGAGCGATGGTTATCAGAACTCCGGGGTAACGATGGAATCCTACACCGGTAATGACAAGGACAGATACCATGGAAGGATCGAGGAGATCTGGGAGGTGAGCTACGCTGGAGAGAAGGTCCCGATGTTCCGTGTCAGATGGGCGAAGAGCGTTCTAAAAGAAGACCGGTATTTCACCACCATGGTTATACCCGAAGCCAAATCCAAGACCGCGTGTGCAAACGTCACCGCGAAAAATGAGCCATGGGTACTGGCTTCCCAAGTTGACCAATGCTTCTTCATTACCGACCCGTCAAAGCCCAGTCGTGTTGTCGTAAGGAGACTCAAAAGGAAGATCATCAGAATGGATGGAGTAGCCAATGAGCAAGACTTCGACAAGTACGGCGACCCGACGATCGAACATGACGACGATGATGAAGTAGCAGCATACACCACAAGAAGAAGCAGGACCACCCTAGCTAAAGGACGTCCGTTCCACAGAAGAACTCCATTTGCGAAAAAGAAGGGCAAGAAGATTGTGAACAGATAGCAAGCTAAGATCGATTGTATTTAAATCGTAGCCTTCATTTCTCGATTGTATTTCATGGGCACTTTTTGAACTATCATGAATATTTTCAAATTTCATGGACACTCGATCTTGATCCCCCTCCATCTCGATCGCTATCCCACCTCGCCAGATCCGGTCCCCCTCGCCGCCGAGCACCCCCCGGTCCACAGGCCGCCGCCGCCGACCCCCCGCACCCTCGATTCCGCTACTCAACCACCGCCGCCGACCCCCCGCACC
>LT934112.1:96948766-96989347 GCA_900231445.1 Triticum turgidum subsp. durum
CACCGGCATTACTGTTTGATGATATTTTAAAAAAAATTATTACTGTCTTATAAAAAAATACTGTTATGATTTAAACAAGTTTGAACATTTAAACACAAATAAGTATCAAACAGCATTTTAAATGAAAAAAATTGTGGAGCCTGGGAATCGAACCCAGGACCTCCTGGTGTGAGAACTGGCTGCTGACCAGTCGAGCTAGTAGAGGGAGTTGATGTGGATCAGGTCAGGTGGAATATAACCTGTTGGCTCGAGCAGAAAAAAAAATTACTAATGGCGCACCAGGGTGAGGTGCGCCATTAGTGTGGATGTACTTATGGCGCACCGAGGGGTGGTGCGCCATTAGTAAAAAAAATTCTGCCCCCCATCCATAGTTCCTCCCCGGCGCGGCCCACCTCTCTCCCTCGCCCTCGATCATCTCTCTCTCCCTCGCCGTCGCCCTCGATCCCCTTCCCCGACGCCGCTGCCCCGCGCCTCGACGCCGCCCCGACGCCGCTGCCCCGCCGCCACGACGCCGCCCCGACGCCGCTGCCTCGCCGCCTCGACGCCGTCCCGAGGCCACTGGCTCGACGCCGCCCCGACGCCGCCTCGACGCCCCGACGCCACCGCCGGGGTCGCGCTCGTTGTCTACCCTCCACCTCGTACGCCCTCTCCACCGCCCCGTCTCCGTAGCAGCGCCCGCCGTCTCCCGGAACCCTAGGTTCGCCGCAGCGGGGGACCACCACCTCGTCGGCCTCACCAGGCCGCAAGGTATTATTTCAGGAAATTGAACTTATGCACTATAGAACAGAATGAACTTGCTCATTATGCCAGATTTTGTAAACCTCTTAATTGAACTATTCCTCATACTTACTGCAGAGAGGTGAAGCAAAACTTCTAACAAAAGATTGGGAAGGTGCGGTTGAGGACCTAAAAGAGGCTGCCCAGAAATCCCCACAGGTGAATTTTATGCTATTTTGCTTTGCTGTCCAGAGTATATCATATCACAGCTGAGCTCATTTGTGAGCATTTTTTTTGGGGTTCCAACTGAAGGAGCATAAGCTCCCAGTCTGTCAGAGCATGCCAATCTGAATTTCCTTGTAATTAAAACTTGCATCTTGCTGTATTTGATTTACTCTCGGATGATGTGCTTCTGTTGGCGTGCATCTTGTTACTGCCATTTCCATTAGGCTGAATACAATTGTCATCTGACGAAATAGGTTTGTTATGCATGCTCAATGTGTAGCCTTCATGAGTAAATATAGTTCCGAGTGGACAAATCATGTGTTTTAACTGTTTGGATGGATGAGTACACAGCAATAGATCCTGCATTAGCTAGACTTTGGTATAATACGGGGTGCAACTTGTGGTTAAAAGTTAGCGATTATGTAAATTGTTTGAAGAGACTCTCTGGCTGAGGTTACACACACAGTAGAAACTCTGCTGTCATGCTCTGTTTCCTATCCCTGTCCCCTTTATTATCTTTGAAATTCCAGGTAAAAACTACTACACGCGCAAAATCTTGTTAATACGAGGAAGGAAATTGACCGTGGCCAATCCGTCGTTGGGACAAGATTTTGTTGCAGTTAGGACACGGGATTTGGTTGTTTCCTTGCTCTTAGCCCGTGAATGTGATAGAACAATAGTCGCTCTGCCTACCTACTGTCACCGGCCACTCTTGCTTGGTTCCTCCCAAGATCCTCATGGCCTCTCAAATGCTGAAAAATGGTGAAATGAGTGAAATGAGTGAGCAAATACACTGAAATGCGTGAATCTACACTACCATTACCCATAACATCTTGAAATAGTTCAACAGTATTTTGATGTATATAGTAGTATTAAATAGCGCATGGGGAAGCTCGCGCTCTTCTATTTTTGGTGTGGCACTATGATTATGACACTGTTACATTGTGAAGCCTCCTTTCATTTAGCTCTGTTTTCCTTTCAATTATCTTTCCTGAATTGATACATTGAAAATATAGATGCTCGGTTTCTGTTCACTACCATATGGAATATGCAGAATACGGATGGAACTCACACTTGCTTCCTGTTGCAGCCGGACGGATTCCCCACGATACTCTTCTATCCAGCAGGGAAGAAAAGCTTTGAGCCTGTAAGTGCTTACATATATACGATGTTTCACTTCTTATATTGTGCGACACATCAGTACGTTACTATGAGTTGTCTTTCAGTTGGTAGCTGTCACATTATGCTCGCCTCTCTCCTTAATAGGGCTTCTCAGCACAGCTATTGTCTAAGCGTCGCTAGAGCTGTCTCTATGATTTAGCTGCTGATCTGTGCATGCTTATGTCCCTACAAATTTTGACGATTGGTCATGCCCTGTGATTTTGGGTAATGGTAGTGTAGATTCAGCAGACAGATAGCTAAGCTCATGGGCGGGGCTTGAAAGGTGTTTTACTCTTAATAAGCTCATGGGCAAACAGCTAGCAAATTTACTCTTAATTTGCTCTTAATTTTGTGGTTTGCAAGCTAGACTTTGCTCTTAATTTTGTGAATGCTACTTCTAGCGTTCTTACTTTAGCATCTGTATGCCCATGCAATGATTTGCTTTGTTGTGATGGAGGCTTTTTTTGCCTTGTCCACCCGAGAGGCCCTTGAGTTTGCTGGAATGTCGATTAACTTCCGTTCCAGCAAATTCGGGTACTCCATATGTCCTATTTTCAGCAAAGGTCATGCTGAAATTTTCCGTGAATTTTAGCATGACTTTGCAAAAAATAGGACATATGGGGTACTTGTGACTAATGATGAAAGATTAGGATTTTAGGGTGCCTCGGCGTCGAAAAAACCTCAATGATAAAAGCTTAGCTGTTAGGATGCCTCAGTGTCGACAAACCCTAAACAATAACCAACTTTTTGACCAAACTTTGTTCCTATTTAGAGAGAAACATGGCCAACAACGATGAGGCCGGGGGTTCGGGCGGCAAGGCATTTTGGGAGCTATCCAAGGAGATGGAGGACCAACCTCAGTTGTATGAGGACGCCGCCTTCCCTACCAATCCTGAGACCACTGATGGTACCTCCGAGGATGACCCCACTGATGCCACCACTGATGGTGCCGCCGAGGATGCCACCACTGATGATGGCGGCGCACGCATAGATGGTAGCCAACCGAAGAGGCAACGGAAGGACCGGCGCCCGATCGTGCTCCTCACCCTCAAGGAGGAAGTTACTGAAGTGGACTCCAACGGGAATCCAACGGCGCCCGAACGAATAGTCAAGGGGTACTCGCTTCAGCTCGGGTGCATTCTCCGGAGCACCGTCTCGATCAACACCGAGAACCTGAGGCATCCTGACCGAGGGAATTTGCGCAACCTCCTCTTCACGAAGCTGCACGAATGATACAAGTTCCCCGCTGAATTTGCAAACACAAGCCTCAAAGGGAATAAAGTGAACAATGCTGCCCTCACGAAGATGAGCAAGGCCCTGTCTACTTGGAAAAGCAATGTGAAGAGAATGATCGAGAAAGGTGAGAGTTATTAGAAGATCAAGGAGAAAAATCCTTCGATTACCGAAGATGACTACAACGACTTCAAGATCAATAGCTCGAGCACCGCAAACTCCCAATCAAGTGAGTGGGGGAAACAAATGCAGGAGCTGAACATAGGGGAACACACACTCGGTCCCGGCGGTTACAGAGTGGCGGAGCCTATATGGGACAAGGAGGAGGCGGACCGTGCCGAGCAAGGCCTACCGCCCCTCTTCGATAAATACAGTGACAAGTAGACCAGGAACTTTGTCAGGGCCCGGTACAAGAAGGACCCGAAAACAAAGGAGCTTACCACGGATCCGAAGACCAGGAAGCTTGAGCTTGTTCTGGTAAGGAATACACCCCCGCGTAATTAGCTCCATATGGTTGCATTCTAATTAATGAAGCCAAATTTCTAAACGGTTCACATTCCTTCCGCAGGCGACTGAAAGCAGTAGCGCGGGGTCGACTAAGAGCAACCCTTGGGACACCACTCTAAATAGGGCGTTGAATGTAATGAAGAACAAGGATAAGATCAGTAAGCCGACGTCAGCTGGTCGTGTGGCCGGTAAAGGCTTGTCGACAAAATGGGGGTCATACTATACCGCTGGTGTGCGGAAGGAGAAAAGACCAGCTCGGAAAGCCAGGCGCGCGAGGTTCAAGAACTCAAGGCACAGGTGGCTCGGATTCCGGAGATTGTCCAAGAGCAAGTGGAACAACAACTCGGAGCGACGATCACCGCCATTGTGCCTACGTTGATCTCGGGGTTGAGTGCGTGGATTGCGGGCGGCCAACAGGGGCCGCCCCCGATTCCTAGCTTCACGGCCAGCAACTCGCATAATGCGATGGCGGGGCCATTGGTGCCTCCGGCGGAGGCGACATTGGTGTCTCCGATGCCGGCACGGGAGCTTAATGCACCCGGGTGTACGCCGGCCGGCACCTCTGCAGCAGCGGCCAATCCGTCAACTGCACGCCCGCCATCGGCGGTGCCTCGACATTAGCCGAGCTCGACGCCATAATCATGGTAACTAATTAAGCCTCTCTCGGCCGAGGACTTCATCTCCTTGCCTTTGACTAGGCATCCCTGACGCCCTACATGTTTTCGCAGGGCGCCGCCAACGTTTCGTGCACTCTCCTCCACTTCGTGAACAACGAGTTGGTCGATGTCGCCAAGGCAAAATCATTCAACCGGCCAACCCCTTGTTCCACGGTACCCAGATGCCACCCAACTTGTTTAGGGTTCAACTGGTTCGGGTGCTGCCAGGCTACGACGAGTTTTTACCTCTGATTCGACCCGTCGGGGCCGACGATGATGACGTGATGACCCTCAGCGCCTGCCTGAGCTAGCCCCTGCTTTGGCCGAAGAGCCAGATTCGTTTGGGGGCGGGGGACACCACCCCAAAGACAATACCGCGAGTCGTGCCGGCGCCAAGTCGGCCCCATGGCAAGACCGCCGCAATGGTACTGGACATCCCTATACCACTGGATCCAAACATGCATATGGCACAGGATCTGAACGACGACGACGACGACGACGATACATTTGGCAACATTGATCAGTACTTTGCCAATCATGGGTACGATGGCGACTTCATGGGGCCTCCTTCTCAAGAACCCAACCCAACAAAAGACGTGTGCGATCTAGCTGGTACCGCGGAGAAGCCAAGTTGCAACAGGCGCCGTCTGGCGTTCAGCTCTCAGGAGATGCCTCCAGCTGCCGACTTCACCGAGCCTCAGATAGGCGAGGTGCAAAATATTATCAGCCCCAACACACTCAAGAAGGCGGTCTGTGAGCAGAACTCGGTCCCATTACAGGAGAAGAAGAAGGCACGCAAAAGAAAGACTAAGAAGGGTGCGAGCTAGCCGGCACCGAGTACGATCCGTGCTCAAGACGGGCCACCTTCAGCTAAGGATATCTTGAGGAGGGCGCATGTGGCGGGTAGGGCAATGCTACCGACAAATATGCTCAATGCTGCAACCGGTGCTATGCGGAGTCTGCATGACAGTGTTCTTTCTTTGGAGAAGTGGCGTCTCAGAGAGAAGGATGTGGCATACCCGGTTTTCGCGGCCAAGGTGCCAGAGGGCAAGGGCTTTGTGGATAACTCCATCGGGCGTACGATCGTCCTGCGGTTTGATGACATCCACGCTATGTTGAACCTTCATCCGCTGCACTACACCTTCGTTCGGCTGTTTTCGCTGAGTATGGAGATGCGGATCATTCGCGACAAGACCCCGGACATCGTGATAGTCGACCCCTTCTACATGCGTTCCAAGATCTTGGGCAGCGCTGGGGACCGGCAAGTCGCGAGTTCTTACCTCGAAGGCGTCATTCTGGCAAACCAAGATAAGGATAACTTCCTCGTGCCTTACTTTCCCGAGTAAGTCCTCCCCTCAACCGGCCCGTAACATATGAATTCTTAGATTTCGATCATTTTTCTTTTAACATTCCGTGTTTTCTGCAGTGACACACATTGCACGCTCATCCTCCTAAGCCCCAAATATTCCATGGCCACATATTTCGACCCGGACCGTCAGTCGAACGTAGACTACACAAATGTCAAGAAGGTTCTTGATGATGTTCTCCCCGGCTACGCCAAATCTGGAGGCACCTTCACCAAGCCTATTCATAAGTACGGCAAGCACGTGTTCTCCCACAATACGACGTTCTGCTGCGTCAAGCAGCCGCCTGGCTGTCAGAAGGGTGCCTACTATGCCATCCATCACATGCGGGCGACCACATGGGACCATCATCAACTTCTGCTACCGAGTAAACTCAAAGATTGGGCAAAGAGCGTGTCGGCAGTCCAGGACGCGGACCTCTGACAAGAATTCTTTCGCATCCAGTCGGAGTTTGCGGAAATCATCCATCAAGATGTCCTTCGTACCTCGGGGCAGTTCTACCACAACAATCAACCGTCCAACAGCGAAATCGACACAATGCTACAAATGCAGGCTGACAACGACCATTATTTCATGACTCCCACAATAGACGGCGGCTTCATCCATGCTCCGGTCCCTTGAGTCGAGTCGAAAGCAGCTGTGTCTAGTTCTGAAACATCGATTGGCTCATGTTGTAATTAAACTTTAATGAACTTGTAGTATGTCTCTTTGGTTTCGAGAGTCGTTCAACTTAGATGTAATCGATGCTATTAATGTCTTGCTTTTCTCTTCCGATCATTCTGTTGCATACTTATATATTGCTTATGTATTGTCTGTGAATTGGTACTAACGTTTCGTTTGGCTAGTGCATAGCGATGCCGACGTATGTCGTGTACAAGGGTAAGGTTCCCGGAGTCTACGACGACTGGGAGGAGTGTCGGAGACAGGTTCACCGATTCAGCGGTAACAGTTACAAAGGGTACACCACTAGGGCCGAGGCCGAATCTAGATACGCCCGCTATCTAGCGGGAGAGGGGAGGGAGCGTTGGAGGAACCGGATGAAGACGAGTTTCATCGTGATGATGCTCATCGTGATGACCGCAGCTCTCTTCTATGTGATGGTAGTTTAGATGATCGATATCGACTTGTAATGTGAAGACAAACTCGCTACTCGCGGTCTCGAGACTTGTAATATAATGTTCTATCTTTGTTCGGTCTTTTCAATTCGGAGACTAATATGATGAATTGTATTCGGAGACTAATATGATGAATTGTATTCAAAGACTAATCTTCTATTGTATTCGATGAATCTGTTGTTGATGTGTGCTGTCTATATTTTGTCCAATTATACATTTTGTAACCTGTGCAAAAAACAGAAAAAAAAACCTAATATTCATACTAATGGCGCATCACATCACAGTGCGCCATTAGTATGACAAAGTATACTAATGGCGCATCACTAAACAGTGCGCCATTAGTATGCCGAGGTTACTAATGGCGCATCTTGTTGCCGTGCGCCATTAGTATGCCAGAGCACCTGGGTATACATGGCCCCTGGGAGGCATACTAATGGCGCACTTATGTATACACTAATGGCGCATCAGAGGTGCGCCATTAGTATACCAGATACTAATGGCGCACCGGTGGTGCGCCATTAGTAATATATACTAATGGTGTGGCACTAATGGCGCACCACTAATGCGCCATTAATGGCCAAATTAGGTGCGCCATTAGTAGGCCTTTTCCTAGTAGTGAGTTTTGCCATGCGACATAATTCATGACTCACCTCGCGTGCGCAGTACGAAGAAAGAGAAGCCGAGCTGGATTGGCAGGACAATTTGGATGCCTTAGAGGAGGAGCGCGACGTGGCAAAAGCTCGTTCCGCATTCTATCAACAGCAAGCTCGAAGATATCAAAGCAGAGAAGTACGGGCCAAAACTTACAACGTTGGTGAACTAGTTCTACGCCTGTCAGACAAGAAAAAGGACAAACTCAAGCCCAAATGGGAAGGTCCCTTCATCATCGACCAAGTCCTGACCGGCGGAGCATACCGTCTGTGAAACGCATCAGATACCAAACCCATGGAACGCAGCCCGTCTCCGAAGATTCTACGCCTAGCACCAGACTCTGAGTTCGTCTCCTTCCCCCGTCCATATTTTATACTTTAACTGTCTTTTATTTCTCTCCTTCTCCCCCCCCTTTTTCTCACAAGCCTTTGGAGGCTCACCTGCGCATTGTTCACACACACTTGATGTGCTACTCGCACTCATTATACCTGGGGGCTTCTTTAACAGAAGCTTATTTATACGGGCTTTTTGCCCAACACATGTGTCACACTTCCACATGTACCTTTTATTCACCATTATATGCATCGATATGACTTAAGTTTTAGCTAAGCTGGGTTGTCTGGCTCTTGTGCTTACCCCTGCGTTCCCGATTGTTCGGCTAGGAGGTAAAGGGAGCACCTCTGCGATTGTTACTGCCGGGTCAGCCGGATGTGTACCTCAGACTGGGTGAAGCCGAAAGCTAGCGTTCTTAAGGGAATATTCGGTCGGTGAATTAAAAGATGATTTCTTACCTATTTATTTATATGCCCCCAAATGCTTTCCTGCTTTTTTCGCAGTCCGGACATGCACTTTAGGGCATGCCTCCCAGGGAAAGGAACCCCTAACGGAACTATTCTCCCTGGAAGATGTTTCTTACTAACCATGTAATATAACATAACTAGTTGGGCACTTGTCTGATAAAGCACTAATGACCCCTACGCCTGGTCTCCACGCATGCCCCGGTTTTTTATATAACCGCGAGGGTATTCGGACACACTCTGGACTGTCGGGTCCCGAGGTTGAAGCGAAAAGGTCCGCTACGACAAACGATCTACAATCCGGCTAGAAGGCATTTTACATATCATTTTAAATTACATAGTCAAACTGACTGATTGTATTCCTCTTCGATACCATCTAATAGACTGTCTAGTTTATAGTCCCGCTGGGAATACTTTGCGCCCAACTCTACTTGGCCGTACACTAAGCTCACAGGGATCTCCTTCCCATCGGGCCCCACAGGTCCGACCTCGGCCATGTGGTTTGGGTCAGCCTTCGCATACCGCGTCTTCACCATGGCCCAGGCCTCCCTGGCGCCTTGATGGAAGGCCGATATCTTCCATAGCCGGAAGCACCGCCGTGCTCCCTGAAGCTTCGCCGCCAGCTCTCCAAGACCTTCGGGTAGGGACATGGATGGCCACAAGGCCTGGGCGACTCCGCTCATCACCTGTCGAACTCGTTCGTGCAATTGCAGCAGCTCGGGAAGTAGGTCACCTGTTGAACCGGGCATTTCCTCCGTAGGACGACCTGTGAGCATACCTACAGACATATTTCTGTTAATCGACTTCCTTGCCGAACTCTTCTTTTCAAAAGTTCGCTCAAGCACTTACTATAAATGCCACGACGAAGCCGCCGATTCTCCTTCACGGAGTCAGACAGCTGGGCCCGAACATCTTCTAGTTCCTCGCCCAGCTGGGTATTGGCATCTTGGAGGTTATTTTTTCTCTTGCCGCACCCTTGTAAGCACATTCTCGCCGGCGTTTAGCTGGTGTAGTAGCTGTTGCTTGTCCGGATCTAGTCCGGCGCCATCTGCAATATTATTGTCAGACTTATACACACGCCGCACTTCACAAACTACTTATCTTTGTAAGTATATATTACCGGAGGGGGTCTCTGTGGCTCCCCCTGTGGCGGCTAGTGCAGCCTCAAGTTGGGCCTTGCACTCTTGAAGCTCCTGGGACAAGTGGGTATTCTTTTCCGTAAGGTCCTGCATAACAAATGATCCTTAAATCAGTTATTCTAACTATTTTAAGTCTCGGGGGCTACTGGCATATACAACTATCAAAATTCCTCACCTGTATGTCTTTCACATACTACTCCGTGGCTCTGGCTAGACCATCTTGAGCGGCACGGAGATGCGCATCTCCCGAATTAAAGGCGTTCAATGCCTCTGGGGAGAAGCATGCGTCACGAAGGATTGTACAGTGGCGCCTGTAATTCATGGAACTCTCCACCTCAGATCTGGTGGCGGACAACCTGTCGGCATCCTCCGTTGGAGGAGCATCTGACACGTGCCTTGTGTTCGCCTCCCCCTCCGGACCTGGCATTGGAGCCTGGCTGGCGGAGGCTCGATTGGCAACCTCTCCGGACACAGTCCGGCGAGCGCTCTTTCTCCTGAAAAAGTCACGAGCATTACTATGCCTTCCAGGAATCTTTCCTTGAAACGCGGTGGCGCGCCATACCATTGCGGCGACGTCTCAATCCACACCGCACTTCTTTTCCGCCTGCTGGGCCGAGCTGCCCTTTGTTGGCCAGCTGCCGCGGGCTCGGCTTCCGGCCTCGAAGACACCTCCTGTGGAACACCATTGGTATGCGGTGATCAGAAATCAGCACAGATGGGCCATGGTATCAGGACTTCGGTCACAGTTACCTGGGAAGCTGGAAATATTCCGGGGTAGTCGGCCGTAATGGCGACCAAGGCATTGTCGATGCTAAGTTGGTGGAACACCCCGTCGATCAGCTCCACCTTTATGTCCGGATCCTCCTCGGAGGCCGGATCGAGGGACAGTTCCGGATCCTCTGGTTGTGGAGGCGGGCTGTGTGCATCCTCTACAGCCCGGCGCAGTTCCTGCGTCGAAATCACAAAATAAGATACTTAACCATGGGAATGTGGATCAGATAGGCAAAAAGAAATGTTCGCTTACCCAGCTTCGAGGATTGTTCGTAGAAAACCCGTTCAGTGGACTAACATGGAGAAAATCCTCCTTTCCCCTTTGTACAGGGCGGACAAGATCTTCACCAGATCAGCGGCCGATCCCGGCCCCTTACAGCCATGACGGGTGGCATCATCCTCCCCGTTGAAATCCCACATGGGGTGCCCCCTATACTGGAGCGGCTGCACCCCCCGCATAATACATGTGGCCATGACCCCAATCATGGTCAATCCGGAATGAGCCAATAATCTTATTCGGCCCATCAGGTACTGGACGTCCCTGTCATTCTCCCGTTGAGGGCTCCATGGACGCCAACTTAGGCGTTTCTTCAAAGGAGCATTACTGAACTCCGGGAGGCCGATCCGAACTGGATCCGGTAGCGGGGCGTCTTCTATATAAAACCATTCCGAAGGCCAGTCTTCGGACGCCTTCTTCGGGGTTCCGGATAGATATCCGGTCCCGGTGATGCGCCATAGCTCGGCTCCGCCCACTTGATATATCGACCCCTCATGAGAACGGGGTACGAGGCAGAATAATCTCTTCCACGGCGCAAAATGAGCCTCGACGCCCAGGAACAGCTCACAAAGAGCCACGAAGCCCGCGATGTGCAGAATGGACGCAGGCGTAAGGTGGTGCAGCTGGAGGCCGTAGAACTCCAGGAGCCCCCGGAGAAACGGATGTATCGGAAATCCGAGTCCTCTTATTAGATAAGAGACAAAGCATACCCGCTCTCCTTTGGAGGGATTGGGGACTCTCTCCGCCTGCTTTTCGCCCTTGTAGGTGGCGAGTCCGGCTCGAACCGGAACCATAAAGGCTGGGGGAAGAAATCCCTCGGTTTGGAGCGTCACTAACTCACTATGCGGGACTGAGCATCTCCCCCAATCTCCTGGCTGAGGGCTGGGAGCGCGAGAGGAGGAGCCGCGTCGACTGTCCATGATGGAATGGATTTTTGTCAAAGGCGCTCCGATGAGTGCTCGCGGAGGAAGGATGGTGTGATCCGGATCTAGATCCTCGTCTCCTTTTATAGGCAGCTCATTTGTGTGGCTAGGGGGGTAAGTGTAAAAATATCCTGGCTTTTCGCATTCGTTTGACACGTGGAAGATGGCCATTATTGGGCGTAGAAGCCACGGAGCGCGGCATTTACAAGAAGCCGGACACTATTCAACACAGGATTTGGAGAAGAACCCGCCTTGCAATGCCGAAGATAATCAACACGCCGGATTCATCCTCATTGAAGCGTGGTTCGGGGGCTACTGAGGGAGTCCTGGACGAGGGCATGTCCGGATAGAGAACTATCATCTTTGGCCGGACTCCAAGACTATGAAGATACAAGATTGAAGACTCCGTCCCGTGTCCGGATGGGACTTTCCTTGGCGTGGAAGGCAAGCTTGGCGATACGGATATGTAGATCTCCTACCATTGTAACCGACTCTGTGTAACCCTAGCTCTCTCCGGTGTCTATATAAACCGGAGGGTTTTAGTCCGTAGGACGAACAACAATCATACCATAGGCTAGCTTCTAGGGTTTAGCCTCCTTGATCTCGTGGTAGATCTACTCTTGTGCTACCCATATCATCAATATTAATCAAGCAGGAGTAGGGTTTTACCTCCACCGAGAGGGCCTGAACCTGGGTAAAAACATAGTGTCCCTTGTCTCCTGTTACCATCCGCCTAGACGCACAGTTCGGGACCCCCTACCCGAGATCCGCTGGTTTTGACACCGACAATGAGCAAAGGAAAGGCTAAAGGATTTTGTGAGGATGAGCACAACACTTTATGGTTTGAGGATCGCGTTTATGTGCCTAATGACCGTGAGATCAGGAAGTTGATTATGCAGGAGGCCCATGATTCGCCATATTCAATTCATCCAAGAAACACTAAGATGTATCTGGATTTGAAGGAAAGTTTGTAGTGGACAGGAATTAAGAAGGATATTGCTGAGTATGTAGCAGTATGTGATGTATGTCAGAGAGTTAAGGCAGAGCATCAGAAGCTAGCTGGATTGCTACAGCCATTGCCGATACTCGAATGGAAGTGGGATAAGCTTGTCATGGATTTTATCACGGGATTACCCAGGATTCATTCAGGCTATGACTCAATCTGTGTTGTAGTTGATCGTTTGACGAAAGTAGCTCATTTCATCCCAGTGAAGACCACCTATACGAGTGCTAGGTTGGCAAAGATATACATGACCAGGATCGTATGTCTGCATGGAGTTCTCTCGGGGGTATACCCCATGGTGTGACCCGGCCGGAGATATGACCCGACTGGGACTTGGTGTTTTATTGTTGACCCGGCAGATTATAAGCCGGCAGACAAAGCTAAGCATTGTAAGCCGGCGGATACAGTTAAGCACTATAAGCCAGCGGACACAGTTAAGCATTGTAAGCCGATGGACACAGTTAAGGATTGTAAGCCGACATACAGTTAAGCTGGCAGATAGTTAAGCCAGACAGTTGAGCCAGACAGTTAAGCCAGATGGTAAGCCAGATTGTAAGTCAGATTGTAAGCCGGATTGTAAGGCGGCTTACGTTAAGAAGGCCAAGATGTTAACAAGCCCATGGTAAGACGTCAAAATAGATTAAGTCCTAATCCAAGTTTGACTCTACATGTAACTCGCCCCTTCTACTTATATAAGGAGGGGCAGGTGAGGGAGTCCTAGATTAAGGGTTCCTCGTACAGCCGGACTATATACGTGGGCCGGACTGTTGGGCTATGAAGATACAAGACGAAGACTTCTTCCCGTGTCCGGATGGGACTCTCCTTTGCGTGTAAGGCAAGCTTGGAGATTCAGATATGTAGATTCCTTTCTCTGTAACCGACTTTGTGTAACCCTAGCCCCCTTCGATGTCTATATAAACCAGAGGGTTTAGTCCATAGAGCAACAATCATAACCTCATAGGCTAGGCTTCTAGGGTTTAGCCATTACGATCTCATGGTAGATCAACTCTTGTAATACTCATATTCATCAAGATCAATCAAGAAGGAAGTAAGGCATTACCTCCATAGAGAGGGCCCGAACCTGGGTAAACATTGTGTCCCCCGCCTCCTGTTACCATTAGCCTTAGACGCACAGTTCAGGATCCCCTACCCGAGATCCGCCGATTTTGACACCGACATTAGTGCTTTAATTTAGAGTTCTGCTGTGACGTCGAAGATAGACTTGATGGCTCGCCTTGTTATCAAGGACAACATCACCTCTGGGGGATCCCTGGCCTCAGGCCAAACCCTCCGGCTGGGCGGCTTTACCGTGGCCGCCCGTTCGGCCATCGGGCTGATGATGACTTCTTGGGTCATCGAAAATAGCCTCCGCGTCGGCTCAGAATACTCCCAACAGATGGATCCAACGGAGTTGTCGTCTTTAAACGAACTCCTGGATCACATTGCCGCCTTGGGAGTCACTACTGACTACGATCGGATTGGGCTTAAAGCCGATCAGAGAGAAATTGAATCTTCGCCGATCACCCATCAGATAGCGGTAGTGGAAGAGCAATGTGACGACTTTTCCCCTATATTGAAGACGAACTATGTTTTGATTTCCGAGCTCACCGAGCCGGATACTCACTCGCGGGAAGACATGCCACGTATTCCGAACCTAGAGTCGGATTGTGGGCCTGAAAAATTGGTTGATATCCTGGAGCCCGGACTGTTAAGCCCAGAAATTTCTCAAACTCTGGATCCTAGATTGGGTCAGGGTTCAGGCTTAAACTATCCCGCCCACCTAGATACAAGCGATCTTACCCACATTAGACAGCTGTCCCAGGAAACGGTCCATCACTTTTATGCCAGATTCCTCCTTGTTAGGGACAAGATCAAAGACTATCGCGATGAAGATGCAATCTCATTATTCTGCAAAAATTGCACGGACAAGGGAATCCTCAATGCAATCAACCGCCGTCACGTATCACACTTTGTTGACTTGGCCACAATACTACAGAAGTACTGCGCAATGGAAAGTGCCTGGAAAACTCAGGCTGCCTCTTGGGAGCCATCAGTTTCCAATAAACCCCTCATCCGGACAAAAAGGATGCACGCTCGTCAGTCGCCTGACCCAATAACAAAAAAATCAAAGCCCGTTATGGGGTGCAGAACCGTTCTGGAGGGATGGATCGATAGGCCATGCAAGATACACACAACACCGAATACCATACCAACTCACAACCTTAGAACATGTTGGACACTCCGGCAGGTGGCCAAGAGCGGCGAGGTTCTCCTCACCAAAAATACCGCAGAGCAACATCCCACGGAGGACAACAACCCATAGTACTGACAGTCTTCGAGACTTTCACCTCAAACAATAGGCACAAAAGGGCACTACGCGGCCAAGTTGCAGCAATAAACCCCTGGAATGACACGGTCATAACTTTCAATGCCAATGACGAACGTAAATTCAGAATAGTCCGGGCACCAGCCGCATTGGTCTTCAATCCAATTGTGGATGGCTTTTGGCTTACCGAAGTGCTTACGGACGGTGGTAGTGGACTAAACCTCATTTTCGAGGAATTTCTCAGCAAAATGGAAATAGATAGGAGCCGCATTGAGCAAAGTAGCACGACCTTCCGAGGAATTATTCCCAGTAGGGAAGCGCGATGTGCAGCAAAATGGTATCAGGTGACTTCTCTCAAGTTTTGTTTTAGCTGGGAGCTCCCTAAGGGCTATATCATTCCCAGGTCACGTGGGTCTGTCCCTGCGGCATGTATCCGTTTTGCTATGTCTTCAGCTTACCTTGTTGGGGGCGCCCCTCAGGCTGCATCATCCCCAAGCCGCTCGGGACTGACCCAGCGGCGTGTGCCTTTCTTTGCATCTATCTAAGTGGGTTTGCTTTTCCATGCTTAACCTGCCTATGATTATTGACTGCCGCCTGCTATTTGGCCTATTCTTCCTCATGCAAAGCGCTAGCACGTTAAAAGGGAGTCGCCTGAGCATCGCGACTCAGGAGCTCTTACTGGCTCTCTAGCCCTCACCCCCTGGCCTTGACCCACGGCATCGCGACCTGTCATACCAGCGGCGGCTGTGCTCGCTCAAGGGCCGGGACCTAAGGACGTAGAGCATTTGCATTTTAACCATCTTGCAGGAATGTACCACCGACAAAGACCCAGAGCCAGGCGCAACCCGCCTCGAGGTAGGGCCTCGTGAGTCCCGCGCTGGCTCATGGGTGCCTAGATACACCTCTCCTAGCCCTACCGTGCCAGCCACGCATCAGGGCGGGGCTGTACACGCCCCGGGGGCTCCTCCCGGAACGGAGCTCCCCTCCCACGAACCAGTGGAAGCACCATGCTCTGTGCTGGCTGACGACACTGCCGAGGAGCGGCTATGCCCATACACATATGGAAGCGCTATCCTCCCCGCTGGTGATAAACAACTGAGGACAGCCCACGGCTGTAGCAACCTTAGGGAGCCCAGAGCTCAGTGTCTGGCCTCATTGCAAAGCCTCCCCTCGGGAGCACCATGCGAGGGGGCTGGGCATGGGGGCTACGCTCGGACCATGCTCGAGCACACGCCACCCATCCAGGTCCCTCGGACCTAGTCGTCGCACGCCCCTCCCCAAGCGGAGCCAAGGTATGAAGACCCATTTGACCATCAAGGGGGACTCCTGAGCATCGAGACTCGGGAGCCTAACTGGTCATGTATCCCCTCACTCCTTAGTTCCAAAAGGCTAATGGCAGTCGAGGTATGCGTGGAGCCGGGCCCTGCCAACGTAGAACGACAGATCCTCTCTTCCACCCCTCCCTATTTGCTGTTTGCGCATCAAGGAGGACTCCTGA
Organism: Triticum turgidum subsp. durum; assembly: GCA_900231445.1. NCBI lineage: Eukaryota > Viridiplantae > Streptophyta > Magnoliopsida > Poales > Poaceae > Triticum > Triticum turgidum. The sequence goes on from LT934112.1 coordinate 96,965,130, forward strand.
GCATCGCGACTCACGAGCCTAACTTGCCACGTAGCCCCTCACTCCTTAGTATCGTCCTGGTGATTCGGTCGGAGCTAACGGCGGATGAGGTATGCGCGTGGCCAGGCCCTGCCGACGTAGAACACAAGAAAATAGGAAGGAAATCACAAAATCTAGCAATCCAGAAGCAAATATTACAGACCATAGATTGTTCTCACAGTACCAAACACAAATTTAAATGCCTCCACGAGGCACGGTGCATGTTGCAGGAATCAAAGCAGGAAAGAGGCCATGATAAGATCACCCCTGGGCCGCGCCACCGCTCGTGGTGGAGTCGCGCTTGTCATCTCCACCTCCTTGGGGCGCGGAACCCGCAACGCCTCGCTTGGGCGTGGTGTTGAAGGTGCGGAACTTCACCAGCAAGGCCTCCGCTCTGCCCTTGACGGCCTTGGCAGCAGCGGGGGAGCACTTGGCGTCTACGATTTCCAGCAGATTATCAAGGTTGGCTTCGGGGTTGCGGAGGTAGACGTGGCTGAGTATCCGCGTCAGCGCTGCGGAGGAAAGGACGCGAGACTCAACTTCGGCCATGGGGCCGATGCCAATCACGACCTCCTCAAGCGCCTCAACGAGGAAGGGAACTAGCTTGGTGGGGCCGTCCTTGGCTCCGGCCAGTGGCTTCTCCAGGCCTCCATCGTAAAGCGTCTTCAACGCCGTGCGAGCCATCTCCTCGTAGCACATGAAGGTCGTGTGGTCCTCGGCCAAGACCTCCACCTTGGCATCCAGCTCGACCCTCTCCGTCTTCAGTGCCTGCTCCATCATCTTCAGTCGGTCGCGGTCAGCTGAGAGTTCGGTGTCGTGGTCCTTCACAGCAGCTTCCCGAGCCTTCATCTCCTCCTCCTTCTACTGGCGGCCGCGAATATCCCTGGCGAGCTCTTCATGCAGCCCTTGCAGTTCGCCCTCCAGCGTCTTGTAGCGGCCCTTGGCAGTTGAAGCATCCTTCAATGCCGCGTCGCGAGCGGCCATGGCCTGGGAGGTGGCTCGCTTCCCCTCCTCAGAAGCCGTCATAGCCTGGCTCAGCACAGCTCGGACGAAGGCGTCAGAGCGAACGTAGTCGGAGACCAACTCCAGGCGCCCGGCCGCCAGGCGGGGGTCCGCGCTCCGGAGATCCTCCTGCAGCCGACTCAGCTCGTCGGCGGCTTGATCCAATGTGACGGAGGAGACAGAGGAGACGGGAGCCGGCGGAGTAGGAGGAGAAGACGGCAGCGTGATCATAGCTTGGCAGGCAGGGACCTCCTGAGCCTTGGCAACCTCGGCGACAACATCAAGCGAAGGCGCCTCTAGGGTCAGCGGGGTCACAGGGGCTGACTCCTCGCCGGAGCGTCCCTGCTGGCCTCGCGAGGATGATCGGGCAGGGGACGTGCGGGCCCCGCTGCCTCCCTTCCCCGCGAGTGAAGACATGGCCACGGCTGATGGGCCTATTCTAGGCGGGGTCGACGAGTCTCCCTTCAGCCTCTTCGCCACAGGTAGCAGCCTACCCAATAAAACATGTCAGGCCTGGACAGCAAAAGACAGGAGCAAGGCGGAGTTTGAATACTTACTGGTTGACTGCCACGGGATCCCACAGACTCCGGCCAAGCTTGAAGCCCGAAAGCCTCTTGCAGGGCTCAGCCTCGGGAGGCCCAGCCACAGGGGAAGGCGCACCTGAAGGGCTAGAGCTGACTTAGGCCGATGCGAGGGTTGGGGTAGACCCTCGGGAGATCAGCCCAGACTTGTCCTTCCTTGGGACCAAGGTCGGGTCCTCCCCCCCCCCCCTCGCCTGGCGCCGGCCTCGTCGTCATCAGGCATGGAGCGGAGGGCGCTGGACCTGCGCCAGGGGGAACTCTCCCCCGTCCCCTCGAAGGTCGCCTCCGAGTCACGCTCGTCATCCTCTTCATCGTCTTCCTCCTCTCCACCGCCGGAGTCATCAAAGGACAGGTTCACCGTCACCGTCGCCACCTGGCCCTCAGGGTCCTCCGCTGGCACCAGACTGACCCCATCGAAGGTGGGCATGGTGTCCACCACCCGTCCCTAGTCGTCATGAAGGAACAAGGGGACCGGAGATTCCTCCGGGGCTGCCACGTCCTCTCCGACCAAGAAGCGGAGGGCTGCGGACAGATCCTCGTCGCTCAGGGCTGTTGGGGAACGTAGCAGAAATTCAAAATTTTCCTACGTGTCACCAAGATCTATCTATGGAGAAACCAGCAACGAGGGGAAGGAGAGTGCATCTACATACCCTTGTAGATCGCTAAGCGGAAGCGTTCAAGAGAACGGGGTTGAAGGAGTCGTACTCGTCGTGATCCAAATCACCGGAGATCCTAGTGCCGAACGGACGGCACCTCCGCGTTCAACACACGTACAGCCCGGTGACGTCTCCCATGCCTTGATCCAGCAAGGTGAGAGGGAGAGGTTGAGGAATACTCCATCTAGCAGCAGCACAACAGTGTGGTGGTGATGGAGGAGCGTGGTAATCCTGCAGGGCTTCGCCAAGCACCGCGGGAGAGGAGAAGGGAGAGAGGTAGGGCTGCGCCAAGGAGAGGTCAAAACTCATCTGTTGGCAGCCCCAAAACCCTCAAGTATATATAGGGGAGAGGGAGGGGGTGCGCCCCCTCTAGGGTTTCCACCCCAAGGGGTGCGGCTGCCCCCAATCCCATCTAAGGGTGGCGCCAAGGGGGAGAGGGGGGAAACTTGCCCCCCAAGTTAGGTGGAAGCACCCCCTCCCCAAACCCTAGGCGCCTTGGGCCCTTGTGGGGGGCGCACCAGCACACCTGGGGCTGGTACCCTCCCACACTTGGCCCATGTAGCCCTCTGGGGCCGGTGGCCCCACTTGGTGGACCCCCAGGACCCTCCCGGTGGTCCCGGTACGTTATCGAAAAACCCGAAACTTTTCCGGTGACCAAAATAGGACTTCCCATATATAAATCTTTACCTCTGGACCATTCCGGAACTCCTCGTGACGTCCGGGATCTCATCCGGGACTCCGAACAACATTCGGTAACCACATACAAACTTCCTTTATAACCCTAGCGTCATTGAACCTTAAGTGTGTAGATCCTACGGGTTCGGGAACCATGCAGACATGACCGAGACGTTCTCCAGTCAATAACCAACAGCGGGATCTGGATACCCATGTTGGCTCCCACATGTTCCACGATGATCTCATCGGATGAACCACGATGTCAAGGACTCAATCGATCCCGTATACAATTCCCTTTGTCTAGCGGTATAGTACTTGCCCGAGATTCGATCGTCGGTATACCAATACCTTGTTCAATCTCGTTACCGGCAAGTCTCTTTACTCGTTCCGTAACACATCATCCCGTGATCAACCCCTTGGTCACATTGTACACATTATGATGATCTCCTACCGAGTGGGCCCAGAGATACCTCTCCGTTTACACGGAGTGACAAATCCCAGTCTCGATTCGTGCCAACCCAACAGACACTTTCGGAGATACCTGTAGTGCACCTTTATAGTCACCCAGTTACGTTGTGACGTTTGGTACACCCAAAGCATTCCTACGGTATCCAGGAGTTGCACAATCTCATGGTCTAAGGAAAAGATACTTGACATTAGAAAAGCTTTAGCATACGAACTACACGATCTCTGTGCTAGGCTTGGGATTGGGTCTTGTCCATCACATCATTCTCCTAATGATGTGATCCTGTTATCAATGACATTCAATGTCCATGGTCAGGAAACCGTAACCATCTGTTGATCAACGAGCTAGTCAACTAGAGGCTTACTAGGGACATGGTGTTGTCTATGTACCGACACATGTATCTGAGTTTCCTATCAATACAATTATAGCATGGATAATAAACGATTATCATGAACAAGGAAATATAGTAATAATAACTAATTTATTATAGCCTCTAGGGCATATTTCCAACAGTCTCCCACTTGCACTAGAGTCAATAATCTAGTTCACATCGCCAGGTGATTAACATTCACAGGTCACATCACCATGTGACCAACATCCAAAGAGTTTACTAGTGTCACTAAACTAGTTCACAACATCATGTGATTAAGACTCAATGAGTTTTGGGGTTTGATCATGTTTTTCTTGTAAGAGAGGTTTTAGTCAACGGGTCTGCAACATTCAGATCCGTATGTACTTCGCAAATCTCTAGGTCATATTGTAAATGTTGCTACCACTCTCCACTTGGAGCTATTCCAAATGGTTGCTCCACTATACGTATCCGGTTTGCTACTCAGAGTCATTCGGATAGGTGTTAAAGCTTCCATCGACGTAACCCTTTAAGCCGAACTCTTTAACACCTCCATAATCGAGAAACATGTCCTTATTTACTCAAGGACAATTTTGACCGCTGTCCAATGATCCATTCCTGGATCATTCTTGTACCCCTTGACTGATTCATGGCAAGGCACACTTCTGGTGCAGTACACATCATAGCATACTATAGAGCCTATGTCTCAAGCATAGGGGACGACCTTCGTCCTTTCTCTCTTTTCTGCTGTGGTCGAGCTTTAAGTCTGAACTTCATACCTTACATCTCAGGCAAGAACTCCTTCTATGACTGATCCATCTTGAACACCTTCAAGATCATGTCAAGGTATATGCTCATTTGAAAGTACCATTAAGTATTTTTGATCTATCCTCATAGATCTTGATGCTCAATGTTCAAGTAGCTTAATCCATGTTTTCTATTGAAAAACACCTTTCAAATAACCCTATACGCTTTCCATAAATTCTACATCATTTCTGATCAACAATATGTCAACAACATATACTTATCAGAAATTCTATAGTGCTCCCACTCACTTCTTTGGAAATACAAGTTTCTCATAAACTTTGTATAAATCCAAAATCTTTGATCATCTCATCAAATCGTTCATTCCAACTCCGAGATGCTTACTCCAGTCCTTAGAAGGATCGCTGGTGCTAGCATACCTTTTAGCATCCTTAGGATCGACAAAACCTTTCTGATTCTATCGCATACAACCTTTCCTTACGAAAATTGGTAAGGAAACTCATTTTGACATCCATCTGCCAGATTTCATAAAGGCAGCTAATGCTAACATGATTCTGACGGACTTTAAGCATCGCTACGGATGAGAAAATCTCATCGTAGTCAACTCCTTGAACTTGTGAAAAACTCTTCGCCACAAGTCGAGCTTCATAGATGGTGACATTACCATCCACGTCCATCTTCTTCTTAAAGATCCATTTATCTCAATGGTTTGCCGATCATTGGGCAAGTCCACCAAAGTCCATGCTTTGTTCTGATACATGGATCCTATCTCGGATTTCATGGCTTCTAACCATTTGTCAGAATTTGGGCCCACCATCGCTTCTCCACAGCTCGTAGGTTCATTGTTGTCTAGCAACATGACTTTCAAGACAGGATTACTGTACCATTCTGAAGTAGTACGCATCCTTGTCACCCTACGAGGTACGGTAGTGACTTGATCCAAAACTTCATGATCACTATCATAAGCTTCTACTTAAATTGGTGTAGGCGCCATAGGAACAACCTCCTGTGCCCTGCTACACACTAGTTGAAGTGATGGTTCAATAACCTCATCAAGTCTCCACCATCCTCCCACTCAATTTTCGAGACGAACTTTTCCTCGAGAAAGGACCCGATTCAAGAAACAATCCCTATTGCTTTCGGATCTGAATTAGGAGGTATACCCAACTGTTTTGGGTGTTCTATGAAGATGCAATTATCCATTTTGGGTTCGAGCTTATCACAATGAAACTTTTTCACATAAGCGTCGCAGCCCCAAACTTTCAAGAAACGACAGCTTAGGTTTCTTTACACCATAGTTCTCACAGTGTCATCCCAACGGAATTACGTGGTGCCCTATTAAAGTGAGTGCGGTTGTCTCTAATGCCTAACCCATGAACGATAGTGGTAATTCGATAAGAGACATCATGGTACGCACCATATCCAATAGGGTGCAACTATGATGTTCGGACACACCATCACACTATGGTGTTCCAGGCGGTATTAATTGTGAAACAATGTCCACAATGTCTTAATTGCGTGCCAAAGCTTGTAACTCAGATGCTCATCTCTATGATCATATCATAGACATTTTATCCTCTTGCCACAATGATCTTCAACTTCACTCTGAAATTACTTGAACCATTCAATAATTCAGACTTGTGTTTTATCAAGTAAATATACTCAGTATCTACTCAAATCATCCATGAAGTAAGAACATAACGATATTCACTGCATGCCTCAGCACTCATTGGACTGCACACATCAAAATGTGTTGCTTCCAACAAGTTGCTATCTTGTTCCATTTTACTGAAAACGAGGCTTTCAGTCATCTTGCCCATGTGGTATAATTTGCATATCTCAAGTGATTCAAAATCAAGTGAGTCCAAATGATCCATCTTGCATGGAGTTTCTTCATGCGTATACACCAACAGACATGGTTCGCATGTCTCAAACTTTTCAAAAAATGAGTGAGTCCAAAGATCCATCAACATGGAGCTTCTTCATGCGGTTTATACCAATATGACTTACATGGCAGTGCCACGAGTAAGTGGTACTATCATTACTATCTTATATCTTTTGGCATGAAAATGTGTATCACTACTATCGAGATTCAATAAACCATTTAGGTGCAATACCATTGAAGGCATTATTCAAATAAATAGAGTAACCATTATTCTCCTTAAATGAATAACCGTATTGCGATAGACATAATCCAATCATGTCTATGCTCAACGCAAACACCAAATAACAATTATTCAGGTTTAATACTAATCTTGATGGTAGAGGGAGCGTGCGATGTTTGATCACATCAAACTTGGAAACACTTCCAACACATATCTTCAGCTCACCTTTAGCTAGTCTCCGTTTATTCCGTAGCCTTTTATTTCGAGTTACTAACACTTAGCAACTGAACCGGTATCTTAATACCCTAGTGCTACTAGGAGTACTAGTAAAGTACACATTAACATAATGTATATCCAATATACTTCTATCGACTTTGCCAGCCTTCTCATCTACCAAGTATCTAGGGTAATTCTGCTCCAGTGGTTGTTCCCCTTATTACAGAAGCACTTAGTCTCGGGTTTGGGTTCAACCTTGGGATTCTTCACTAGAGCAGCAGCTGATTTGCCGTTTCATGAAGTATCCCTTCTTGCCCTTGCCCTTCTTGAAACTAGTGGTTTCACCAACCATCAACAATTGATGCTCCTTCTTGATTTTTACTTTCGTGATGTCAAACAACGCGAATACCTCAAGGATCATCATCTCTATCCTTGATATGTTATAGTTCATCACGAAGCTCTAGCAGCTTGGTGGCAATGACTTTGGAGAAACATCACTATCTCATCTGGAAGATCAACTCCCACTCGATTCAAGTGATTGTTGCACTCAGACAATCTGAGCATAAGCTCAACGATTGAGCTTTTCTCCCTTAGTTTGCAGGCTAAGAAAATCGTCAGAGGTCTTATACCTCTTGACGTGGGCACGACCCTGAAATCCCAATTTCAGCCTTCAAAACATCTCATATGTTCCGCGATGTTTCGAAAACGTCTTTGGTGCCTCAACTCTAAACCGTTTAACTGAACTATCACGTAGTTATCAAAACGTGTATATCTGATGTTCGCAACATCCACAAATGACGTCTTGGGGTTCAGCACACTGAGCGGTGCATTAAGGACATATGCTTTCTACTGTCCGCACAATCGCTACTGTCAACTTTCAACTATATTTTCTCTAGGAACATATCTAAACAGTGGAACGAAAGCGCGAGCTTACGACATAATTTGCAAAGATCTTTTGACTATGTTCAGGATAATTAAGTTCATCTCATGAACTCCCACTCAGATAGACATCCCTCTATTCATCTAAGTGATTACATGATCCAAGTCAACTAGGCCGTGTCCGATCATCACATGAGACGGACTAGTCATCAACGGTGAACATCTTCATGTTGATCGTATCTACTATACGACTCTTGCTCGACCTTTCGGTCTCTGTTCCGAGGCCATGTCTGTACATGCTAGGCTCGTCAAGTTAACCCTAAGTGTTTTGCATGTGTAAAACTGTCTTACACCCGTTGTATGTGAACGTAAGAATCCATCACACCCGATCATCACGTGGTGCTTAGAAGCGAGGAACTTTAGCAACAGTGCACAGTTAGGGGAGAACACTTCTTGAAATTGTTGTAAGGGATCATCTTATTTACTACCATCGTTCTAAGTAAACAAGATGCATAAACATAATAAACATCACATGCAATTATATAGTAGTGACACGATACGGCCAATATCATATAGCTCCATTGATCTCCATCTTCGGGGCTCCATGATCATCATCATCACCGGCATGACACCATGATCTCCGTCATCGTGTCTTCATGAAGTTGTCTCGCCAACTATTACTTCTACTACTATGGCTACCGGTTAGCAATAAAGTAAAGTAATTACATGGCGTTGTTTAATGACAAGCAGGTCATACAATAAACTGAGACAACTCCTATGGCTCCTGCCGGTTGTCATAATCGTCGACATGCAAGTCGTGGTTCCTATTACAAGAACATGATCAATCTCATACATCACATATCATTCATCACATTCTTCTTGGCCATATCACATCACATAGCATATCCTGCAAAAACAAGTTAGACGTCCTCTAATTGTAGTTTGCATGTTTTATGTGGCTGCTATGGGTTTCTAGCAAGAATGTTTCTTACCTACGCAAAACCACAACGTGATATGCCAATTGCTATTTACCCTTCATAAGGACCCTTTTCGTCGAATCCGTTCCGACTAAAGTGGGAGAGACTGGCACCCGCAAGCCACCTTATGCACCAAGTGCATGTCAGTCGGTATAACCTGTCTCACGTAAGAGTATGTGTAAGGTCGGTCCGGGCCGCTTCATCCCACAATACCGTCGAAACAAGATTGGACTAGTAACGGTAAGCATATTGAACAAAATCAACGCCCACAACTACTTTGTGTTCTACTCGTGCAAAGAATCTACGCAATAGACCTAGCTCATGATGCCACTGTTGGGGAACGTAGCAGAAATTCAAAATTTTCCTACGTGTCACCAAGATCTATCTATGGAGAAACCAGCAACGAGGGGAAGGAGAGTGCATCTACATACCCTTGTAGACCGCTAAGCGGAAGCGTTCAAGAGAACGGGGTTGAAGGAGTCGTACTCGTCGTGATCCAAATCACCGGAGATCCTAGTGCCGAACGGACGGCACCTCCGCGTTCAACACACGTACAGCCCGGTGACGTCTCCCATGCCTTGATCTAGCAAGGTGAGAGGGAGAGGTTGAGGAAGAATCCATCCAGAAGCAGCACAACGGTGTGTTGGTGATGGAGGAGCATGGTAATCCTGCAGGGCTTCGCCAAGCACCGCGGGAGAGGAGAAGGGAGAGAGGTAGGGCTGCACCAAGGAGAGGTCAACACTCATCTGTTGGCAGCCCCAAAACCCTCAAGTATATATAGGGGAGAGGGAGGGGGTGTGCCCCCTCTAGGGTTTCCACCCCAAGGGGTGCGGCTGCCCCCAATCCCATCTAAGGGTGGTAACCAAGGGGGGAGAGGGGGGAAACTTGCCCCCCAAGTTAGGTGGAAGCACCCCCTCCCCAAACCCTAGGCGCCTTGGGCCCTTGTGGGGGGGGGCGCACCAGCCCACCTGGGGCTGGTCCCCTCCCACACATGGCCCATGCAGCCCTCCGGGGCCGGTGGCCCCACTTGGTGGACCCCCGGGACCCTCCCGGTGGTCCCGGTATGTTACCGAAAAACCTGAAACTTTTCCGGTGACCAAAACAGGACTTCCCGTATATAAATCTTTACCTCCGGACCATTTCGGAACTCCTCGTGATGTCTAGGATCTCATCTGGGACTCCGAACAACATTCGGTAACCACATTCAAACTTCCTTTATAACCCTAGGGCCATCGAACCTTAAGTGTGTAGACCCTTCGGGTTCGCGAACCATGCAGACATGACCGAGACGTTCTCCGGTCAATAACCAACAGCAGGATCTGGATACCCATGTTGGCTCCCACATGTTCCACGATGATCTCATCGGATGAACCACGATGTCGAGGACTTAATCGATCCCATATACAATTCCCTTTGTCTAGCGGTATAGTACTTGCCCGAGATTCGATCGTCGGTATACCGATACCTTGGTCAATCTCGTTACCGGCAAGTCTCTTTACTCGTTCCGTAACACATCATCCCATGATCAACCCCTTGGTCACATTGTGCACATTATGATGATGTCCTACCGAGTGGGCTCAGAGATACCTCTCCGTTTACACGGAGTGACAAAATCCCAGTCTCGATTCGTGCCAACCCAACAGACACTTTCGGAGATACCTGTAGTGCACCTTTATAGTCACCCAGTTACGTTGTGACGTTTGGTACACCCAAAGCATTCCTACGGTATCCGGGAGTTGCACAATCTCATGGTCTAAGGAAAAGATACTTGACATTAGAAAATCTTTAGCATACGAACTACACGATCTTTGTGCTAGGCTTAGGATTGGGTCTTGTCCATCACATCATTCTGCTAATGATGTGATCCCGTTATCAATGACATCGAATGTCCATGGTCAGGAAACCGTAACCATCTGTTGATCAACGAGCTAGTCAACTAGAGGCTTACTAGGGACATGGTGTTGTCTATGTACCCACACATGTATCTGAGTTTCCTATCAATACAATTATAGCATGGATAATAAACGATTATCATGAACAAGGAAATATAGTAATAATAACTAATTTATTATTGCCTCTAGGGCATATTTCCAACAAGGGCATCCAAGCTCAGGCAAAGGACGACGTCTGCATCCTCAAGCCTCCATAGCGGGTGCGAGTGCGCCCGAAGAGGGGCCACCCGGTGCGACAGGAACTCCCTCAGGAGAGAGGCCCCTGTCAGCTTCGCCACCCTCAGATTGCCCGGCCTCAGGTCGGCGTTCATCTTCTCTAGCACCAGCTTTGCCCGCCGGTCGTTAAGCTTCACGCGGGACCACGCCTCAATAGCCTCGGGCTTCTCTATGGGTAGCTCCAGCAGGGGGTTGTGGCACCTGGCGTCCACCATGAACCACTTGCTCCGGAAGCTGTCGGCCCTCTTCGCGGCCTCTGAGATGGCGTTGGACTTGGAGTACGCGACAAAGCTCACGCACGTCGAGATATTGCCGCCAGTGACCCGGAGGGAGAAGAAGTGGCTCAGCAAGGCCACGGAGGGGATCACCCCGACGTGCGCCTCACAGTAGTAGGTGAAGATCGATAGGAGAAGAATGGAGTTGGGATGGATATTCAGAGAATGCAACTGATATTGGCGAAGGACGGCAAGGGAAAAACTCAGAGAAAGGAGGAACCAGACCAGCAATAACAGCAGTCGTGAAGAGGGGGTAGAAGGTGCTCCCCTTGTCCTCCGGCCGGGCAGAGCCAAGCCGGAGCACAGTCTCCCCCATCTCGTGGCTCTGCACCGCCGCCATCTGGCGCGTGAGGGCGAGATTCTCTCCGTTACGTTGGGGGAGACCAGAGTCGGCGAGTACCAGGCTGATGCGGCCCCAGCTGGGGTCTTCCGAGGTGCCATTGCTCGCTGGAAGAGAAAGGCTACAGCGAATCTGGAGATTTCGGAAGCAGGAGGGCGAAGAGCAAGAAGGGGATCTGAAGCAAGGCGAATGAGAGTAATGAAAGTAAGGCTAACCCCAACCCCAGGACAGCCTTTTGTCAGTCGAGCAGTTGCCGAGGCAACATGGGGAAGCGGAGGCGCCCACATCCAATCAACCGCCACGCGGCGCCCAAGGCCGCAGGCTGATGGGGCTCGCGGTGCTCCGCACTTGCCCCTTCTCTTCTTTGCTAAGCCAAGTCCGAGTGCACCTTGGGCCCGGGGGCTACTGTCTGTGTTCCGGGAACGGGGGTCCCCAGACTTCCCTTCCTGCGGCTTGCGGCGTGGCACGAGTGGTGGACCATTTTGGCCCATCTTCATCAGCGCAAGACTCAAGACCCTCGCGAGGGGCCAAGCCTCGCGGGGCGGATGACACACGACTTCCTCAGGAACGACCTCACCAGGAAGGCTCGCGAGGAGGCGGAGAGATCAAGGCAGGGTACCTCACGAGGTGCTCGTGATGCAAGCCATGACGATCGAGACCAGGCAGGCGCCAGGCGGGTGCCGGCCTGCGCAGTGTCCTTGTTTCCTCTTTGGTGCAAAGGGGGCAAGTGCAGGCGTGGAGTACCGACACATCAGGCAAAGGTGGCCATTTCAGTGCAACGAGACCAAGACCAGCAGAGCGGCAGAATGGAGGTCACCGTGGAGCCCAAGACGGCGTCATCGCCGGTGCCTTTGGTAGCCAAAGACCAACTTTAATCAGGATAACTTGTACTAGATGTTCCCCTTCAAAGTGGCCGTTGTTGGCGCCCTTCCCGCTCAATATTTGGGAAGAGGACTAGGGCCTCTATTTATATAGGGATAGACACCACATTAGATCAAGAGGGGATCGAGTGCTCATTAGATCAAGAGGCGACCGAACTCATCCAAGCATTTCATCGCACCAGCTCAAGAACACCTCTCGCAAGGCAGTTCATCCTTTGTACTGTTCATCATCACCCCCTGAGGCAATCCACCACACCACACATTGGAGTAGGGTATTACACCACAACGGTGGCCCGAACCAGTATAAATATTGTGTCCCTCGTGTTGTTCATCGTTTAGCTTAGATTCTCGCGAGGCGATCGGACGTGGAGTGGTAGGGGGAAGATCTTCGCGCGCAACCCAGAGTTCGAACCTTAAGGGTCTGCCGGAACCCAACATCCGACAGGTGCATCTGAGTAGTAAAAGAGGCGCTTGCTTGTGTTCGGGAGTGGACCTGGTGGGTCCATACTGTCATACTCACAACTACTGTTCTCTCCCGATTCACTATGTTGACAGGGACCATTTAAAAAAAACTATGTTGACAGGGCCGGACGGCGGCGCCGCGGCGAGCGCACCAGGGCTGGGTTGGATGTTCTTATTGAAAAATAAAAATGCACCGGAACTATTTATGACGTTGACTACGATTTGCATGGGTCCACTGGTTGCAGGGAGAAAATGCTGGGAGAAAGAAAAATGGTCGGTATCTTTGCCTAAGAATAATATCGACTGAATGTAACGACACTATCATAGGAAATAATATCGTCTTGTTAAATCATGAATTTTAAGAACTGGTGCATGAGCATTTAGCTTTATTTATTTATTTACTTATTTATGTTTAGGGAACCATGAGCATGTACCTGGGTTGGATTCATGTGAGAACCTCCCTTCCAGTTAATTATAGGCTCCTCTATTGGGCCTTCATCAGTGGGATGCATGTTATAAACTAGTGGAAAATGTGTTCCGTACGAAAAAACAGTATGCGTTACATATGGTACGGTGCACTAAGGATCAAACCGTGCAATGACTTCCAAAACATTGTGTTTGTCGTTCTAACAACACATTTATTCAACCAACAGACGAAATATACTACTGATTGTATATAGAAAACAGTAGCAGCAGCAACCAAGGCTGGGGGTGCATCAAAAGCAGTAAGCAGGCCGGAAGAGAGAAGACACAGCTCTCTCTTCCAAACCAAACATCAGCCATTATTACAAAAGGGCTACGAAAAAAGAACAAGTGTATGCATCAAACTAAATAAAGATCCTACTACACCAAGAGTACTCATCTAACTAACAGTCTCAGTTAGACGTTACTATTTATTAAGCTATGGAGATTTGCTGACGGCTTGAACCTGATGGGTGCCTGACGGGGGAAACTCCAGCCAGCAGGTCGAAGTCTGATACTTGCGACCCTCTCTCCTAGTTTGTGCTGCAGAGCGTGGCAGGCCATATCAGGGTATGGTGCATGCAGAGACGCATGGTACGCTGTGTACACACAGTTTTGCCTGATGAACGAAACTGCAGTGCCATCATGATTCTTTCCGTTGGTTATCTCCTGGTTGATCGGATAATTCAGTCCAACAAACAGAGAGCATGTACCAAGGCAACTTACCAACCTCCAGTCAAAAATTCTTGAAGGCCTAGAGAAGCTGGGATCCTGCTCAAAGACCTTGCAATGACTGTGATTGTATTCCGCGAAGCAACATGTCCGGTATGTGCGAACGATCATCAATCGTTCACCGTTGTCTGATCGAGCCAGGAACCACCTGCAACTACCATGTCGCTTTTCTTTGAAAGATTCTGCGATTAGGAAGGGCAGGGACACCAGGCGGCCTACAACATCATATCAAGTTGGAGTCAAATAAAAAAGGGCTCTTGATGTAGTCAATCTTAAGAACAACATGTTATGAGCATGAATATTTTTTTAGTAAATGTTGAAACTAATATAAGCAAGCCATCATGATATCATAGGAAACTAACATACTGCTGTAACAGCCGTTTGAAGGGATGACTGGAGTAGGCCAGCAATACGTCCAGCCATAGAAGGAGTCGACAGCGTAAATGAAGCCCTTGTGTTCAATGGCATCAGAGAACCATGGAGGATGTATGATCCTGCGATGGACATGCATATTTATCCACTTACCACAGTGACCTGTCAGATAGGCGAGACCGCGATTAAAGAACGCAATTAGCCTGAAGTCTTTATAATTCACTGATCTTGTGGGCACTTGGAAGATTACAACCTTAAGCAAATCAAACTTGGTATCATGTTGGCTATTGTAAGATCCCGAGTATTCTGGGCCACGGTGCCAAAGCAGTGCAGTGTTAATCGAAGGAAGGGGGATCAATCGCCGGGTGTAGACCTCCACGAGCATCCAGCTGCCGCGACCGTCGACGAGCACCATCCAAGATGTGTTCATGGCAACCCAGTACATATTGTTAATGTAGTTGAGGGTGATGGTGATCGGATCGCAGTCAAGGGGGTTGATGCTTGCCACCCTACGATCGTTATGCTGCGTGACACGCTGTTTCTAAAGATCAGGCGGCATCAGCAAGCAAGGAGCTGGCTTAAAAAGCTCCGGCCTGAGGGCTTTGAGTAAACGGTATAGCCCCGATGAGCACACGGCGAGCGGCATGGTACTGAGATTGTCCACACGCGAAACAATGAGCTTGATTACCTCTGTGGGGAGCGAATTCCATCCACTCTCTCGGCGGACGCTGCTCGGTTCTGCCATTGTTAGTGCTTGGGTTTCGGAAGAGGGGGGGAGGCGCCTTAGCGGGGATGGAAGATTGGACGAAATTATGTGCGGACAAAGATGGAGAAGCTAATAGGTGCTGCGGGAAGTGGACAGGTGATGATGACTACAGCACACCGCTTGACTTACGAGACACATACCAGCAGCGTAGGGTCATATCGATGCCGGAAAACTAGCTTGAGTGATCACAGTACTGATACTCCCTATAGTACCTACTACTATGCCCTAACTTTCTTGGGTAGAGTAGTAGAGTGGGACTCTGCTCTACTACTAGCACCGGAGGAATAGTATATTCTAATCTAAAATAGTTACAAACTTCAATGCCCGAGCGTGGAACGACTACGAACCGCCATCGGTGCTAACTCCAATCCCCAACAAACGTTCGTTGGAAGACTTGGCAGTTGCAAATGCCCGCGACGCAGTTACAGTACATGTGTAAGGGTGGTGGTTTTGTAAAATACTATGGCTTAAAAAAGGCCACCGTCGAATGGAAATCTGATGGTTACATGGGATTCGCTAGGATTGAGCTCGTGCTGAACAATCGCCAGATATCGTTACTAAAAAAGGTTAAAACACCTGGGGCTATAACTTGCACCGGCTAACCACTAACAATGACACTAACATAGTTGTAAAATGGTCAAAGACCGTGTCTACATGGTGTTTGGAATTATATGCAAAAAAAATAGCAAGATGCTCATGCATTGCACGACACACCATCATCACCATCTCGGTTTTTTCTCTACTCCTACTCCTATAAAAGACTCAGTTGGTGATGATGGAGGTGAGGAGGCATGTTCAGCCGGGCATGCAGCGGACATCGCAGTACTATTCGATTTGTTATAAAAACAAAGAAGAGTAGTAGAGATAGAGATAAGAGTAGAGATAGAGACTTAGAGAGGAGCAACATCCACTGCTTTCTATGCTACACCTGCGCTCCATTCGACGGCCGCAACGTCCCCTACAGCCACTCCCTCCTGCGCTCCATTCGGTGGGCGCCGTTGAAATTTGGGGAGCGCACTCTCACGACTGCTGGCAGCCACGACTTCACCGATGATGACTTCTTCCCCGACCTCGGCAACCTCTTCCTCAACGACATGGGCGACAACCTCAATGCCGACGGTGCTGCTCCCGTTGAATCGTATGTGTTTCTGTCCTTCCTATTCAAAATCGTGGTAGAATTCATGTTTCTACATTGTATCCTACTACTATGCTAGTCCACATGATTAGTTTCATCTCTGTTATAGCTCTCATGATTTATTTTGTGCTTATTCGGATTAAATCTCATAGTAACTTGCTCATATATTCCACTGGTGCAACGTCCCCTACATCCACTCCCGTTTCATGGACGGCCTGGTCGATGCCTCCTAGGAGCCCTTCGTCTACTGCTATGAGTGCTCGATGCTGTTTCGGGGCTCGCCGACGGAGATCGTGCTTCACCTCACGGATGCGTGCAGCAGTCACTACTAGCCCTTGGCGGAGAAAATCAAGCACGAGACGTGCTATCCGTTCACCATGCCGGAGTCACTGGAGGATCACTGCCGCCTGCTAGTCTCGGACGAGGACGACAGCATCTTCCTCTTGACCATGGGCATCGGCGAGGCCTGCGCAGGCCGCCGCCCCGTCTCTGTAGTGTGCGTCAGGGGCGACGCCGCTGACGCTAACACTGAAACGAGGCCGATGTACGGGCGCATGCTCATTGTTACTACCCCTTCGAGTTACATGGGCGGTGACACCAGCTACATCAAACTGACTTGGACTCTGCCGAGCTGGGACCTTCTCGCCGATGTGGACATGGAAAATCCATGGTCTTATTTACCCCCCAACGTGGTGCATGGGGACTCCAAGGAGGTTCACCTGGACATACGCATTATCAAGTTAAATGTTGATCATTATTCTTCGCTCAATGTAATCCTCTGTTTAACCATGTGGAGACTTCCATGCATGATCTTGCTCTATTGGAGTATCGCGCATGAATAAAAGTCTATCCGTTTATGGTTTAGTCTAGAATCTTCCATGTAAGAACTTTTACTACAGTACTGGTGAAAGACTTACTATGAACCATTTCTTACATCTCCTCAGCCCCTTCCAAGTCATCCTGATTTAATCCCTTCGTCTAGGTGTATAAGGGCATGTTTAACACTTAATAGTATAGCCAACTGTTGACTACAAAAAAGTGCCATGTCATCTGTAGCCAACATGTATAACAATCGATAATCAAAAACTAATTCTTAAAGATCATTTCTTGCAAAGCACAATAAGTGTTATTTCTTCACAAGTTTTGGCTGCAGGTTCAACAGTTGAACGCTTTTGTTTTCAAAAGATACCTTTTTATCTATTTTATCCGGATGTTTGTGAGCTCTAGAGATAAAATAAAATCCGAAGAAACCTATCGATACCCGTTACACATGAGATGACCCCCACATTCTTTGTCAAAATAATCAAATCCCCGATCAATGCATTTCACTCTTCGGTTCAACGCAGGAGCACCTTACTACTATAGATTAGTATGGCCAAAAACTGAACTAACATTATATATAGTACGATAAATGCTGATGCATGTCACCTAAAATTATATCATTGAAAACTATGTTCAAATACGAATCCAATGATATAGATTTTGTTGACATGCCCTAACATTTTGTCAGTTAAATCTTTAGTCAAATTCAACGAGGGACTAATAAACCACGACCAATGTAGTACAAGGTAGAGAGCGGTGCTGAACGGGAGTCTCACCCCGCTCGTGGCGCGGCAGTAAATCCATCATATCACAAAACCCAACCACTACCAGTAAAAAGTGGCCTGGTAAAATAAACGGACAAGCAACTATCACATCCCTCCGTCTTTTTTGCATTTCATCTCTCTGCATTTACTTTCTCCGGTTCATCTCGCACACTCGATCCATAGCTACTACTCCTAGTATCCCTAGCTCCTGCTCCTAGGGCCAGTTCTTTTGGCATCTTAAAAAATAAGCCGTCTCTTCCCCAGCTTTTCCCATAAGACTAGTCACAGTGGAGAGTAACATTAAGGCGCCTCACTCGTTTATTTGGGCTTCTAATTTACTACTAGTACCTCCGTCCTGGTTTATTTGTCACCATTGTAATTTGTGGTAAATTTTGACCAAAGATTTAACTGATAAAATGTTAGTGCATGTGACATGCACAAACATTTCATTAGTTAAATTTATGATCAAAATTTGACACAGATTACAATGGGGACCAATAAACTAGGACGGAGCTAGTAGTAATGGGATTACTGCTAATCTAGAAGCCTAAACGAACTAGCCCCTGGTACTCCTACTAGTGGTACTAGTACTCAAGTTGGAATTCCAATTGCACGGCACAACTTGTTAGGCAAAAAATTCGATACAGGGTGTAGGAAGCGGTTTGGGAATTTGCATGCCTTTCTGACCAGTGAGATACTCCGTACAAAGTATGACAGAGAAATAACCATAGAGAAGGAAGCGAAAAGTAAACAATCAAACGAGCATTTTTGCATTTGTTTTGCATTGAATCGTTTCACAAGCTTGACTAGTGTTGTTTTTCTACTTTTACAAAAACCGCATCATAATGTTAAAATGTGCATTTGCACGTACATAAGTAATAGTATTACTCCCTCCGTCTAGGTGTATAAAGTCTTCCCTCCTTCTTGGTCAAGGTGCACAACCAAAGATGAATTATTCACCTGGACGGAGGGAGTAGCATTGTTTGCAAGCATATATAGAGAGAGACGTGTAGTGCGATACTATATAGTAGTAAAGTTTGTACTATATGCACCTACTTACAAAATGCGTACGGATACACAAGGTTTCCAAACTTTCCCTCTTACATACTTAATTAAGGACGCTAATAATTCCCAAACGTTCGGGATTTATAATTTGTGTCCCAAAACTAATGAGATCACCTTACGAAACTAAATTATACTCCTACTAAAAGCCACGACGCTCGCAGGAGCGCTTGCGGCGCGCCACGAGTGCCCTGGTGCATGGTTGTTTCCCAGCGCGCATACACAACGCCTCTTCCTCAGCCTCGCAACTCGCGAGGTGCTGATTGGTGGCTTGCTGGTGGGCGACCGCGATCTCACCAGTGCGGTGATCCGGCGCTAGCAGGTACTCCTTGCTGGAAGCGTGCACCCGGTCCAGGTACTGCCAAGCGTAGATGAGGCCCTTGGGCCCGACTGCACTCAGGGCTTTGACACGGGCGTCCTCCGCCACCCTCACGGCCCTTGCATGAGCCTTCTGCCAAAGAGCCAATTGCCTGACTCTCTCAGACGTGGCATAGACTTGCCAGGAAGCTTGCCCCACGGCGCGCTTCTCTTCCTCGGCCTTCTTCTCCGCTTCTATTTTGGCGTGCTCTGCAGGCGTGGCAAAGCCTCCCACATGGCAACATCCATTTCTTTCCAAAGCTCCTTAAGGCTGGGGGGCTCGGCGGGCGGCGTGGCATTCTTCTCGTAGCAGGGAGCCGACGCGTCCTCCGACACATGTGCTGGTAAGATTGGGAACGCCGACATGTCCACCTCGATGCGTCACGGCGAGGAGTGGAACGTCGATGCGTCCTCCTCGACTAGTGGTAGCGAGGAATGGAACAACGACGCATGACCGTCCGAGCGGTGTAGCGAGGGGTGCCTAGGGCTTGGGAGGGGCGATGCCATGGTGGTCGACGTGAGAGGGAGGGGGAGGAGATAGCGATGAACGTGAGCGTTCTTCCGAATGCCGTGGGAAGTGCAATATTTATAGCGAGCAATGGCACACCTACATAAGGTATGCACTGAGCTACACTGACTTAACTGCAGGTCCAGTTGTGTCACTGACATGTGGGCCAGACCCCTGTTGGGCCCATATGTTAGTGACCCAATGCACCTACAGTTAAGTAACTGAAGCAACGTCCCAGAAGATATGTTGCGTGATTAACATAACAACTACGTGGGCATATTTGTTGGAGTAAATTACGGGGGAGGGAAGGGGTGGAAATATTGCTGGTCACAACGGATTGGACGAGCGTGGGGGGAGGAGAGTCATGCATGCAGATTTTTTCCAAATGGGGTGTAGTGGTGGGACCGCCGGAGGGAGAAGGAGAGTCTCGCAGGCATATTGTTTCCACACATGGAGAGGAAAAGATTTGGAGACGAATGGGCTTCCTGCAGGTATGGGGAACGGTGCATAATAAGTCATCTTGCATGCCGGGCTAGGTATAGTGTCAAGTCATTGAAAACATACACGCCCCACACATGTTCATATTTCAAGGTGCACTAAATTATTGCATGCGATGATTAAGGCTAGCCATAATGGTGGTATCTTAGCTGGTATCATGCGCACGGGAATAGCAACCATGCTGATGTGGCAAAGCATTAAAGAAGAGAGGGGGTTAGAGTAACTAGTGCTCATGCATGCATTGGTAAACACATTTTTTTGTGAAGAACGACAACATTAGTTGAGTATTTTTGTAGACTAGAAAAACTATTCCACCGCCTCTATCTTGCTAAGAGTAGGTGAAATTTTTGAATTGAGCCCTTTAAGCTAGAAGGGAGGTAGTAGTACTCTAATAGCTAACCTTGTTGTGATGATAAGATAGGACATGGCACGCACCTGGACGAAGGAACTAGTCTGCATTGTGAATTTAAGTTCTGTCTGAAGTTAATGTACCTCTACTTTGACAAAACTTATAGAAAAATGTATCAACATTCACAATGTCAAAACAATATTTTTATACTCATTATAAAACACAGTTCTTATACTCATTATAATCAGTATTGTAGATATTGATATTTTTAGTATAAATTTGGTCAAACACTTTGCAAACGGTTGACGGAAGAAAAAAGGACCAGAGGGAGTATCATGCATTCTGAGTAGGCAAAAAAATTGCTCATTTATAGCCAGCCGAAGTCTCAAAGGGCGCGACCGCGCGAGGGAGGAGAAGGTCATGGGAGGCGTGATGGTTGACGGAATTAAGTGAAGTTACATCCACGCGACGGCATGGCGTGCGAACAGCAGAAGCTATACCGCCAGGCCTACGATATGGGTCTAGTAGACATGACATCTAGTGGGTCCTGCATAGTTCTCGAGAACTCTTTGGGGTCTTGCAGCCGTTTATCCACTGGGCAAGCCAGCAACGCCACGCCGTTCACACGCCCTACTCGTCCCCGTCTTCTACCTTACAACAGTTTGCTCCCAGTCGTCCCGTCCTTTCACATTACACCAGTTCAACTTTTTTTTGCGGGGTACACCAGTTCAACTTCTCCTAACCCTCCTCCAAAATCGATGGCCTCCCAAATCTTCATGGTCGTCATTGAGTACCAGGTTAGAGCCATCACCGGTGATGAGTTCATCGTCATCTACACATGTGGATCTGCGACCGTGAAAGCATGCCTTGCTCGTTTCCTACACATGTTCAACAGTTCAACGGATGAGTGGGTCGTTGGGGTAGATGTTGAGTACACCATAGTCGTGGAAAGAGAGAAGATTCTAAAGGAGACAGAGAGGAAGAAGCCCGCCGTGATCTAGGTTTGCGTACATAACATGTGCTTGGTCTACCACATATGCCATGACGATGTTGAGTGCGAGGATTTTAAGAATTTCCTCAAGGACGAAGGAGTGAAATTCGTTACTATAGACTTTAGTAATGATAGGGATGTCCTACGTCGGATAGGCCTCGTTGTAGGCCACCCTTCGATCTCCAGAAGGAAAGCCTGGTGTCCTCCTCTCAGCCTTCAATGTTGACCCTGGCACCAGCCATGATTGATCCTTCGTGCGCTAAACTGAAGAAACCTCTTCACAAGTTTCATCACGCATGGGAGTCGAAGACATTAGATGAAGATCACATCCTGTACGTAGCAATGGATGCCTACCTTTGTTTAAATATCTACAAGGGTTGGATCAAGAAGCAGAGCCCTGTGTCCGGTTCAAGCAAAGAAGCGTCGGCGAAGAGGAAGAGGAAGAGGGACGAGGATGAAGTCGAGGAAGTGGACTCGGACTCCGAGTAGGTTGCAGTGTCGTCGCTCATGCTGGTTCTACTACAGTGTCAAGCGGAGTAGTTGCTTAGTTTATTTTCAAGGGTGTGTTGTGCTGAGGCCCCAGCAAAACTATGTTTATGTTCTTTCTCATTATTTGAACTCTTTAGTACATACAGTAGTACTAGTACTATGTCTTACTACTGTTCTTCTTGCAGTTGGTACTACAGCTCGTATCTTCATGTTCCTACTATACTTAATACGTCTGTACTAGTAGTATAATTTGGGTCAGTCGATTTGTGAAAGAAGTTCGACGGAGCGAAGAAAGGAGACGGTAGAGAAGCTACCCTAGTATCTATATTAGGGTGGCAGGGTGCCCATGATCTATCTTATGAGTGTTGGGTGTGGAATGCAGTTCGCCGGGAAAAATTGGATCATGCCCGGGGTTAAATGGATGGCGGGGGTGGGGGAGCATGGCGGTGGCAGGCGGTTTAGGGGAGGGCGGGGCAGCGACGGCAGGCGGTTAGGCAAGTGGCGGGCTTAGAAGATGAACCGTGCATCAATTTCGGAGGTTGAAGAAGCCCTTCTAGCCATCCATGTTGCATCAAACGAAGGATCCACGTGGCATTCAAGGTCTCGAAGGTAGATTCCACGTCCGCACCCGGTTTGCGAGCTCGACGCGCGCGCGACCGGCTTCTGCCGCGACAGCCACCATGCACGCCTCCTCCACGCGGGTGGAGACGACAATGACAGGCTAGTTCCTCCTCGCCGGCGTGCTGGAGCACGCGCTCGTCCTCCACTTCTTACGCTGCGTGCATAAACGCGGCTCCACCAGCTACTTGCATGCTTGGCAGCGTGGCGGCATCGCGAGGATGGACTGCAGACGATGTGAGCAGGCGAGCCTTCAGCTTCATGGCACAGGGATGGCGGCGACACGGCGGTGATGGGCAAGAAATTGTTGGCCGGAGCAGGCGGGCGCCGGCATGCACAACGGCGGCGGCGGCATACTGATGAGTGCATGTATGCGAGCTTACTTTAGTTTTATATGGGGTTGGTCAAACTTAAAAGAAAACTGTACTAATACACGTAAACATTAGACTTACGCAGCGCTTTTATTAGTTACCACAGCCACGATACAGAATCATGTGCAAGAGCGTGAACCGCGGCCGCGCGGTAGGTCAAACGGTGTGTCACCGTGTCGCGCTCGAAGGACATCCACCGAACCTTTTTGTGTGTGTGAAAACAATCCCGAATATTACTCAACTTCTTTTTCCTGTAAAAGTTCTTGACACTACAATATTTCCATATATTTGAATTTAGCTCCAGTTCGTGTTTATTTGGGTTTGGACGTTTTAGGTGCGCCCTAGTTTTTTAATACTGATTTTGTGTGTGTGACTGAGAGAGAACGTGTGTATGTGTCCATATGTGTGTTGTGGAGGAAGGGCAATGTGGAGATGGTGTGCGTGTGATAGAGACATAGAGAAGTGTGAATGTGCAGATGATCATGCATGAGTGAGACATAGACAGATGCTGATACGCTGTGTATACATGAGAGAATGGTCTTCTATTTTACTTGTGTGTGTGTGTGTCTGTGTGTGTGTGTGTGAGAGAGAGAGAGAGGTGCATCCGTAACACAACAACCATCTCTCTGGATTCGTCCGTCCCTCGCACGATCGCATGTAACACATGCATCAACACGCACATTTTGACACTCTCACCCGGCCCCTGCCCACCACTAGTGCAGAACCGGGCATTAGCACCGGTTCGTAAGGCCCTGTAGTGCCGGTTACATAACCGGCACTAATTTGTGGTCACTAAAGGCCCCCCCTTTAGTACCGGTTCAGCACGAACCGGTGCTAAAGGGCAACCACGTGGCACGAGCCAGCTCCGGGGGCCTGGATCCCTTTAGTACCGGTTGGTAATACCAACCGGTACTATAAGGTTTGGGGTTTTTTTAGTTTTATGATTTTTTTTCATTTAATTTTGTGTTTCCATTTTAATTCTTTTTCGTTTGCTGGTATTTTATGATACTACACATTGTACACGTTATGTATATATATATATATATATATATATATATATATATATATATAAATAGAATTTCTAGTAGAACCAATCATGCATATATA
>LT934112.1:96989975-97021868 GCA_900231445.1 Triticum turgidum subsp. durum
TAGTACCGGTTGGTAATACCAACCGGTACTATAAGGTTTGGGGTTTTTTTAGTTTTATGATTTTTTTTCATTTAATTTTGTGTTTCCATTTTAATTCTTTTTCGTTTGCTGGTATTTTATGATACTACACATTGTACACGTTATGCATATATATATATATATATATATATATATATATATATATATAAATAGAATTTCTAGTAGAACCAATCATGCATATATATATCATCAATGTCTCACAAACCACCATATTAATTAATTCAAACATACACACATGTATAGCTATATACAATTTCTCCTACATATGAATGTTGCCTTCGGAGCCAGTGGCATTAGCCTAATTGGTGCCTTTGGTGCCTTTGGGCGGTAGCGGGTAATAGAATTCTCCCTTCGGATTTATGACCTGGTCGAGCAAAAATCCCGCTATTTCCTCTTGAAGTGCTTCTACGCGCTCCGTTTCTATGAGCTTCTCCCGCACCTCTTTGAACTGTTAAGAAGGAGATCAATATGCATGTGTATTAGTTGTGTGACTAGATATCGATAATGGTGTAAAAATTATGAATAGTGTTCTGACAAGCATACCCATTCCTGTCTTTGAGATCTGCTCCTTTTGGACGCCATCATGCGAATGTTCTCGCAAACGCAGAATGCACACAGATCTGTCCCCTGCGACTGCTTCAGGGCCTTTACGAGAATGGAATTTGATTAGATAAAAATTAATCAAGCATGATAATTAAAGAGATGGCAGCTAGCTAGCTAGAGCTATAGTACTACTTAATTGCTTACCTTGGGTCGAAACCATTTAAGCTTTTTTTTCCATTCGCCGGGCGTGACGGCGATGAACCTTGTCCAAGCCCTGCCCGCCGACAAAGAAAATGAATAAAGGGGTTATTAAATAGTTCATATCATGAAATGACAAACGAAATAGGCCGAGATATATAGTTAATAATGATTGAAATTACCTGTTGACTATCCCATACAAGATGTTATAGTCAGTTTTTTCTGAGATTAGTGAGTCCAGTACTTCAATTGTTCCGGCGTCAACTTTAATGATACACAAGACCTAGTGATATCTGCATGCACACACGTTTGCATGTCTTAATTAAGTGGGCATATGTAAGCAAAAACATGTAGCTAGCTAGTAGGCAAAAACAGAGAATTTGTAGTACAAGACAGTGTGACTCACTGGAAGTTGTAAGGAAGTAGTATATCTTCATTTTATTTGAGGCGCTTCAAGAACTCTAGCATGCTGTCCTCTACTTCCTTTGCATAACGTTGATTTAGCTTCCATGTGTATTCGTTAACGGTGTTTGGGTCAATGAACCCAATGCCAAAGCGTCCACCTTTTCTCATTTCATATATCTTCATCCTGCATAATACCACAGAAAAGAATATAGTCAGGATAATTACAGGTAATGATTGATCAAAACGATCACTACAGCTAGCTTGAGACTTAAATTATAGAAAGAAATCACTTACAGACAATAGCAACGGACGATAGATTTGTCGAGTGCGTCTTGATTGTATAACTGAAACAGTTCTGAATACTCAACGGACACAGCTTTCTCATGGTAGTAATGGTCCTCCTTGACATTCACCATGAGGGACAATCGATCTGAAATCTTGGTAATGTTCATGTACCATTGATGCAATTCATACATTCTCATTGGGAGGTTCTTGACCTTGTCTGGCGCAACCAAAGGTTGGCCCCGGACATATTTCCGTTTTACTTCATCCTCTCTAAGCAAAGGCATGGGCTCGATCTCGAGGAGTTGTCCAACAGTGATGTTGAGAACTTCAGCCTGCATTATATGCTCCTCCGTTATTACCACATTGCCCACCTCGGGAACATGCACTGTTTGCCCACAATAATATTGGGCGCGCGTACTGTCACCTGTTGTTGGCACAACAAGCGAGGGGATCGATTGCGCCGCCTGTTCTCCCAGCTGGGGAATGATTTTCCCGCTTTTTTGGCAGCTGCTTCTTGTTTGCTCGATCCCGATGTAGACGTGCTCGCCTCCCTTTGTAGACGTGCTCGATTTAACTTCCTGATGTGGCGCTCATAGTCTGTGTCAACAGGCTTGGGAGCTGGTGGTTGAGCCATACGAATGAAGTGGTCAATCGTTTCCTCAGGCACTTTCTCCCTTGGAAGCGGTGGCGGTTTCGGTGCAAAATGGGCTTCCACCTCGGCCTTCGATATGGCTGTGATTTCCTCCTCGGACCTTCATAAGACCTCTGCGGAAGAGGCTTGAGGCTTGGACCATATTTATAATGCTTGCCTCCACCTGTACTTCCTGTACTACCTCGACTCATACCGCTACGCACCATAGCTGCAGGGTGTCTCTTCTGCGATTGCTGAGGCGGCGGAGATGGCTGACGGGACTGAGTTGGACGAGGAGGAGTGGCCTGAGGTTGTGCCGGACTTGGAGGAGGAGTGGACGTCTGACGCTGTGGCGGACTTGGAGGAGGAGGATTGTCCTGACACTTTGCCGGACTTGGAGGAGGAGGAGTGGCCTGACACTTTGCCGGACTTGGTGGACTTGCAGGAGCGGGAGACTGCTGACTCGGTGGCGGACTTCGACGAGGAGTCGGCTGACGCGGTGTCGGTGGCCTTCGAAAGATGATGCAATCCTTTTTCCATAGGATGATACGATGTTTGGCCTCTACGAGAAAGCGCTCGCCGTCACCTCCAGCAATGTCAAGCTGTAGCCCTGAATATCGTGGGTCCACCACCTCATCAACCAAGACACGAGCATAGCCCGCTGGAATCGGGTTGCAATGGAAGGTTGCCTCGGGGGGATTTGTGAAAGCACAGCCGTCCGCCACCTTCATGGATATATTCTTCATTTTAACGTGTAGCTCGCAGTTAGTGTTCTCCGTGATGTCATCCATGGGGTATCTACCCAGCATTGCGTCGTCCGGGGCGGCCGAACCCACGCTGCTCCTCGGCATGGATGGGCCGGTGCTATCCAATGCTGGATCATCCGCTAGCTACTGCAGCTGCTGAGACCCCCTTTGATGGTTAAGTGAGTTGATCTGCTCCTGCTGCCGCTGGAATTTGATTGCCAATTCCGCTTGACTTGCTTCTAGGCCTTGAAGGCATTCATAGTCCCTCTTCCTCTGCTCTTCCTCCATCTTCCTCTTCTTCTCCTCCGTAATCTTCTTTCTCGCACGGGTTCTGTAGTCGGTGTTCCAGTCTGAAAACCCCTCATACCACGGAATAGCGCCCATGCCTCGTGTTTTTCCCGGGTGTTCAGGATTTCCCAGGGCACGTGTAAGCTCGTTGTTCTCTCTGTTGGGCTAGAACACCCCCGTTCGTGCCTCTTCTATTGCAACAAGTATCGCATCGTCGGCTCCCTTCAGACTTTCCCTCGTCGAAACATTGCCTGTCTCCAGGTCCAACTCCCCCCCATGCGCATAGAACCAAGTCCTGACCCTGGGGGGCCAGCTCTTAGTAGCCGGAGTGACACTTGCATCCTCCATCTCTTTCTCAGACTTATCCCACTTAGGCATTGCCACCGCATAGCCACCTGGCCCCAGCTTATGGAACTTATCCTTTTTTTCGGCATTCTTCTTGTTTATTCTCGACCGTTCCTTAGCTAATTCCGAATCCTTGAATTTCACGAAATCGTCCCAATGATCACGTTGGTTCTCTAGTGTTCCCTTGAATACTGGAGTCTTCCTTCCTCCCTTGACGTACTTCTTCCATTCACGATTCTTGTGGTTCTTGAATGCAATCGCCATCATCTTAAGAGCTGCCTCCTTGACTTTCTGCACATCTACTTCTGTGAAATGATCTGGTAGGGTGAAATGTTCCATGAGAGTATCCCAAAGCAGATCTTTTTGATTCTTGTCGACAAAAGTAACATCTGGACGTGGCTTTGTTGGCTCTCTCCATTCTTGAAGTTTGATCGGGAGTTGGTCCTGCAGAACAACTCTGCACTGACGAACGAACTTGTCCGCAATCTTCTTAGGCGCTAATGGTTTGCCAGTAGGGCTGCATGCCTCGATATTGTACTTTACGCCCGACTTCAACTTTTTGTTCGGGCCTCGTTTCGTCATTTTGCCTGAAGATTTGCTCGATCCGGATGGCTGAAAGAACAAAGATCGATTTGTTAATATATCTTCAAGTCATTTAAAACATGGGATGATCACCAGATGCCTGCTTATATAAATATATATACCTCGCCGGTCTTTGTTGTTTCAGGATCAACATGTTCTTTGTCATCGTCATAATCGTAGTTCATGACTTCATCAATTTCGTCGTCGCGATCGAATATCATATCACCCTCTCCGGTGTTGTTTAGAAATTCGGAGCCGTCATAATCTTCTTCATTCTGATTATCATCTGGCCCGCGTATCATATCGAACATGGTCTGTTCTCCCTCTCTGTCGGTATTGTCTGCCATAGCTTTTGTTTAACTAATCCAAAAGAAATATAAAACAATTTAGTATTCAAATTACATCGTCTCGAATAATAGATATAATCTCGAATACATCGTCTAGAATAATAGATGTAATGTCGAATACATCGTCTCGAATAATATATAATATTGAATAGTAAATCACTGGCTATTAGCTAATAAAGATCGAATACTACAGAAGAATCTAGGACACTCGCGGTTCCTCCGGCGCGGGCGGTGGACACCCAAAGAGAAGGAACCCTCACAGGATCATAGCTGAAGTGAAATCCCCGAAGATACTGCCACGTATTGGAGAACCTGCCGCCCTCTAACGCAACCATGTAGCGATGGACGTGCTCGTCCTCCTCCCTGACATGGCGACGTACCACCTCCGGCGGGGCCGGGTCCCTCCGCAGCGAAACTGGCCCACGCGAACGCCACCAAACGAGATCAGGGTCGACGACAGGACCCGCGGCCGGGTTCCTCATCAAGCTGTGCGCCCCTCCAAGCAGCACCTCCCAGTGCCAGCCCGGCGGAGCCCAGTCCCGGATATGGGTCGGCTGGATGTCGTCGCGGACGAGTCGACGGCGAGGATGCGGGCCGGGCATCGTCGAGAACAAATACTAGCTATATGCCCGCAAAAAGTAACATTTTTTAAATGATTGGATTTTGATAACTAAAATTTCTAACATTTCTATATAACACTAATTATGCTAATCTAAATAATCTAAATAACACTAAAATTTCTAACATTTGTAACATTTCTATATAACACTAATTTCTAACATTTCTATATAACACTAATTTCTAACTGATGAAGCACTAATTATATCCATCTAACAAGCATTCATACATATATAATAGTGAAAAAAATAATAATCTAAATAATCTAAACTAATTAAACACTAATTATCTAAACTAATTAAACATACAAAATAATAATCTAAATAATCTAAACTAATTAAAGACTAATTATCTAAACTAATTAAACATGCTTGTGTGTGTGTGTACGGGCTCGGGGCTGGAGGGCTCAAAGCGGGCGACGGCGACGGCGAGGCGACGGCGAGGCGACGGCAAGGCGACAGCGAGGCGACGGCCGGGGCGGCGACGGCGGGGACGACGCGACGAGGACGGGGACGGCGCGACGGGGACGGGCCCGGGGCGGCGACGGAGACGAGGGCAGCGACGGGGACGGGGGCGGCGACGGAGACGAGCGGCAACGTCGGAGGCGATCGAGGGCGGCGGCGACGGCAACAAAGACGACGGAACAGAGGAAGGAAAACAGAGGGAAACTGAAATTTTCGTAGCAGTTGTATATATAGAGGGCACCTTTTGTACCGGTTGGAGCCACCAACCGGTACTAAAGGCCTGTTTTGGCCAGCCCAAGCGGCGGGAAGCGACCCACTTTAGTACCGGGTGGTGGCACAAACCGGTACTAAAGGCCCCCCCTTTAGTGCCGGTTTGTGCCACGACCCGGTACTAAAGGGGGTGCGCTGGCGTAGGTGCGGTGCGGAAGTTTAGTCCCACCTCGCTAGTCGAGGGGCTACCGCACTAGTTTATAAGCCCCAGTGCGGTAGCTCTCTCGAGCTCCTCTCCTAATCAGGCCTACTGGGCCTACCTGTCCTCCTCGCCTTGTGGGCCTACTGGGCCTTCGCGGGCCTGCATCCTGGCCCAACGAAAGGTTGTGTCGCTAGTCGTATGCAGGCCGCTTTGGCCCAGTAGGCGGGCTTTTTTTTTGTTTTTTTTGCTTAATTTTTTTTGTTTTACTTATTTTTGAGTTGTTTTTTGCTGTATTGAGAGTTCTTTGTGAATATTTTTGCTTTAGGTACAAAAAATTACAAACTTTCTGTTAGTGCCGGTAGATTTCAAATTTGAATAGTTTAAATTTTGAATTATTTGAAATTTGTGTGAATCACTAGTTTGTGAATAACTTAACTTTGAAAGAAGTTTTTTCAGTGATTCTTTTTTCTTATGTTTAATATTAGTGTGTTTTATCATTACATTCAATTTAGTAATGCTTAGGTTATTTAAAAAATGAAATGCCTTTGTAACAGTTCAGTTTTCGTCGGAAACCCTGATACTTCGAAAGAGATTGTCCATTTTGTACACGAAGTGCATCCAGTTTTTGCCGTAACCCTCTCTACTTTCTTGCACATGCTATTTGTATGAAATTATGATACCATGCCAACTTTCAACCTTTTCTGAGTTCATTTGAATTGCTTTTCAATTTCAGGGTCATTTAGCTGGAAAAAAAATCAGTAAATGCATGAAAAGAATTTGTTTGCACATAAAATTTCTTCGCGTTTCAAATGCCAAAACACATAACTACCCTAACTATTATAGACATTCCCTCCTAGGTGTGAAACACAGAAGAAAGTGATGATAGTGAAGCCGATCACATCCTAGATCTTTGGGTGTGAAACTTTTTCTTCGCGTGTGTCCCTTTGCGCCGTAACCATGGAAAATCTTCATCATTTAACGGGATGCTCGGGTCAATATTCACTGTGAATGGAGCAATTTCATCAAACTTTTCATAATCTTCTGACTTTTCTGTCTTGTCATCCACTCCCACGATGTTTCTCTTCCCAGAAAGAACTATGTGCCGCTTTGGCTCATCGTACGATGCATTCGCTTCCTTATCTTTTCTTTTTCTTGGCTTGGTAGACATGTCCTTCACATAGAAAACCTGTGCCACATCATTGGCTAGGACGAATGGTTCGTCTGCATACGCAAGATTGTTGAGATCCACTTTTGTCATTCCATACTGCGGGTCTTCCGTTACCCCGCCTCGTGTCATATTGACCCATTTGCACCGAAACAAAGGGACCTTTAAACCACGTCGATAGTCAAGTTCCCATATGTCCTGTATATAACCATAATATGTTTCCTTTCCCGTCTTGGTTTCTGCATCAAAGCGGACACCACTGTTTTGGTTGGTGCTCTTCTTATCTTGGGCGATCGTGTAAAATGTATTACCATTTATCTCGTACCCTTTGAAAGTCATTATATTCGAAGATGGTAACTGGGACAGCAAGTACAGGTCATCTTCAATAGAGGTGCCATGCATGGTACGTGTCTACAACCAGTTGGCGAAACTCCTGGTTTGTTCACGTGTAATCCAGTCATCAGACCGCTCCGGTGTTTGGAGCGTAGCAAATTCTTGTGTTCATCCATATACGGAGCCACCAAGGTGGAATTCTGTAGAACTGTGTAGTGTGCTTCAGTGAGAGAATGTCCGTCAATACATATTATTTATTCCCCTCCTAGCGTGCCTTTTCCATCCAGTCTGCCCTTATGCCGCGATTCAGGAACACCAATCGGCTTAAGGTCAGGAATAAAGTCAATACAAAACTCAATGACCTCTTCATTTTGATGGCCCTTGGAGATGCTTACTTCTGGCCTAGCACGGTTATGAACATATTTCTTTAAGACTCCCATGAACCTCTCAAAGGGGAACATATTGTGTAGAAATACAGGACCCAAAACATTAATCTCTTCGCATAGGTGAACTAGGACGTGCGTCATGATGTTGAAGAAGGATGGTGGGAACACCAACTCGAAACTGACAAGACATTGCACCAAATCATTCTGTAACCTTGTTATGATTTCTGGATCGATTACCTTCTGAGAGATTGCATTGAGAAATGCACATAGCTTCACAATGGCTAATCGAACATTTTCCGGTATAAGCCCCCTCAATGCAACCGGAAGCAGTTGTGTCATAATCACGTGGCAGTCATGAGACTTTAGGTTCTGGAACTTTTTCTCTACCATGTTTATTATTCCCTTTATATTCGACGAGAAGTCAGACGGTACCTTAATACTGAGCAGGCATTCAAAGAAGATTTCCTTCTCTTCTTTGGTAAGAGCGTAGCTTGCATGACCCTGATGTATGCCGTCTTCTCCGTGCATACGTTGCTGGTCCTCCCGTGCCTCAGGTGTATCTTTTGTCTTCCCATACACGCCCAAGAAGCCAAGCAGGGTCACGCAAAGATTCTTCGTCACATGCATCACGTCGATTTCGGAGTGGACCTCTAGGTCTTTCCAATATGGCAGGTCCCAAAATATAGATTTCTTCTTCCACATGGGTGCGCGTCTGTCCGCGTCCTTCGGAACAGGTTGTCCGCCAGGACCCTTTCCAAATATCACATTCAAATCCTTGACCATATCATGTACATCAGCACCAGTACGGTGGCGAGGCTTCATCCGGTGATCCGCCTCACCTTTGAAATGCATGCCTTTCTTTCTTACGGGATGCCTGCTCGGAAGAAATCGACGATGTCCCAGGTACACATTCTTCTTACAACTATTCAAATATATACTGTCGGTATCATCCAAACAGTGCGTGCATCCGCGGTATCCCTTGTTTGTCTGTCCTGAAAGGTTACTGAGAGCAGGCCAATCATTGATGGTCACGAACAGCAACGCCTTTAGGTCAAATTCTTCCCCCATGTGCTCATCCCATGCACGTACACCTGTTCCATTCCACAGTTGTAAGAGTTCTTCAACTAATGGCCTTAGGTACACATCAATGTCGTTGCCGGGTTGCTTAGGGCCTTGGATGAGCACTGGCATCATAATGAACTTCCGCTTCATGCACAACCAAGGAGGAAGGTTATACAAACATAGAGTCACAGGCCAGGTGCTATGGTTGCTGCTCTGTTCCCCAAAAGGATTAATGCCATCTACGCTTAGACCAAACAATACGCTCCTTGCGTCATCTTCAAACTCCTTCCCGTACTTTCTTTCGATTTTTCTCCACTGCGACCCGTTAGCGGGTACTCTCAACTTTCCGTCTTTCTTATGGTCTTCTCTGTGCCATCGCATCGCCTTGGCATGCTCTTTGTTTTGGAACAAACGTTTCAACCATGGTATTATAGGAGAATACCACATCACCTTGGCAGGAATCTTCTTCCTGTGGCGCTCACCCTCGACATCACCAGGCTCATCGCGGCTGATCTTATAGCGCAATGCACCACATACCGGGCAAGCGTTCAAATCCTCGTACTCACCGCGGTAGAGGATGCAATCATTAGGGCATGCATGTATCTTCTGCACCTCTAACCCTAGAGGGCAGACAACCTTCTTTGCTTCGTATGTACTCTCGGGCAATTCGTTGTCTTTTGGAAGCATATCCTTTATCATTACCAGCAACTTTCCAAATCCCTTGTTAGATACACCATTCTCTGCCTTCCATTGCAGCAATTCTAGTGTGGTGCCCAGCTTTTTCTTGTCACCTACGCAATTCGGGTACAACAATTTTTTGTGATCCTCTAACATGCGCTGCAACTTCTTCTTATCCAAATCACTTGCGCAGTTTCTCTTTGCATCAGCAATGGCCCGACCTAGATCATCAACGGGCTCATCTGATGCCTCTTCTTCAGCTTCTTCCCGCATTGCCGGCTCAGCTTCTTCCCACATTACTGGCTCGGCTTCTTCCCCCATTGTTGTATCATCGTATTCAGGGAACCCATGGCCAGGATAGCTGTCGTCGTCCTCTTCTTCTTCATTGTCTTCCATCATAACCCCTCTTTCTCCGTGCTTGGTCCAAACATTATAGTGGAGCATGAAACCGGACTCAAACAGGTGGACGTGAATGGTTCTTGACGTAGAGTAATTGTGACCATTCTTACAGCCAGCACATGGACAAGGCATAAAACCATCCGCCCGTTTGTTTGCCTCAGCCGCAAGCAGAAAAGTATGCACACCCTCAACGAACTAGGGAGAGCATCGGTCATCGTACATCCATTGCCGGCTCATCTTCATTACACAACACTGAATAGACCAAATTAATACAGGTTCATACATAAAGTTCATACAACACTTAAATGCAACAAACAAATAACTCTCTAGCTAAAGCATTTAAATGCAACAACAAATGCGATCAAGATCGCAACTAAGGTAACAATTGATCCAACAGCATAATGATACCAAGCCTCACTATCGATGGCATATTTTCTAATCTTTCTATTCTTCAAGAGCATTTTCTCCATCTTGATCTTGTGATCATCGACGACATCGGCAACATGCAACTCCAATTCCATCTTCTCCCCCTCAATTCTTTTCAATTTTTCTTTCAAGTGCTCGTTTTCTCTTTCAACTAAATTTAACCTCTCGACAATAGGGTCGATTGGAATTTCCGGTTCACATACCTCCTAGATAAAAATATCTATGTCAACTTGATGGGCATAATTTGTCATAAACACGAAATGCAACAAATAGTTTTAAAAGAGAATATACCACATCCGAATCATAACAAGGACGAGGGCCGACGGGGACGGATATCAAAACCATGGCACTATGTATAACAAACAACGTACGGGTAAGATAATTATTACATGATTAACTATATATCCAAATCACACAAACATCAATTTTTTATATAAAATTTCATGAACAAGAGGCTCACCACAAGGTGGTGCCAGCGACGGGACGGTGCGGGCGATCGACGGTGGTTACGACGGAGATTTAGAAGGCACTAAGTAAACCACACCTACATATGCAAACTAAGTGTTATTTTTGACCTCAAATTGCATATAAATCAAATACTAGCACATATATATATTTCCTCCCAAATTACTAAACTCACAAATTAGTAACTATATAAAGCATTGCAAGAGGTAATCTAGTGATGAGAGATGAAAGGACAAAGTTGCTAACCTTTGTGATCACTTGAATGGATGGGGGCCTTCAAATCTTGACAAATTTTGGGCAAAATGTGTGATGAGCTCGAGGGGAGAAGAGGAAGAACAGAGAGGAGAGGAGAGGGGAAAGGGGGAAGAACAGAGCGAGCTGGACGAAGGGTTTATATGCAGGAGGACCTTTAGTACCGGTGTGTGCCACGAACCGGTACTAAAGGTGCTGGAGGGGGCCCAGACTGACAACATCCTGCCACCACCCTCATTAGTACAGGTTCGTGGCACGAACCGGTGCTAAAGGTTAGCCACGAACCGGTACTAATGAGAGCGGCCCGGCTAGCCGTTGGAACCGGCACTAATGTATACATTAGTGCCGGCTCTAATACAAACCGGCACTAATGTGCTGCACGTTTGACCCTTTTTCTACTAGTCACCTCAAGGCCCACACAATCTCTTTGTGAATACCCTATTTAGCATGTAGCTTTCCGTCACATACACACTCATTTCTCTCCTTAGGTTTGTTTTCTCTCAATATCTGACACACACACACACACACACACACACAGCACACACACACACCCTCCTCGAGCAAACAATTCATCCCCATCCAAGGTTATATGGCGACAACTCTCGCTTGTGCTTCTTTGCACCCCAGCATGCACAACACGTCAATATTCAAAGAGGGCATCGAGGAGATCGAATATGGCAACCACACTGCGCTAGAGAATGCGGGGCCAATTGGAAGCAGGATGATGTGACGACGGCTGACTGATTCCTCCCTCCATCCTCTCTCTCTCGCACAAAATTACCAATCCCTCTCTCCCCCGCACAAAATTATCAATCCCTCAACCCACGAGATCCTTCCCCTCTCGTCCATGTTTTCCAGCTCTCTCATCAAACCTGTTGTCTCTTCTCCTTCCACGTATACAGAATCCGGGTGCACACACATCTCACGTATATTACATGTCTCCATCTTTCTCACAGACCTAACTTCTTCCTCTCTCTTTCTCTCTCTATCTCTCTCCCTCTCTCTCGTTAGGTTTGTCTCCTACTCTCTCGACCACATACATACAATCTTTCCCGCCCTATCTACTTCATCTTCACAAGCTCTCTCTGCATGTTTCATTCACACATTGGGATATGTTCAAAATGTTGCCTTTGTAATGGCTGATGAAGAGTTATGGTTGGTTTTGTTGCATCCTTCAAAGTAATAACTATGAAATGCATTTAGATTCTCATTTGACTGGGATTATGTGAGTTTGAGCATGTTGTGAAGTACTATAGACCACGTATACATCTTGGAATTCGACATTCGAAGTCAATAGCCTAATATATTTATTTCACAATTTCAACAAATGATTAGTTCACTCTAAACTAAGAAAACAAATGTGTACTCCCTCCATTTTTATTTAAGTCCGCATATTAGCATTGGTCAAAGTCAAGTTTTGTAAACTCTCAGAAAGTGTATAACAAAAAATATCAACATATGCAATAACAAATAAGTACCTTTAGATTCATTATTGAATGTACTTTCACATCATACATATTTGTTATGGTAAATGTTTATATTTTTCTATAAACATGGTCAAACTTTAGGAAGTTTGACTTCAGTCAAACCTAATATGCAGAGTTTACTAGTACTACTCGCTAGTTGCTTAGCCGAATCACCCAACACGCCACACAGGGAGTTTAGTGTCACAAAATTTTGACCTGATTCGAGAAGTGGGAAGTTACCATCACAGCCTTCGAAACAGGCCTACGGATGACGCTTGGTAGGGGGCTGTTTGCGTAACTTCAGGTTCACCCTACCCAGCCAACCCCACCCCGGCACCCAGAGTAGTATACCTGAATACTCCGCAATTTCTATCCCCACCGCAAAATAGACTTCTCCATGGCACCACAGCCTTCGTGCTCCTCCCCTTCTACATCGGCGCACTCGTCCACTGCAGCGCATCTACCTCATCGACGACCTCGTATGCCGCACTGGAGCCGGTCCACCGTCCTCGCCGTACACGGAGCCTCTTCCTAGGCACCGTCTTCCATGGTCTCGGATCTGCTTCCCGGAAGCCGACGCCAAGCGCAGAAGCACCACCGTTGTGGATAATGAACTGACTCTTGTTGCCGACCATGACTCACAAAGGCCGCCGCGACCATCCTTCTCCTCCTCGATTGGTAATGTGTGTATTGAATCACTTAGCAGTACATGTGCAGTTCCAATTTTGTTCATACCTACCCTTCAAATTTCCTCGGTGCTATTGTTCCCATCTATCTATCTATCTATCTATCTATCTATCTATACCTATACTAATTAGTGACTCCCAAGAAATTACCACGTTAATCAGTAATTAGGAGCCGTTAATCTGGTGGGACCGAATTATAAGGTGTAGATTAACCAGTCTATTTTAAGCCCTTTAGTAGAATACGCAATGTGATGCACATTAATCTTTGTCCCGGTTATGTTTCTAAGAGGCGTCTAAATTGTAAAATCCTGGGCCAAAACATGCACAAAAGGCCCAACTCCTTTATCTGTAGTTTAAAAATGAAGTTCAGAAAAAAAAGCAATCTCTCCCCAACCTCTATTTTCCTAATGTACGCAGCCGCCGCAGGCTTCTATCAATGCTGGCTATAGGGCGCCAGCTGCTACCGCCGTGGGTTGTGCATCCTCTTCCACCTATTCTCTTGTCCATCCTTCAATGAGACCTATTGAATTGTATTTAGGCCTTAAAGCTTAATCAAGTGCATGCTCAGTCAGGAGATTGTGCCCGTGTATGTTCAAGTCGAGCTCTGCGCATAATCGCATCGGAAGGATTCATCGCTGTTCAAAGGACGAAGCACAAGGCCAGTAAGATCAAGAACCTGTTGCCATCAACTATGTCTCATGTGCATGTGCTAGCTGCTGGAAAAAATTCATCTATCCTGAACGGCTGTGCGTACATACGTATACTGTACTGACATATCTATGCGGAATCAATCGGAAGTCAGCTTGGTATGTGTACGTAACGTGCATGTGCTTTGGCGCCATGTGAGTTGCAGCTCTCAACCTGTGTCAGACAACTCCAATCATGTTCCTTCAGTCTTTATAAATTCTTTATAAACACAGTCGTTAAATCTGATGGTCTTTTCCAGATTTTCCCTATCGATACTAAGATGCATAGCACCACTGCGGAGATCATAGTCCAGCGATGACATCGTCTATGTCTATTGATGTGATTGGCAATCACCAGAGGTACTCACCTCTAATAGATGAACTGTTCAGTCCCTGTAGCTATTTATGAATGAAACGGGTAATGTATAGCATGCATCACTTTTGTTTCTGTTGGTGTACTATATATCAAAGCGGTCGATGACATGTTTGTGGCCGGGATGTGCCATCACAGCACAATCCAGTACATAGTTGTTGTAGTGGTAAGACAGAGTCAAGATAGAGCGACCTTGATGCATCGTGCGGCGTGGCATGATAAGAGTGGTTTGCTGGGTTGATGTGAGTGCCAACGCCGTCACAGTATGAAGGAGTTCATCCACGTTTATGATCAAAAAACGGTCTCATCTGGTTATGAACTAATCCACGTGGCAATAGCTATGCTCAATCAAATAATTATTTTTCAAGCAATCAGATAGGACTTCACGTGTGTGTGTAGTTCTGCTGAGATAATCAGTAATCACGTATGTGTGTGTACAAAATAAATATGAATTTGTTCATCTGGGTGCCTGATTACAATGTAGTATGGTGTAGAAACAAAAAATATATTAATCTGAAAGCATGGTCTAATAGTAGATAGTGGGGATGGGATACAAAAATCCACACTCTTAATTATTCATATTATAAAAGGGTGTGGTTTTAGCATATTTAAACATGTAGAAAAACCGTCTGCTCCTATCGTGAGATGAACAACACATTCTTTATCGAATATACCCCAGTATTTAAATGTACAAATTTCATAAATGCCACGTAGAAACATGTCCCCTTTGTATATAGTGGTTACATATTGTCTCAAAATCATGTAGATTGAAGTCTGACTTTTATTTAGAACACAATTTAGGATATGTTCTCAAAATATTATTTGGATGCATTTGTTTGTCCGGACTGATAAAAATTGCAGCTCTAACCCATGCGTGTTCATGGGTTAGCGACTACCAACAAAGGTTGATGCATATTCATGTCAATTATTAACATAATTAATGAAACAACCTTTCTATAAATGTTTTGTATTGTTACTTCCGATCATTACAAAAAAAAGGTACATTAAGTTTGTTCCATGTTCATCCATACACATGAATCTTTTTGAATTAGTACAAACTTGATCTGCTTAATCAAACTTCAATTTTGATGCATATGTATGTTGGATCCACCTGTGCAGACTGCATGGCCGTGGTTGCAAGGCTGCATCCTAGCCAATCTGCTCTTCCACCATGCACTTAAGATCGATCAAAAAGACATGCACATGTGTCACTTACACTAGAAGATTTATGAAAGCAGTGTGCTCATTTAGGTCCTCGAAAATTGTTGTCGACAAGGTGGGGTCAATACGCCTACTATAATGACGAGCATGGCCTGAACATGAGAAGTTTTTGGCCATCAAAATAGGCGATTCACTTTCTTTGCCTGCAATGATGATAGTAATTTGATATGTATGTGATTTATAGTTCTCTCAGTTAACTACAATCCAGTCTGTTTTCCATATTTTCTTGCTGGTAGATTCTAATTTCTAACCTAGAGCAAAAATCACGTAGCTGGATATCCCCACTTGGCAGATGGAGAAACGCGCCAATGAGTCCGCCTGCTTCCATGAGCCCTTATTAACCATCACGCCTACAGCAGCACCCTTTGACTACCATAAACTCTTATCCAATTTTAGCCTGCTCGCTGAGCATACCAGGTAAATATACATTGTGCAGACCCCGGTAAAGATAAAGGGCTAAGCAACTTTTGGCAATGCTACAAGAAAAAGAGAGATTGTGTGACCACCTTTTGCTACGACCATGACTACAACATGATGCGGAGCGATAAAGTTTCTACACGCGATGTCATTAAAACATTGTGAATTTGAACGATATGACCCTTCTTTTCATATGCCAAATTTGACAGGTGTATACGGTGTGGCATGTGTGTATGCATCACATTACGAAGAAGTGATGACCAAATAATATCCGTGATACAGCAAAGGATACGGTCTTTTATTTTGCTACCGTTCAATATGGGAGAAGACAGCAGGACATGATTGACTAGAGGCGTGGTTGGAAGTGAGAGACTAGAAGAAGCCATTGACAGAGTATATGAATAATATGCTTGATACTAGGTAATTATGACTGTTTTCCAATTTTCTTTCTTCATTTTCAAGTTCATGATGTCTCAGCGGTTAGGATGCAACTAAGATCTCACGGTAAACTTTAAAATGTCAGCATTGTGATTCATAAGCCAAATTGAATTGTGTCGCATGGGGTACCATAGTAACCTCAAAAGGGCATCATATGTGGCAAAATTCATGAGTCAAACTAAATACCATCAGTTAGTCAAATCATCCCATCATGCCATCATAATGTTTTCTCCCATGTGGAAGGGTTCTTCCAGTAAGATTCTGATAAGGTCTAGGAATTAAAATAACAACCTTCTAATCTCTGCTACAAATTGACATCAGAAAATATAGTACTACATTAATTAGATCCTAACTAAATTTTCTGTACCATACGTAATACTTCATAGTCAATTTCAAACCAGACAAAAAGATGCGACAGAGCAATTTGTTTGTATTAATTGGTATTTGAATGCTAGGCCTCAACAATAGTTAATTTATACATCAGCCTTTCAGGTGTATTGCTTGATGCTTTAATTTCTGTAAAAGTGTTATATGCACTAGCCTGTGCAAATGTACGGGTTGACGACTAGTAAAAGTAATTGGTTATAGCCTCCATTGTCCAACAGAATATCAGCTTGTAATTGTGCGTCGCTCCTATATCGCACTGTGTTTGGGTAGGTTTTTCATCTGCAACCAGTAGTGTGGCAAATGATGGAAAGTTTCTTAGAACTAGCAAGATGCCCATGCGTTGCACACATCAAGATGCATTTGTATGAGTAGTTTATCTTGTGGGAGAAATGGATGAATGAGGGAAGGCCTTATTTGCAAATCTCAAGAGGGGTGTGGGTATTTTTTTTGCAAAATTCCCATTGTTTTTTCCTATGTGTCAGATATAAATCGGACGGCCTATATTGCAGGATGGCAGGCACACCATCATCACCAACTCTGTTTTTTATCAGAAAAAAAGTATAGAGAAAAAAAAGTAGACAGTAGAGAACTAGAGATAAATATTAAATATAAAATAAATATAACAGTAGAGAAGAGAGTAGAGATAGCAAAGACGTCGGGAAAGGATCGCGTGCGCGGGGAAAAAGCAACGGGGCGTGCGCTAGTTTTAGCGCGCGGCGTCCGGCGCACTTTATAAAATCCAACGCCCTCCCACCGCTCTGTGCCTTGCCACCGCTCTCTCCCCGCTCTGTGCCTGGCCATCGCTCTCTCCCCGCTCTTTCTCGCCTCGCCGCCACCGTGCCACCATGCCGCCACGTTCCTGGGAAACTTGGGGATACCGCGGCATCCGCGCGCGCCCCTCCGGCGGCTTCTCCACTGAGATCCGGTTCCGCGGGATGCGCCTCGGCCTCAGCAATTTCTGCACCGCCAATGAGGCCGCCCGCGCGTACGACGTGGCGGCGTGGCACCTCCGGTGCCCTCATAGAACATTGAACTTCCCCAACGTGCCGACGCGGGAGCGGGCGCAGGAGCTCGCGCCTCTGCCGCGGCTTAGCACCGACGAGAATCGTCGCAACAACCGGAGGCGGGAGCACCATCTCGGCATCACCGAGATGGACGAGGAATCCATGGCGCTGTGGCGCCAATACTTCCCGCAGGACATCAGCAATGAGCGCGAGTTCTACGCGCAAAGGAGGGCGGAGAGGGGTAAGAGCAGGGCAGAGCAAGCCGCCTATCACGAGGACAAGCACCTATCACGAGGACAAGCGTAGGCAAAAAGCGGATGCTCAATTCAACATGAGGTTAGGAGCAGCGTCGCCTTGGGAATCTGACGATGATCGGTATCTTCACGCCTACAGTCAGACGTCGGAGGAGGACATCACCGAGAAGGAGTCGAACGACGAGGAGTAGTTGAATTATCTATTTTTTACCTATCTATGCTGAGAACTATCCTCTACTCTCTAGTCTCTCTACTTCTCGATCTTAGCACTATAAACACTTTTTTAAAGCGCCGCGCATTGCGATTCTGTTGGAGATGCTCTAAGATGGCAGACGTGTGCTTTAATGTTGCCCACAAGATGCGCAAGTATTACTAGTAGTATATTTTTCTTGCCATGTTGAGATTTTAAAACCACGAGTGGGAGCATGCAGAGGAGCAATGAAGACCAAACATGGGATATTGGGGACATCTTCAAGGAGCGTGGCAAGTTAAAGAGGAGCTGCACCAATCCTGTAAAACAAGCTTTGGTATGTAACACCCTTTCAATTACTTTCGTTTAGCCTCGTGTTCTTCGATGTGTATATGTTGTAGTTTTTGTTTCTCTTAAGCCTCGTGTTCTTCGATGTGTAATAAGAAGAGTCTTAATCGTCCTAATGCTTTTGTTTGTGGTCGATGACATGTTTGTGGCCGGGATGTGCCATCACAGCACAATCCAGTACATAGTTGTTGTAGTGGTAAGACAGATTCAAGATAGAGCGACCTTGATGCATCGTGCGGCGTGGCATGATAAGAGTGGTTTGCTGGGTTGATGTGAGTGCCAACGCCGTCACAGTATGAAGGAGTTCATCCACGTTTATGATCAAAAAACGGTCTCATCTGGTTATGAACTAATCCACGTGGCAATAGCTATGGCTCAATCAAATAATTATTTTTCAAGAATTCAGATAGGACTTCACGTGTGTGTGTAGTTCTGCTGAGATAATCAGTAATCACGTATGTGTGTGTACAAAATAAATATGAATTTGTTCATCTGGGTGCCTGATTACAATGTAGTATGGTGTAGAAACAAAAAATATATTAATCTGAAAGCATGGTCTAATAGTAGATAGTGGGGATGGGATACAAAAATCCACACTCTTAATTATTCATATTATAAAAGGGTGTGGTTTTAGCATATTTAAACATGTAGAAAAACCGTCTGCTCCTATCGTGAGATGAACAACACATTCTTTATCGAATATACCCCAGTATTTAAATGTACAAATTTCATAAATGCCACGTAGAAACATGTCCCCTTTGTATATAGTGGTTACATATTGTCTCAAAATCATGTAGATTGAAGTCTGACTTTTATTTAGAACACAATTTAGGATATGTTCTCAAAATATTATTTGGATGCATTTGTTTGTCCGGACTGATAAAAATTGCAGCTCTAACCCATGCGTGTTCATGGGTTAGCGACTACCAACAAAGGTTGATGCATATTCATGTCAATTATTAACATAATTAATGAAACAACCTTTCTATAAATGTTTTGTATTGTTACTTCCGATCATTACAAAAAAAAGGTACATTAAGTTTGTTCCATGTTCATCCATACACATGAATCTTTTTGAATTAGTACAAACTTGATCTGCTTAATCAAACTTCAATTTTGATGCATATATATCTTGGATCCACCTGTGCAGACTGCATGGCCGTGGTTGCAAGGCTGCATCCTAGCCAATCTGCTCTTCCACCATGCACTTAAGATCGATCAAAAAGACATGCACATGTGTCACTTACACTAGAAGATTTATGAAAGCAGTGTGCTCATTTAGGTCCTCGAAAATTGTTGTCGACAAGGTGGGGTCAATACGCCTACTATAATGACGAGCATGGCCTGAACATGAGAAGTTTTTGGCCATCAAAATAGGCGATTCACTTTCTTTGCCTGCAATGATGATAGTAATTTGATATGTATGTGATTTATAGTTCTCTCAGTTAACTACAATCCAGTCTGTTTTCCATATTTTCTTGCTGGTAGATTCTAATTTCTAACCTAGAGCAAAAATCACGTAGCTGGATATCCCCACTTGGCAGATGGAGAAACGCGCCAATGAGTCCGCCTGCTTCCATGAGCCCTTATTAACCATCACGCCTACAGCAGCACCCTTTGACTACCATAAACTCTTATCCAATTTTAGCCTGCTCGCTGAGCATACCAGGTAAATATACATTGTGCAGACCCCGGTAAAGATAAAGGGCTAAGCAACTTTTGGCAATGCTACAAGAAAAAGAGAGATTGTGTGACCACCTTTTGCTACGACCATGACTACAACATGATGCGGAGCGATAAAGTTTCTACACGCGATGTCATTAAAACATTGTGAATTTGAACGATATGACCCTTCTTTTCATATGCCAAATTTGACAGGTGTATACGGTGTGGCATGTGTGTATGCATCACATTACGAAGAAGTGATGACCAAATAATATCCGTGATACAGCAAAGGATACGGTCTTTTATTTTGCTACCGTTCAATATGGGAGAAGACAGCAGGACATGATTGACTAGAGGCGTGGTTGGAAGTG
Organism: Triticum turgidum subsp. durum; assembly: GCA_900231445.1. Taxonomy (NCBI): domain Eukaryota; kingdom Viridiplantae; phylum Streptophyta; class Magnoliopsida; order Poales; family Poaceae; genus Triticum; species Triticum turgidum. The sequence continues at coordinate 97,010,551 of LT934112.1, forward strand.
AGAGACTAGAAGAAGCCATTGACAGAGTATATGAATAATATGCTTGATACTAGGTAATTATGACTGTTTTTCAATTTTCTTTCTTCATTTTCAAGTTCATGATGTCTCAGCGGTTAGGATGCAACTAAGATCTCACGGTAAACTTTAAAATGTCAGCATTGTGATTCATAAGCCAAATTGAATTGTGTCGCATGGGGTACCATAGTAACCTCAAAAGGGCATCATATGTGGCAAAATTCATGAGTCAAACTAAATACCATCAGTTAGTCAAATCATCCCATCATGCCATCATAATGTTTTCTCCCATGTGGAAGGGTTCTTCCAGTAAGATTCTGATAAGGTCTAGGAATTAAAATAACAACCTTCTAATCTCTGCTACAAATTGACATCAGAAAATATAGTACTACATTAATTAGATCCTAACTAAATTTTCTGTACCATACGTAATACTTCATAGTCAATTTCAAACCAGACAAAAAGATGCGACAGAGCAATTTGTTTGTATTAATTGGTATTTGAATGCTAGGCCTCAACAATAGTTAATTTATACATCAGCCTTTCAGGTGTATTGCTTGATGCTTTAATTTCTGTAAAAGTGTTATATGCACTAGCCTGTGCAAATGTACGGGTTGACGACTAGTAAAAGTAATTGGTTATAGCCTCCATTGTCCAACAGAATATCAGCTTGTAATTGTGCGTCGCTCCTATATCGCACTGTGCTTGGGTAGGTTTTTCATCTGCAACCAGTAGTGTGGCAAATGATGGAAAGTTTCTTAGAACTAGCAAGATGCCCATGCGTTGCACACATCAAGATGCATTTGTATGAGTAGTTTATCTTGTGGGAGAAATGGATGAATGAGGGAAGGCCTTATTTGCAAATCTCAAGAGGGGTGTGGGTATTTTTTTTGCAAAATTCCCATTGTTTTTTCCTATGTGTCAGATATAAATCGGACGGCCTATATTGCAGGATGGCAGGCACACCATCATCACCAAGTCTGTTTTTTTATAAGAAAAAAAGTATAGAGAAAAAAAAGTAGACAGTAGAGAACTAGAGATAAATATTAAATATAAAATAAATATAACAGTAGAGAAGAGAGTAGAGATAGCAGAGACGTCGGGAAAGGATCGCGTGCGCGCGGGAAAAAGCAACGGGGCGTGCGCTAGTTTTAGCGCGCGGCGTCCGGCGCACTTTATAAAATCCAACGCCCTCCCACCGCTCTGTGCCTTGCCACCGCTCTCTCCCCGCTCTGTGCCTGGCCATCGCTCTCTCCCCGCTCTTTCTCGCCTCGCCGCCACCGTGCCACCATGCCGCCACGTTCCTGGGAAACTTGGGGATACCGCGGCATCCGCGCGCGCCCCTCCGGCGGCTTCTCCACTGAGATCCGGTTCCGCGGGATGCGCCTCGGCCTCGGCAATTTCTGCACCGCCAATGAGGCCGCCCGCGCGTACGACGTGGCGGCGTGGCACCTCCGGTGCCCTCATAGAACATTGAACTTCCCCAACGTGCCGACGCGGGAGCGGGCGCAGGAGCTCGCGCCTCTGCCGCGGCTTAGCACCGACAAGAATCGTCGCAACAACCGGAGGCGGGAGCACCATCTCGGCATCACCGAGATGGACGAGGAATCCATGGCGCTGTGGCACCAATACTTCCCGCAGGACATCATCAATGAGCGCGAGTTCTACGCGCAAAGGAGGGCGGAGAGGGGTAAGAGCAGGGCAGAGCAAGCCGCCTATCACGAGGACAAGCGCCTATCACGAGGACAAGCGTAGGCAAAAAGCGGATGCTCAATTCAACATGAGGTTAGGAGCAGCGTCGCCTTGGGAATCTGACGATGATCGGTATCTTCACGCCTACAGTCAGACGTCGGAGGAGGACATCACCGAGAAGGAGTCGAACGACGAGGAGTAGTTGAATTATCTATTTTTTACCTATCTATGCTGAGAACTATCCTCTACTCTCTAGTCTCTCTACTTCTCGATCTTAGCACTATAAACACTTTTTTAAAGCGCCGCACATTGCGATTCTGTTGGAGATGCTCTAAGATGGCAGACGTGTGCTTTAATGTTGCCCACAAGATGCGCAAGTATTACTAGTAGTATATTTTTCTTGCCATGTTGAGATTTTAAAACCACGAGTGGGAGCATGCAGAGGAGCAATGAAGACCAAACATGGGATATTGGGGACATCTTCAAGGAGGGTGGCAAGTTAAAGAGGAGCTGCACCAATCCTGTAAAACAAGCTTTGGTATGTAACACCCTTTCAATTACTTTCGTTTAGCCTCGTGTTCTTCGATGTGTATATGTTGTAGTTTTTGTTTCTCTTAAGCCTCGTGTTCTTTGATGTGTAATAAGAAGAGTCTTAATTGTCCTAATGCTTTTGTTTTTAGCTGGACGTAGGAAGTGGGTGTTCTCACCTTGTAGTCTGTTTTTATTTATTTTTTCCTTTTGAATTCACTTCTCCGAGTTCTGTTTATCTGGCTTCTACTAAATGGATCTGGGTTGCTCTGAGTATTGATCTAATAAAGAAGTAACTTCATGTCAGGATGCAGTTCCTGCAAGGAGGGAAGTATGGTCAACCTCGAGATCATGTTTCCAAAATGAGGCGTGATTACACACAAGGTGCCAGTTCCCTAGTGATGCTGAATCTAACACAAGGTGCAAATTCCCAGATGATGCTGAATTACACACAAGCCAGGTGGAGTAATCAGCTGTTCGTGTCCTCGTGGCTCTAGTAAAGGCTGAAAGAAAGCGTGCAGCGGCCCTTGAGAATGTAGCTGAGTTACCGAAGAAGTGAAAAGAGCAATCAGATGCTCTCTTCACCCAAGCCAAAGAAGAGATGGAAGAATCCAGAAATAAGCTAGTAGAGGCAGAGAAGGCTAGGCGTCTCTTGCTATCTAAAACTGTTGTCAATACAAAATTTCCTTCATAATAGCTTGGTTCAAATGTTTATCCAGTAAGCATGCCTGTTGTGATGTTCGTGCATCTACTGATGCGGCGCAAAATATTTTTTTCAGTTCATGTAATAACTGCAATTACTTTCCAAACAATAATAAACGAAGCATTGGACATGGTATAGTTCACGCGCAAGCCCGACATTCCAAGTTCAACTTCCACATCAAACTCATGTTCACAGATATCTGCACATTCATACATAATGTCCACAACCATGATTCACTTCAATGCCAAAAAAATGTGAGAAGAGTTATAAATAAACAAAAACCTCTACTAGTTCCTGCTACCTGTGCGAGCACAACAACTCAAGACCATGCGTAAATTAATTATATTTTGGTCATTTTTTGTGTTCTAAAATGCCGGCCGGCTCGCGAAAGGACGTGTTGCCGGCACACATGCGGATTCAATGAAGGCAGGCGGGGTAGTCTGAAGCCGGTTGCATGCGGCGAGGAGGCGTGCTCAGCCGGGCCTGCAGCGAGTGGGGCCCTCTTGGCCGGCGCGCCGGTTTAATGCCTGCGCTATGAGAGGTCGCGTCCGTGTCAGAGAAATCACTCTTTCCAGTCCTTTTTGTTTGGGTATAACAAAATCTCATTTTCCATTCACATTTTACAAGTAAAATTCGTGGACAAACTTTGACCCAAAATACGATGGGGACTAGTAAACCAGAACGGAGGTAGTAGTTATTTTAATCAAAGAAGGGTTTCCCCCTTCCAATTTTCATTACTGAAAACCAGCATCTAAATCTAAACCATAGTATTTGCCCTAGAACTACCAGGTTCAACATCTCGCAACATAAACCCATACAACCATATTCCAAGGAGTTACATAGTACTATGAATTCCATTTTCACTCCATACCAATCGTCCTAAAAACTACTTAGGACTTATAACGCGCCATTGAAAATCGGAACTCTTAACCCTGCTAAAATATGATATTTTAAATGTGGCTACTCGATTTGTGGCAACTGGTGAACCACCGCCTCCAAGTCGTTGACCTGTGGTCCCGACCATCAACTCCTACGGATCAAATTATCACGCGAGCTGACTATTCCTACAAAGGTGCTCCACCACGTACCCGGTACCCGCGAATGCAGCAATCGTGCACCTAGGGTTTAGGGTTTATTTGTTAACGTGGCCTTTACGTAACACTCATGTGTGCGTGACAGCGAGAGACCGACTACGTGCGTGCGCCTCTTCTCTTTGTACACTACTAGGAAAAGGCCTACTAATGGCGCACCTAATTTGGCTATTAATGGTGCATTAGTGGTGCGCCATTAGTGCCACGCCATTAGTATATTTAACTAATGGCGCACCACTGGTGCGCCATCAGTATCTGGTATACTAATGGCGCACCTCTGATGCGCCATTAGTGTAAACATAAGTGCGCCATTAGTATGCCTCCCAGGGGCCATGTATACCCAGGTGCTCTGGCATACTAATGGCGCACGGCAACAAGATGCGCCATTAGTAACCTCGGCATACTAATGGCGCACTGTTTAGTGATGCGCCATTAGTATACTTTGTCATACTAATGGCGCACTGTGATGTGATGCACCATTAGTATGAATATTAGGGTTTTTTTATTTTTTTTTCTGTTTTTTGCACAGGTTACAAAATGTATAATTGGACAAAATATAGACAGCACACATCAACAACAGATTCATCGAATACAATAGAAGATTAGTCTTTGAATACAATTCATCATATTAGTCTCCGAATACAATTCATCATATTAGTCTCCGAATTGAAAAGAACGAACAAAGATAGAACATTATATTACAAGTCTCGAGACCGCGAGTAGCGAGTTTGTCTTCACATTACAAGTCGATATCGATCATCTAAACTACCATCACATAGAAGAGAGCTGCGGTCATCACAATGAGCATCATCACGATGAAACTCGTCTTCCGGTTCCTCCAACGCTCCCTCCCCTCTCCCGCTAGATAGCGGGCGTATCTAGATTCGGCCTCGGCCCTAGTGGTGTACCCTTTGTAACTGTTACCGCTGAATCGGTGAACCTGTCTCCGACACTCCTCCTAGTCGTCGTAGACTCCGGGAACCTTACCCTTGTACACGACATACGTCGGCATTGCTATGCACTAGCCAAACGAAACGTTAGTACCAATTCACAGACAATACATAAGCAATACAAAAGTATGCAACAGAACGATCGGAAGAGAAAAGCAAGACATTAATAGCATCGATTACATCTAAGTTGAACGACTCTCGAAACCAAAGAGACATACTACAAGTTCATTAAAGTTTAATTACAACATGAGCCAATCGATGTTTCTGAACTAGACACAGCTGCTTTCGACTTGACTCAAGGGACCGGAGCGTGGATGAAGCCGCCGTCTATCGTGGGAGTCATGAAATAACGGTCGTTGTCAGCCTGCGTTTGTAGCATTGTGTCGATGTCGCTGTTGGACGGTTGATTGTTGAGGTAGAACTGCCCCGAGGTACGAAGGACATCTTGATGGATGATTTCCGCAAACTCCGACTGGATGCGAAAGAATTCTTGTCGGAGGTCCACGTCCTGGATTGCCGACACGCTCTTTGCCCAATCTTTGAGTTTACTTGGTAGCAGAGGTTGATGATGGTCCCGTACGATCGCCCGCATGTGATGGATGGTGTAGTAGGCACCCTTCTGACCGCCAGGCGGCTGCTTGACGTAGCAGAACGTCGTATTGTGGGAGAACACGTGCTTGCGGTACTTACGAATAGGCTTGGTGAAGGTGCCTCCAGATTTGGCGTAGCCGGGGAGAACATCATCAAGAACCTTCTTGACATTTGTGTAGTCTACGTTCGACTGACGGTCCGGGTCGAAATACGTGGCCATGGAATCTTTGGGGCTTAGGAGGATGAGCGTGCAATGTGTGTCACTGCAGAAAACACGGAATGTTAAAAGAAAAACGATCGAAATCTAAGAATTCATATGTTACGGGCCGGTTGAGGGGAGGACTTACTCGGGAAAGTAAGGCACGAGGAAGTTATCCTTATCTTGGTTTGCCAGAATGACGCCTTCGAGGTAAGAACTCGCGACTTGCCGGTCCCCAGCGCTGCCCAAGATCTTGGCACGCATGTAGAAGGGGTCGACTATCACGATGTCTGGGGTCTTGTCGCGAATGATCCGCATCTCCATACTCAGCGAAAATAGCCGAACGAAGGTGTAGTGCAGCGGATGAAGGTTCAAAATAGCGTGGATGTCATCAAACCGCAGGACGATCGTACGCCCGATGGAGTTATCCACAAAGCCCTTGCCCTCTGGCACCTTGGCCGCGAAAACCGGGTATGCCACATCCTTCTCTCTGAGACGCCGCTTCTCCAAAGAAAGAACACTGTCATGCAGACTCCGCATAGCACCGGTTGCAGCATTGAGCATATTTGTCGGTAGCATCGCCCTACCCGCCACATGCACCCTCCTCGAGATATCCTTAGGTTAAGGTGGCCCGTCCTGAGCACGGATCGTACTCGGTGCCGGCTGGCTCGCACCCTTCTTAGTCTTTCTTTTGCGTGCCTTCTTCTTCTCCTATAATGGGACCGAGTTCTGCTCACAAACCGCCTTCTTGAGTGTGTTGGGGCTGATAATATTTCGCACCTCGCCTATCTGAGGCTCGGTGAAGTCGGCAGCTGGAGGCGTCTCCTGAGAGCTGAACGCTAGACGGCGCCTGTTGCAACTTGGCTTCTCCGCGGTACCAGCTAGATCGCACACGTCTTTTGTTGGGTTGGGTTCTTGAGAAGGAGGCCCCATGAAGTCGCCATCGTACCCATGATCGGCAAAGTACAGATCGACGTTGCCAAATGTATCGTCGTCGTCGTCGTAGTCGTTCTGATCCTGTGCCATATGCATGTTTGGATCCAGTGGCATAGGGATGTCCGGCACCGTTGCGGCGGTCTTGCCATGGGGCCGACTTGGTGCCGGCACGACTGGCGGTGTTGTCTTTGGGGTGGTGTCCCTCGCCCCCAAACGAATCTGGATCTTCGGCCAAAGCAGGGGCCAGCTCAGGCAGGCGCTGAGGATCATCACATCATCATCGTCGGCCCCGACGGGTCGAATCGGAGGTAACAACTCGTCGCAGCCTGGCAGCACCCGAACCAGTTGAACCCTAAACAAGTTGGGTGGCATCTGGGTACCATGGAACAAGGGGTTGCCGGTTGAACGATTTTGCCCTTGGCGACATCGACCAACTCGTTGTTCACGAAGTGGAGGAGAGTGCACGGAACGTCGGCGGCGCCCTGCGAAAACATGTAGGGCGTCAGGGATTCCCAGTCAAAGGCAAGGAGATGAAGTCCTCGGCCGAGAGAGGCTTAATTAGTTACCGTGATGATGGCGTCGAGCTCGGCTAATGTCGAGGCACCGCCAACGGCGGGCGTGCAGTTGACGGAGGGGCCGCTTGCTGCAGAGGTGCCGGCCGGCGTACACCCGGGTGCATTAAGCTCCCGTGCCGGCGTCGGAGACACCAATGTCGCCTCTGCCGGAGGCACCAATGGCCCCGCCATCGCATTATGCGAGTTGCTGGCCGTGAAGCTAGGAATCGGGGGCGGCCCCTGTTGGCCGCCCGCAATCCACGCACTCAACCCCGAGGCACAATGGCGGTGATCGTCGCTCCGAGTCGTTGTTCCACTTGCTCTTGGACAATCTCCGGAATCCGCGCCACCTGTGCCTTGAGTTCTTGAACCTCACGCGCCTGGCTTTCCGAGCTGGTCTTTTTCTCCTTCCGCACACCAGCGGTATAGTATGACCCCCATTTTGTCGACAAGCCTTTGTCGGCCACACAACCAGCTGACGTCAGCTTACTGAGCTTATCCTTGTTCTTCATTACATTCAATGCCCTATTTAGAGTGGTGTCCCAAGGGTTGCTCTTAGTCGACCCTGCGCTACTGCTTTCAGTCGCCTGCGGAAGGAATGTGAACCATTTAGAAATTTGGCTTCATTAATTAGAATGCAACCATATGGAGCTAATTACGCAGGGGTGTATTCCTTACCAGAACAAGCTCAAGCTTCCTGGTCTTCGGATCCGTGGTAAGCTCCTTTGTTTTCGGGTCCTTCTTGTACCGGGCCCTGACAAAGTTCCTGGTCTGCTTGTCACCGTATTTATCGAAGAGGGGCGGTAGGCCTTGCTCGGCACGGTCCTCCTCCTCCTTGTACCATATAGGCTCCGCCACTCTGTAACCGCCGGGACCGAGTGTGTGTTCCCCTATGTTCAGCTCCCGCATTTGTTTCCCCCACTCACTTGATTGGGAGTTTGCGGTGCTCGAGCAATTGATCTTGAAGTCGTTGTAGTCATCTTCGGTGATCGAAGGATTTTTCTCCTTGATCTTCTGATAACTCTCACCTTTCTCGATCATTCTCTTCACATTGCTTTTCCAAGTAGACAGGGCCTTGCTCATCTTCGTGAGGGCAGCATTGTTCACTTTATTCCCTTTGAGGCTTGTGTTTGCAAATTCAGCGGGGAACTTGTATCGTTCGTGGAGCTTCGTGAAGAGGAGGTTGCGCAAATTCCCTCGGTCAGGATGCCTCAGGTTCTCGGTGTTGATCGAGACGGTGCTCCGGAGAATGCACCCGAGCTGAAGCGAGTACCCCTTGACTATTCGTTCGGGCGCCGTTGGATTCCCGTTGGAGTCCACTTCAGTAACTTCCTCCTTGAGGGTGAGGAGCACGATAGGGCGCCGGTCCTTCCGTTGCCTCTTCGGTTGGCTGCCATCTGTGCGTGCGCCGCCATCATCAGTGGTGGCATCCTTGGCGGCACCATCAGTGCTGGCATCAGTGGGGTCATCCTCGGCGGTACCATCAGTGGTCTCAGGATCGGTGGGGAAGGCGGCGTCCTCATACAACTGAGGTTGTTCCTCCATCTCCTGGGACAGCTCCCAGAATGCCTTGCCGCCCGAACCCCCGGCCTCATTGTTGTTGGCCATGTTTCTCTCTAAATAGGAACAAAGTTTGGTCAAAAAGTGGGTTATTGTTTAGGGTTTGTCGACACCGAGGCATCCTAAAAGGCTAAGCTTTCATCATTAGTCACAAGTACCCCATATGTCCTATTTTTAGCAAAGTCATGCTAAAATTCACGGAAAATTTCAGCATGACCTTTGCTGAAAATAGGACATATGGAGTACCCGAATTTGCTGGAACGGAAGTTAATCGACATTCCAGCAAACTCAAGGGCCTCTCGGGTGGACAAGGCAAAAAAGGCCTCCATCACAACAAAGCAAATAATTGCATGGGCATACAGATGCTGAAGTAAGAACGCCAGAAGTAGCATTAAACCAAAACTTAAAACTGCTACTGCTGGCAGGCTTTCCCCACAGGCAATAAATGCAGAGCAATTGCAAGTTAGCAAGTCCAGCTATCATGCTACTAGCTATTAAGCAGACAAAAATGAACAGATGACCTAGAAATAATTTGATGAACTTAATTTCGTACTCTCCCTATTTTCTGTAGGCTAAATAAGTTAGCCCAAGACAACAATATTCTCAAGCAAAACAAATTGTGGAAAAAACTATAACTTTCTGCTGTGAACCCCCCCCCCCCAAAGGACATTTGTTGCATCGTTATACAACAGTGTATGAGAGACTCATATTTTACTATCTAACCCGCATATCAATCACGATGCCAATTTTTCCCATTGTGCGCAAATATGATTCTGCAGTTTCCACCTTAACAGTTGTCAATCTGTCATGTACAAAAGAGTGAAATCCCTCTACAGAAAAATTAGATAGCACTTCTTGGACACATGATTCTAAACCCTGATTACTCTACAAAAAATTAGATACTCTACAAAAAAGTTATTGGTAGATCAAAACAGTTTTCCTTTTTTTATTGGACACATGATTACTGGACACATCATGAGCAATGACCTATTAGATCATCTCCATTTTTATTTTTATTGGTCTTTTTAACAGTTTTCAGTAGCACACCATGACACTATTTGCACAAAAACAGAGCTTACTGAAAAGTAAGACTATGATCAACATCAAACTACTCCTTGACAAGGAGTGATCACTACTGAACATGATCATATTCTAGTACATCAAACTGACTTTTTTGTAATCTTATTCTGAGAGATTACAAGTAGATGGTCATTCCTTAAAGAACCATGACACACCAAAATTCAGAGGAACATCCCCAAGCCCCTATTCTTATTCTTATTCTGTAATCTTATTTACTCACTGAATTTTCATTCTGTAATCATTTCCTTGTGCCCTGCAATTCTAAACCCTGATTAATTTCCTCCATTATTTTTTCTAGTGCAATTTGATGTACTGCAATTTAGTGCTGAATTTTGGAGTAAATTGGACACTGAATTTTCGAGTACACCAACTGCTTCTTGTCTAATTTACTTCTTGTCCAGCTTGATTTAGTCTAGAATTTCGAGTACACCTACTGCTTCTTGTCCAATTTTTTTCTACTCAGTCTATAACATTCAGTTTGATTTAGTCTTGTCCAGTTAACTGAAGAACATGTTTATCCAGACCAACAACATTCAGTTTGAAAAACTGTTCTTGAACCTCCCCTACTTAACCGCGGGATGATGAAGAAACAAAACATACATTATAGGTTGAGATTTGGTGGGTATGAAAACCATACCTTTGCGGTGGTGTGGATCTGGTAGGCGGTGGAGGACGACGGGGCGGCGTCGAGGCGTCGGGGCAGCGGCGTCGGGGCGGCAGGGCAGCGGGGCGGCGGCGTCGGGAAAGGAGAGGGCGGCGACGCAGCGTCGGGGCAACGGGGCGGAGACGAGAACGACGAGGATGACGGGGCGGCGGCGGCGGGAGAGGAGAGGGCGGCGTCGCGGCGTCGGGGCGTCGCGGCGGAGATGAGGACGACAGGGCGCCGTCGCGGCATCGGGGCGGCGTCGAGGCGGCGGGGCAGCAGCGTCGGGGCAGCGTCGAGGCGGCGGGGCAGCAGCGTCGGGGAAGGGGATCGAGGGAGAGGGTGAGGGAGAGAGAGGGGATAGCTAGGTGGGCCGCCGGGGAGGAACTATGGATGGGGGCGGCACAATACTAATGGCGCACCACCCCTCGGTGCGCCATAAGTACATCCACACTAATGGCGCACCTCACCCTGGTGCGCCATTAGTATTTTTTTTATTTCTGCTCGAGCCAACAGGTTATCTTCCACCTGACCTGATCCACACCAAGTTCCCTCTACTAGCTCGACTGGTCAGCAGCCAGTTCTCACAGCAGGAGGTCCTGGGTTTGATTCCCAGGCTCCACAATTTTTTTATGCATTTAAAATGCTGTTTGCTACTTATTTGTGTTTAAATATGTTCAAACTTGTTTAAATCATAACAGTAATATTTTTTTTATAAGACAGTAATAATTTTTTTAAAAATATCATCAAACAATAATGTCGGTGGAGCGGGGGAG
>LT934112.1:97036127-97050504 GCA_900231445.1 Triticum turgidum subsp. durum
CGCTCGGTTCCCCATAACAGAATCTGCCGAGCGCACCACCCAACCCCTCCCTCCCCCCTGAGCACCATTTCTATCCAAAACAAAAGATTAATATTTTTTGAACTCATGATATTTTTTTAAATTTCATGGGCACGTTTTGAATTCATGAATATTTTTTCAAATTTGATGATATTTTTTCATATTCATAAATGTTTCACCAATTCACAAATGAATGCAACTAAAAACAAATTTGATTATATTTTCAAATAACAAATTCGATGATATTTTCAAATAACAATTTTGATGACATTTTTTCATATTCATAAATATTTTCAAATAACAAAATTGATGATATTTTTAAAAATTATTATTGTTTTTATAAAAATTATTATTCTTTCATATTCATATTCATTTTCTAAAAACTTATTAGATGCAACAAAAAATAATAATAATAAATTACTTATGGTGCACCGCTGGGTGGTGCGCCATTGCTATGAAAAAAAAGTTACTTATGGCGCACCGCTGGATGGTGCCCTATTGCTATCCAAAAAAAGTTACTTATGGCGCACCGCTAGGTGGTGCGCCATTGCTATCCCTCCCCGAACTAAAATCCCCAACCCCCGATCCCATCTCACATCTCTCTCAGTCCCTCCACTGCGCGCCGCTGCCCCGACTTACTGCGCCGCCGCCCCCGCGCCTCCCAGCACTACAGCTCCTCTGCCGCCCACAAGTCGACACCCCATCCACCCTCCACCAGACAGCAACCCGCCGGGGCCCCCAACCATCCCGCCACCGACCCGCAACCATCCCACCACTAACGACCGCACGGGGTGCAGGACGAGGAGGAGGACGGGATCTGTCCGTTGCTTCCGATGGCCGCCTCCGCTCCGTGGCCTCCGGCCATCTTTTCGCAAGAGTAAATCGACGGCCCTCTTTTCGTAAGAAAACTCAATGGGCTTTTAGGAGGCTGAGAATTAGGTTGGGCCTGAAACGTGCCGAACAGCTCACGGGCTGGCAGCAGCCCGAAATAGACCCTGGCCCATGATTGTGCGAATCAAATCATGGGCTTTTAACAGGCCAAAATTGTCTCGGTCCTAGTTTGGCCCAATCAGATTATCGGTTGCGAGCAGGCCGGATGCAAACCGGGCCATAGTTAGGCCCAACTATATGACGGGCTTTTAACAAGACAAAATTAATATAGGGCCGAAATGTTAAACGGGACCTTAACAGGCCGAAACTAATAGCAGGCCGAATTACTAAATGGGCCTTTAGCAAAGTGGGCCCAAAAGCATAGCGTCCAGTTGACAGGCCAAATCTGATATGGGCCATAATTTAGCCCAAAGCATCTTAAAGGGCCGGACCTGATTTGGGCCGTAATTTGGCCTAGAACATGGTAAGCTTTTAACAGGAAGGATCTCATATGGGCCATTATTAGGCCCGGAACGTGGTAGGCCATTAATGGACCGGATCAAATATGGGCCGGCATTTGGCCGAAAACATGGCAGCCAGTTAATGGGCCGGCCTACTAGGGTCCTCAAAATCTTGTGGGCCTACAGCTGGGCCGGCCCATTAATGTTGGCAAAATCTCGTGGGACTTTAGCTGGGCCGGCCCATTATGATCCGCAAAGAACTTGTGGGCCTTTACCAGGGCCGGACCATTATGGCCCACAAAAATCTTGTGGGCCTTTACCTGGGCCGGACCATTATGGCCCGCAAAATCTTGTGGGCCTTTAGTTGGGCCGACTCATTTAAACTTTATGGGCCGGTCCACGTGTCAACATATCATAGACTCATCTCGCCCATTGGATGAGTGACACCTATGCCAATGCGGAGCTGACATGTGTTTCCTCCAGCCAATGATGATTTTACATGTGGAAAATCCCCATTGGTCCGGGTTATTAATTGGTTATCGGATCCAAAACCGGACGCGATAGCTTAACGGTGTTCCGTTACAGTGGATGCCACGTGTCGGTCACCCTTGACGAAAGCACTTCTGTGACGCGCGATTTATCGTCATGGAAGTGGACACTTATGTGATGATAATTTTGGTAATGTCATGGAACACTTCTATGACAGAACAGGTATGACTATCTTGATTCAGTCATAAAATTGTCATGGTTGTACATGCATGACAAAAAATGTGACCTACTGTGACAAACACGTATCATCACGAAAGTGTATTTTTTGTAGTGATTGAAGGCGTTGAAAGCCTCTTGTGAAAACCCGGGGTCGTGAAGAGTGGCTCACCGGCGCCGATGATTCATGGCGCCTTCCACTTTAGAGTTTGTGACGGATACTTTATCCGAATCCTGTGTAGAGGAACAATCTGGTGTCACTTCCAAGTTAGCCTGAGTCCTTGACACAGGGTCCGGAATCTGGCCACTAGAGGCATAACTGGCGGGATCCCCAGACATATCCGACGAATGTTTTTCCTGATAAGACATAACGGACGTTATCACACTTCAAATGTGACCGCCATAGAGCATGTTTAACCATACCTCTTTGATGAAGGTTCGACCGCGCTTCTATTGGCTTTCCTCTTTGATGGCCTGCCCGGCGTATGCGCAGCTTTCTTGTGCGTCGCCTCTGGCGCAGCGTGGCGCGCCGATCGCCTCCCCTTTAGAGCATCATATAGTGCGGGGTGGGTAAGGCAAAAAGAGGAAATTCTCTCGAAGGATAAGCCACCTAATTACTTACATGCAACGCAGGGAGGATGCCGGGATAGTCGGCAATGATGGCCACTTTAGTGCCATCATAGCTCGCCTGGTAAAATACCCCTTCCCCGAGCTCCACGAATATATTCGGAACCTCTTCAAATCCGGGGTCAAGGGTACGGTTGTGGTCCTATGGCTGTGGTGCGGGGCTGTGGATTTCCCTGGTAATTTTCCGCCATTCCTGTTATAAATGGACGGATTAATGTTTATGAAAAAGGACTCAGGGAGTAAATGGAGTAGAGTAGTGGGATGGAAACTCACCCAGCTGGGAGGGTTATACATGGAAAATCCATCTCTGGGCTTGATACCGATGAACTCCTCCTTCTCCCTTTTGTATAATCCGGACAATATTTTCGCCAAAGCAGCGGTAGTGTCCGGACCCTTCTGACCATAGCGGGTGGCATCGCCTTCTCCATTGAAGTGCCACATAGGGCGCCCTCGGTATTGGAGTGGCTGAACCCTTGCATTATGGATATCGACATAACCTTGACTATTGACAATCCGGATTGAGCAAGCATTTTTATCTTGCTCATCAATTGGTGGACTTCCATGCTATCTTCCTCCTTGAGTCTCCGAGGACACCAGCTAAGGCGCTTCTTCAATGGAGCACTTGAAAATTCAGGTAGACCCCTTTGGATTGCGTCAGGAAGGGAGACATCCTCAACATAGAACCATTCGGAAGGCCATTCTTCGGATGCCTTCTTCGGCGTACCGGATAGGTATCCGGTCCCGGTGATGCGCCATATCTCGGCTCCGCCCACTTGGAATATTGATCCCTCTTGATTACGAGGGACGAGGCAAACCAACTTCTTCCATAACTCAAAATGAGCCTCGTAGCCCAGAAATAGTTCACAAAGAGCAACATAACCTGCAATATGCAGGATGGTGGTGGGTGTGAAGTTGTGCAGTTGGACGCCATAGTACTCCAGAAGCCCTCGGAGGAAGAGATGGATTGGAAATCTGACGCCTCTCAGCAAGTAGGGAACAAAGCATACTCATTCGCCCCTGGATGGGTTGGGGAACTTGTCCGCCTGCTCCCCGTCATTGAAGGAAACCAATCCGGCTCAAACAGGGACTAGATCTACGGGGGGAAGAAATCCCTGGGTCTACAGCTTCACCAGTTGGCCGTGGGATATGAAACATTTTTCCCAATCACCCTGCTTGGGGACGTGAGGGCGTGAGGAAGAGCTGGGAGCGCTAGCCATGTTGGGGTGGTTTCTGTGAGCAAGCTCTGCGGATTCCTCATTTGGGGGAGATGGTGTGGATTAGATCTAAAGATCCCCGTCTCTTTAATAGACAATTTTCTCACATGGTAAAGGTGGTAAATGCAAAAAATGCCCGACCTCTCGCATTCGCTCAACACGTGGAAGCTGAAATCATGAGGGTGCAGAAGCCGATAAGAGCGACATTAAATGGAAAGCCGGATACTGCTCTTTAAGTCAGGTACTTTGAAGTATTCGGAGAATGAACCCGCCTTGCAATGCCGAAGATAATCTGCGTGCCGGACTCATCATCATTGAAGCCTGGTTCGGGTGCTACTGAGGGAGTCCTGGATTAAGGGGTCCTCGGACAGCCGGACTATATACGTGGGCCGGACTGTTGGGCTATGAAGATACAAGACGAAGACTTCTTCCCATGTCCGGATGGGACTCTCCTTTGCATGGAAGGCAAGCTTGGCGATTTGGATATATAGATTCATTTCTCTGTAACTGACTTTGTGTAACCCTAGCCCCCTCCGGTGTCTATATAAACCGGAGGGTTTAGTCCATAGAGCAACAATCATAACCTCATAGGCTAGGCTTCTAGGGTTTAGCCATTATGATCTCGTGGTACATCAACTCTTGTAATACTCATATTCATCAAGATCAATCAAGCAGGAAGTAGGGTATTACCTCCATAGAGAGGGCCCAAACCTGGGTAAACATTGTGTCCCCTACCTCCTGTTACCATTAGCCTTAGATGCAGAGTTCGGGACCCCCTAGCCGAGATCCGCCGGTTTTGACACCGACAGCGGGGCACCCCAAGAGGGGAGAGGAAGAAAATAATCGCTAAGGCTAGACACAACTAGAGGAGAGCCAGATATATGATGTCTCCCTCATGAGCACAATGAGACCTAGCCATAAACATCATGTAGGGCTATTACTGTATGATGTTTCCCAGGGCCCGAAGCTGTCTAAATCCTTGTCTTGTGTGTTGATCCACCTCACATCTCTCATCCTGATCAACGCCTCACAAGCTACCACATAGATGTGTTGGCCTCACGACTAAGTCCTCACACTAGGACATCTACCGTGACGTTTCCACGACAGTTCCGAGGACCATTTTATCAGATAGAGGAACCTAGTTCACTTCAAAGTTTTGGAATCAGTTGTGTGAAACTTTGGGTATCAGGATAGAGTTCAGTACAACTTTTCATCCACAGACAGATGGACGGACCAAGAGAGTGAGGACATGTTGAGAGCTTGTGCGCTAGATTATGGATCTAGTTGGGATGACTATTTGCCATATGTAGAGTTCTCTTATAACAACAGTTATCAAGCCAGTTTGAAGATGGCCCCTTTCGAAGCTTTGTACAGAAGGAGGTGCAGGACACCGTTATCGTGGGATGAAGTTGGAGATCGAAAGTTCTTCGGACCAGACTCAAGGTAGCCCAATCCAGGCAGAAGAGTTATGCGGATTCTAAATGCCAGGAGATAGTTTACAAAGTCGGAGACAGAGTATATCTTTGTGTGTCCCCGCTGCGAGGAGTTAAATATTTTGGTGTCAAGGGAAAGTTAGCACCATGTTTTGTGGGACCATACAGAGTTTTGGAACTCATGGGAGAAGTTGCATACAAGATGGAATTGCCAGAAGGATTGTCAGGAGTTCACGATGTGTTTCACGTTTCCCAGTTGAAGAAGTGCGATGCTGAGATGGCCGATATCCCTCTGAGAGATGCAGTGCCACTGGAAGCGATTTAGTCAGATAGTGATTTGACCTATGAAGAGAAGCTAGTCAAGATTCTCGAGTTTTGCAGTCGAGTTACTCACAGCAAGGTTATCAAGTTTTGCAAAGTTTAGTGGAGCCACCATACCGAGGAGGAAGCCACCTGCGAGCGAGAAGAAGACCTTCGTAGAGACCACCCAAACCTTTTTGCTGACCAACCCGAATCTCGAGGGCGAGATTCATCTTAAGGGGGTAGGGTTGTAACATCCCAATTTTCAATTTGGATGTTATACATAGATCATCATATGCATATCATATTTATTCTTGCTTTTGGTTGAGATCCTAGAAATCTTAAGCAACTCAAGGACCCAATGAGAGAGTTGGAGGTTTCACAAAAATCATATTTGAATTTAATTAAAATTTGAAGAAAGGATCAATTGATTTTATTAATTTTCTCTCCAATTATTTCAACTATTAAAAATAAATTAGAGATGATAATATGACTTCTTCAAATTAAGAGAAATATTAGAGAAAGAATTTTAAAATCAAATTATGAATTTTCTGGTACTTTATTTGCTTTTTTATTTGAATTAGAAAAATATTCACTCTTGAAAATTGCATTTTGGTCAAGACCATGCGTAAATTAATTATATTTTGGTCATTTTTTGTGTTCTAAAATGCCGGCCGGCTCGCGAAAGGACGTGTTGCCGGCACACATGCGGATTCAATGAAGGCAGGCGGGGTAGTCTGAAGCCGGTTGCATGCGGCGAGGAGGCGTGCTCAGCCGGGCCTGCAGTGAGTGGGGCCCTCTTGGCCGGCGCGCCGGTTTAATGCCTGCGCTATGAGAGGTCGCGTCCGTGTCAGAGAAATCACTCTTTCCAGTCCTTTTTGTTTGGGTATAACAAAATCTCATTTTCCATTCACATTTTACAAGTAAAATTCGTGGACAAACTTTGACCCAAAATACGATGGGGACTAGTAAACCAGAACAAAGGTAGTAGTTATTTTAATCAAAGAAGGGTTTCCCCCTTCCAATTTTCATTACTGAAAACCAGCATCTAAATCTAAACCATAGTATTTGCCCTAGAACTACCAGGTTCAACATCTCGCAACATAAACCCATACAACCATATTCCAAGGAGTTACATAGTACTATGAATTCCATTTTCACTCCATACCAATCGTCCTAAAAACTACTTAGGACTTATAACGCGCCATTGAAAATCGGAACTCTTAACCCTGCTAAAATATGATATTTTAAATGCGGCTACTCGATTTGTGGCAACTGGTGAACCACCGCCTCCAAGTCGTTGACCTGTGGTCCCGACCATCAACTCCTACGGATCAAATTATCACGCGAGATGACTATTCCTACAAAGGTGCTCCACCACGTACCCGGTACCCGCGAATGCAGCAATCGTGTACCTAGGATTTAGGGTTTATTTGTTAACATGGCCTTTACGTAACACTCATGTGTGCGTGACAGTGAGAGACCGACTACGTGCGTGCGCCTCTTCTCTTTGTACACTACTAGGAAAAGGCCTACTAATGGCGCACCTAATTTGAATATTAATGGTGCATTAGTGGTGCGCCATTAGTGCCACGCCATTAGTATATTTAACTAATGGCGCACCACTGGTGCGCCATTAGTATCTGGTATACTAATGGCGCACCTCTGATGCGCCATTAGTGTAAACATAAGTGCGCCATTAGTATGCCTCCCAGGGGCCATGTATACCCAGGTGCTCTGGCATACTAATGGCGCACGGCAACAAGATGCGCCATTAGTAACCTCGGCATACTAATGGCGCACTGTTTAGTGATGCGCCATTAGTATACTTTGTCATACTAATGGTGCACTGTGATGTGATGCACCATTAGTATGAATATTAGGGTTTTTTTATTTTTTTTCTGTTTTTTGCACAGGTTACAAAATGTATAATTGGACAAAATATAGACAGCACACATCAACAACAGATTCATCGAATACAATAGAAGATTAGTCTTTGAATACAATTCGTCATATTAGTCTCCGAATACAATTCATCATATTAGTCTCCGAATTGAAAAGAACGAACAAAGATAGAACATTATATTACAAGTCTCGAGACCGCGAGTAGCGAGTTTGTCTTCACATTACAAGTCGATATCGATCATCTAAACTATCATCACATAGAAGAGAGCTACGGTCATCACAATGAGCATCATCACGATGAAACTCGTCTTCATCCGGTTCCTCCAACGCTCCCTCCCCTCTCCCGCTAGATAGCGGGCGTATCTAGATTCGGCCTCGGCCCTAGTGGTGTACCCTTTGTAACTGTTACCGCTGAATCGGTGAACCTGTCTCCGACACTCCTCCTAGTCGTCGTAGACTCCGGGAACCTTACCCTTGTACACGACATACGTCGGCATTGCTATGCACTAGACAAACGAAACGTTAGTACCAATTCACAGACAATACATAAGCAATACAAAAGTATGCAACAGAACGATCGGAAGAGAAAAGCAAGACATTAATAGCATCGATTACATCTAAGTTGAACGACTCTCGAAACCAAAGAGACATACTACAAGTTCATTAAAGTTTAATTACAACATGAGCCAATCGATGTTTCAGAACTAGACACAGCTGCTTTCGACTTGACTCAAGGGACCGGAGCGTGGATGAAGCCGCCGTCTATCGTGGGAGTCATGAAATAACGGTCGTTGTCAGCCTGCGTTTGTAGCATTGTGTCGATGTCGCTGTTGGACGGTTGATTGTTGAGGTAGAACTGCCCCGAGGTACGAAGGACATCTTGATGGATGATTTCCGCAAACTCCGACTGGATGCGAAAGAATTCTTGTCGGAGGTCCACGTCCTGGATTGCCGACACGCTCTTTGCCCAATCTTTGAGTTTACTTGGTAGCAGAGGTTGATGATGGTCCCGTACGATCGCCCGCATGTGATGGATGGTGTAGTAGGCACCCTTCTGACCGCCAGGCGGCTGGTTGACGCAGCAGAACGTCGTATTGTGGGAGAACACGTGCTTGCGGTACTTACGAATAGGCTTGGTGAAGGTGCCTCCAGATTTGGCGTAGCCGGGGAGAACATCATCAAGAACCTTCTTGACATTTGTGTAGTCTACGTTCGACTGACGGTCCGGGTCGAAATACGTGGCCATGGAATCTTTGGGGCTTAGGAGGATGAGCGTGCAATGTGTGTCACTGCAGAAAACACGGAATGTTAAAAGAAAAACGATCGAAATCTAAGAATTCATATGTTACGGGCCGGTTGAGGGGAGGACTTACTCGGGAAAGTAAGGCACGAGGAAGTTATCCTTATCTTGGTTTGCCAGAATGACGCCTTCGAGGTAAGAACTCGCGACTTGCCGGTCCCCAGCGCTGCCCAAGATCTTGGCACGCATGTAGAAGGGGTCGACTATCACGATGTCCGGGGTCTTGTCGCGAATGATCCGCATCTCCATACTCAGCGAAAATAGCCGAACGAAGGTGTAGTGCAGCGGATGAAGGTTCAACATAGCGTGGATGTCATCAAACCGCAGGACGATCGTACGCCCGATGGAGTTATCCACAAAGCCCTTGCCCTCTGGCACCTTGGCCGCGAAAACCGGGTATGCCACATCCTTCTCTCTGAGACGCCGCTTCTCCAAAGAAAGAACACTGTCATGCAGACTCCGCATAGCACCGGTTGCAGCATTGAGCATATTTGTCGGTAGCATCGCCCTACCCGCCACATGCACCCTCCTCGAGATATCCTTAGGTTAAGGTGGCCCGTCCTGAGCACGGATCGTACTCGGTGCCGGCTGGCTCGCACCCTTCTTAGTCTTTCTTTTGCGTGCCTTCTTCTTCTCCTATAATGGGACCGAGTTCTGCTCACAGACCGCCTTCTTGAGTGTGTTGGGGCTGATAATATTTCGCACCTCGCCTATCTGAGGCTCGGTGAAGTCGGCAGCTGGAGGCGTCTCCTGAGAGCTGAACGCCAGACGGCGCCTGTTGCAACTTGGCTTCTCCGTGGTACCAGCTAGATCGCACACGTCTTTTGTTGGGTTGGGTTCTTGAGAAGGAGGCCCCATGAAGTCGCCATCGTACCCATGATCGGCAAAGTACAGATCGACGTTGCCAAATGTATCGTCGTCGTCGTCGTAGTCGTTCTGATCCTGTGCCATATGCATGTTTGGATCCAGTGGCATAGGGATGTCCGGCACCGTTGCGGCGGTCTTGCCATGGGGCCGACTTGGTGCCGGCACGACTGGCGGTGTTGTCTTTGGGGTGGTGTCCCTCGCCCCCAAACGAATCTGGATCTTCGGCCAAAGCAGGGGCCAGCTCAGGAAGGCGCTGAGGATCATCACGTCATCATCGTCGGCCCCGACGGGTCGAATCGGAGGTAACAACTCGTTGCAGCCTGGCAGCACCCGAACCAGTTGAACCCTAAACAAGTTGGGTGGCATCTGGGTACCGTGGAACAAGGGGTTGCCGGTTGAACGATTTTGCCCTTGGCGACATCGACCAACTCGTTGTTCACGAAGTGGAGGAGAGTGCACGGAACGTCGGCGGCGCCCTGCGAAAACATGTAGGGCGTCAGGGATTCCCAGTCAAAGGCAAGGAGATGAAGTCCTCGGCCGAGAGAGGCTTAATTAGTTACCGTGATGATGGCGTCGAGCTCGGCTAATGTCGAGGCACCGCCAACGGCGGGCGTGCAGTTGACGGAGGGGCCGCTTGCTGCAGAGGTGCCGGCCGGCGTACACCCGGGTGCATTAAGCTCCCGTGCCGGCGTCGGAGACACCAATGTCGCCTCTGCCGGAGGCACCAATGGCCCCGCCATCGCATTATGCGAGTTGCTGGCCGTGAAGCTAGGAATCGGGGGTGGCCCCTGTTGGCCGCCCGCAATCCACGCACTCAACCCCGAGGGACAATGGCGGTGATCGTCGCACCGAGTCGTTGTTCCACTTGCTCTTGGACAATCTCCGGAATCCGCGCCACCTGTGCCTTGAGTTCTTGAACCTCACGCGCCTGGCTTTCCGAGCTGGTCTTTCTCTCCTTCCGCACTCCAGCGGTATAGTATGACCCCCATTTTGTCGACAAGCCTTTGTCAGCCACACAACCAGCTGACGTCAGCTTACTGAGCTTATCCTTGTTCTTCATTACATTCAATGCCCTATTTAGAGTGGTGTCCCAAGGGTTGCTCTTAGTCGACCCCGCGCTACTGCTTTCAGTCGCCTGCGGAAGGAATGTGAACCATTTAGAAATTTGGCTTCATTAATTAGAATGCAACCATATGGAGCTAATTACGCAGGGGTGTATTCCTTACCAGAACAAGCTCAAGCTTCCTGGTCTTCGAATCCGTGGTAAGCTCCTTTGTTTTCGGGTCCTTCTTGTACCGGGCCCTGACAAAGTTCCTGGTCTGCTTGTCACCGTATTTATCGAAGAGGGGCGGTAGGCCTTGCTCGGCACGGTCCGCCTCCTCCTTGTACCATATAGGCTCCGCCACTCTGTAACCGCCGGGACCGAGTGTGTGTTCCCCTATGTTCAGCTCCCGCATTTGTTTCCCCCACTCACTTGATTGGGAGTTTGCGGTGCTCGAGCAATTGATCTTGAAGTCGTTGTAGTCATCTTCGGTGATCGAAGGATTTTTCTCCTTGATCTTCTGATAACTCTCACCTTTCTCGATCATTCTCTTCACATTGCTTTTCCAAGTAGACAGGGCCTTGCTCATCTTCGTGAGGGCAGCATTGTTCACTTTATTCCCTTTGAGGCTTGTGTTTGCAAATTCAGCGGGGAACTTGTATCGTTCGTGGAGCTTCGTGAAGAGGAGGTTGCACAAATTCCCTCGGTCAGGATGCCTCAGGTTCTCGGTGTTGATCGAGACGATGCTCCGGAGAATGCACTCGAGCTGAAGCGAGTACCCCTTGACTATTCGTTCGGGCGCCGTTGGATTCCCGTTGGAGTCCACTTCAGTAACTTCCTCCTTGAGGGTGAGGAGCACGATCGGGCGTCGGTCCTTTCGTTGCCTCTTCGGTTGGCTGCCATCTGTGCGTGCGCCGCCATCATCAGTGGTGGCATCCTTGGCGGCACCATCAGTGCTGGCATCAGTGGGGTCATCCTCGGCGGTACCATCAGTGGTCTCAGGATCGGTGGGGAAGGCGGCGTCCTCATACAACTGAGTTTGTTCCTCCATCTCCTGGGACAGCTCCCAGAATGCCTTGCCGCCCGAACCCCCGGCCTCATTGTTGTTGGCCATGTTTCTCTCTAAATAGGAACAAAGTTTGGTCAAAAAGTGGGTTATTGTTTAGGGTTTGTCGACACCGAGGCATCCTAAAAGCTAAGCTTTTATCATTGAGGGTTTTTCGACGCTGAGGCACCCTAAAAGGCTAAGCTTTCATCATTAGTCACAAGTACCCCATATGTCCTATTTTTAGCAAAGTCATGCTAAAATTCACGGAAAATTTCAGCATGACCTTTGCTGAAAATAGGACATATGGAGTACCCGAATTTGCTGGAATGGAAGTTAATCGACATTCCAGCAAACTCAAGGGCCTCTCGGGTGGACAAGGCAAAAAAGGCCTCCATCACAACAAAGCAAATCATTGCATGGGCATACAGATGCTGAAGTAAGAACGCCAGAAGTAGCATTAAACCAAAACTTAAAACTGCTACTGCTGACAGGCTTTCCCCACAGGCAATAAATGCAGAGCAATTGCAAGTTAGCAAGTCCAGCTATCATGCTACTAGCTATTAAGCAGACAAAAATGAACAGATGACCTAGAAACAATTTGATGAACTTAATTTCGTACTCTCCCTATTTTCTGTAGGCTAAATAAGTTAGCCCAAGACAACAATATTCTCAAGCAAAACAAATTGTGGAAAAAACTATAACTTTCTGCTGTGAACCCCCCCCCCCCCAAAGGACATTTGTTGCATCGTTATACAACAGTGTATGAGAGACTCATATTTTACTATCTAACCCGCATATCAATCACGATGCCAATTTTTCCCATTGTGCGCAAATATGATTCTGCAGTTTCCACCTTAACAGTTGTCAATCTGTCATGTACAAAAGAGTGAAATCCCTCTACAGAAAAATTAGATAGCACTTCTTGGACACATGATTCTAAACCCTGATTACTCTACAAAAAATTAGATACTCTACAAAAAAGTTATTGGTAGATCAAAACAGTTTTCCTTTTTTTATTGGACACATGATTACTGGACACATCATGAGCAATGACCTATTAGATCATCTCCATTTTTATTTTTATTGGTCTTTTTAACAGTTTTCAGTAGCACACCATGACACTATTTGCACAAAAACAGAGCTTACTGAAAAGTAAGACTATGATCAACATCAAACTACTCCTTGACAAGCAGTGATCACTACTGAACATGATCATATTCTAGTACATCAAACTGACTTTTTTGTAATCTTATTCTGAGAGATTACAAGTAGATGGTCATTCCTTAAAGAACCATGACACACCAAAATTCAGAGGAACATCCCCAAGCCCCTATTCTTATTCTTATTCTGTAATCTTATTTACTCACTGAATTTTCATTCTGTAATCGTTTCCTTGTGACCTGCAATTCTAAACCCTGATTAATTTCCTCCATTATTTTTTCTAGTGCAATTTGATGTACTGCAATTCAGTGCTGAATTTTGGAGTAAATTGGACACTGAATTTTCGAGTACACCAACTGCTTCTTGTCTAATTTACTTCTTGTCCAGCTTGATTTAGTCTAGAATTTCGAGTACACCTACTGCTTCTTGTCCAATTTTTTTCTACTCAGTCTATAACATTCAGTTTGATTTAGTCTTGTCCAGTTAACTGAAGAACATGTTTATCCAGACCAACAACATTCAGTTTGAAAAACTGTTCTTGAACCTCCCCTACTTAACCGCGGGATGATGAAGAAACAAAACATACATTATAGGTTGAGATTTGGTGGGTATGAAAACCATACCTTTGCGGTGGTGTGGATCTGGTAGGCGGTGGAGGACGACGGCGCGGCGTCGAGGCGTCGGGGCAGCGGCGTCGGGGCGGCAGGGCAGCGGGGCGGCGGCATCGGGAAAGGAGAGGGCGGCGACGTAGCGTCGGGGCAACGGGGCGGAGACGAGAACGACGAGGACGACGGGGCGGCGGCGGCGGGAGAGGAGAGGGCGGCGTCGTGGCGTCGGGGCGTCGCGGCGGAGATGAGGACGACAGGGCGCCGTCGCGGCATCGGGGCGGCGTCGAGGCGGCGGGGCAGCGGCTTCGGGGCCGCGTCGAGGCGGCGGGGCAGCAGCGTCGGGGAAGGGGATCGAGGGAGAGGGTGAGGGAGAGAGAGGGGATAGCTAGGTGGGCCGCCGGGGAGGAACTATGGATGGGGCGGCACAATACTAATGGCGCACCACCCCTCGGTGCGCCATAAGTACATCCACACTAATGGCGCACCTCACCCTGGTGCGCCATTAGTATTTTTTTTATTTCTGCTCGAGCCAACAGGTTATCTTCCACCTGACCTGATCCACACCAAGTTCCCTCTACTAGCTCGACTGGTCAGCAGCCAGTTCTCACAGCAAGAGGTCCTGGGTTTGATTCCCAGGCTCCACAATTTTTTTATGCATTTAAAATGCTGTTTGATACTTATTTGTGTTTAAATATGTTCAAACTTGTTTAAATCATAACAGTAATATTTTTTTTATAAGACAGTAATAATTTTTTTAAAAATATCATCAAACAATAATGCCGGTGGAGCGGGGGAGGGTGCGCGGGGTGCGGGGGGTC
>LT934112.1:97064328-97096000 GCA_900231445.1 Triticum turgidum subsp. durum
CCCCTCGCACCCTCCCCTGTCTCCTCGCTCGGTTCCCCATAACGGAATCTGCCGAGCGCACCACCCAACCCCTCCCTCCCCCCTGAGCACCATTTCTATCCAAAACAAAAGATTAATATTTTTTGAACTCATGATATTTTTTTAAATTTCATGGGCACGTTTTGAATTCATGAATATTTTTTCAAATTTGATGATATTTTTTCATATTCATAAATGTTTCACCAATTCACAAATGAATGCAACTAAAAAAAAATTTGATTATATTTTCAAATAACAAATTCGATGATATTTTCAAATAACAATTTTGATGACATTTTTTCATATTCATAAATATTTTCAAATAACAAAATTGATGATATTTTTAAAAATTATTATTGTTTTTATAAAAATTATTACTCTTTCATATTCATATTCATTTTCTAAAAAATTATTAGATGCAACAAAAAATAATAATAATAAATTACTTATGGCGCACCGCTGGGTGGTGCGCCATTGCTATGAAAAAAAAGTTACTTATGGCGCACCGCTGGATGGTGCGCTATTGCTATCCAAAAAAAGTTACTTATGGCGCACCGCTAGGTGGTGCGCCATTGCTATCCCTCCCCGAACTAAAATCCCCAACCCCCAATCCCATCTCACATCTCTCTCAGTCCCTCCACTGCGCGCCGCTGCCCCGACTTACTGCGCCGCCGCCCCCGCGCCTCCCAGCACTACAGCTCCTCTGCCGCCCACAAGTCGACACCCCATCCACCCTCCACCAGACAGCAACCCACCGGGGCCCCCAACCATCCCGCCACCGACCCGCAACCATCCCACCACTGACGACCGCACGGGGTGCAGGACGAGGAGGAGGACGGGATCTGTCCGTTGCTTCCGATGGCCGCCTCCGCTCCGTGGCCTCCGGCCATCTTTTCGCAAGAGTAAATCGACGGCCCTCTTTTCGTAAGAAAACTCAATGGGCTTTTAGGAGGCTGAGAATTAGGTGGGGCCTGAAACGTGCCGAACAGCTCACGGGCTGGCAGCAGCCTGAAATAGACCCTGGCCCATGATTTTGCGAATCAAATCATGGGCTTTTAACAGGCCAAAATTGTCTTGGTCCTAGTTTGGCCCAATCAGATTATCGGTTGCGAGCAGGCCGGATGCAAACCGGGCCATAGTTAGGCCCAACTATATGACGGGCTTTTAACAAGCCAAAATTAATATAGGGCCGAAATGTTAAACGGGACCTTAACAGGCCGAAACTAATAGCAGGCCGAATTACTAAATGGGCCTTTAGCAAAGTGGGCCCAAAAGCATAGCGTCCAGTTGACAGGCCAAATCTGATATGGGCCATAATTTAGCCCAAAGCATCTTAAAGGGCCGGACCTGATTTGGGCCGTAATTTGGCCTAGAACATGGTAAGCTTTTAATAGGAAGGATCTCATATGGGCCATTATTAGGCCCGGAACGTGGCAGGCCATTAATGGACCGGATCAAATATGGGCCGGCATTTGGCCGAAAACATGGCAGCCAGTTAATGGGCCGGCCTACTAGGGTCCTCAAAATCTTATGGGCCTACAGCTGGGCCGGCCCATTAATGTTGGCAAAATCTCGTGGGACTTTAGCTGGGCCGGCCCATTATGATCCGCAAAGAACTTGTGGGCCTTTACCAGGGCCGGACCATTATGGCCCACAAAAATCTTGTGGGCCTTTACCTGGGCCGGACCATTATGGCCCGCAAAATCTTGTGGGCCTTTAGTTGGGCTGACTCATTTAAACTTTATGGGCCGGTCCACGTGTCAACATATCATAGACTCATCTCGCCCATTGGATGAGTGACACCTATGCCAATGCGGAGCTGACATGTGTTTCCTCCAGCCAATGATGACTTTACATGTGGAAAATCCCCATTGGTCCGGGTTATTAATTGGTTATCGGATCCAAAACCGGACGCGATAGCTTAACGGTGTTCCGTTACAGTGGATGCCACATGTCAGTCACCCTTGACGAAAGCACTTCTGTGACGCGCGATTTATCGTCATGGAAGTGGACACTTCTGTGATGATAATTTTGGTAATGTCATGGAACACTTCTATGACAGAACAGGTATGACTATCTTGATTCAGTCATAAAATTGTCATGGTTGTACATGCATGACAAAAAATGTGACCTACTGTGACAAACACGTATCATCACGAAAGTGTATTTTTTTGTAGTGATTGAAGGCGTTGAAAGCCTCTTGTGAAAACCCGGGGTCGTGAAGAGCGGCTCACCGGCGCCGATGATTCATGGCGCCTTCCACTTTAGAGTTTGTGACGGATACTTTATCCGAATCCTGTCTAGAGGAACAATCTGGTGTCACTTCCGAGTTAGCCTGAGTCCTTGAGACAGGGTCCGGAATCTGGCTACTAGAGGCATAACTGGCGGGATCCCCAGACATATTCGATGAATGTTTTTCCTGATAAGACATCACGGACGTTATCACACTTCAAATGTGACCGCCATAGAGCATGTTTAACCATACCTCTTTGATGAAGGTTCGACCGCGCTTCTATTGGCTTTCCTCTTTGATGGCCTGCCCGGCGTATGCGCAGCTTTCTTGTGCGTCGCCTCTGGCGCAGCGTGGCGCGCCGACCGCCTCCCCTTTAGAGCATCATATAGTGTGGGGTGGGTAAGGCAGAAAGAGGAAATTCTCTCGAAGGATAAGCCACCTAATTACTTACATGCAACGCAGGGAGGATGCCGGGATAGTCGGCAATGATGGCCACTTTAGTGCCTTCATAGCTCGCCTGGTAAAATACCCCTTCCCCGAGCTCCACGAATATATTCGGAACCTCTTCAAATCCGGGTCAAGGGTACGGTTGTGGTCCTATGGCTGTGGTGCGGGGCTGTGGATTTCCCTGGTAATTTTCCGCCATTCCTGTTATAAATGGACAGATTAATGTTTATGAAAAAGGACTCAGGGAGTAAATGGAGTAGAGTAGTGGGATGGAAACTCACCCAGCTGGGAGGGTTATACATGGAAAATCCATCTCTGGGCTTGATGCCGATGAACTCCTCCTTCTCCCCTTTGTATAATCCGGACAATATTTTCGCCAAAGCAGCGGTAGTGTCCGGACCCTTCTGACCATAGCGGGTGGCATCGCCTTCTCCATTGAAGTGCCACATAGGGCGCCCTCGGTATTGGAGTGGCTGAACCCTTGCATTATGGATATCGACATAACCTTGACTATTGACAATCCGGATTGAGCAAGCATTTTTATCTTGCTCATCAATTGGTGGACTTCCGTGCTATCTTCCTCCTTGAGTCTCCGAGGACACCAGCTAAGGCGCTTCTTCAATGGAGCACTTGAAAATTCAGGTAGACCCCTTTGGATTGGGTCAGGAAGGGAGACATCCTCAACATAGAACCATTCGGAAGGCCATTCTTCGGATGCCTTCTTCGGCGTACCGGATAGGTATCCAGTCCCGGTGATGCGCCATATCTCGGCTCCGCCCACTTGGAATATTGATCCCTCTTGATTACGAGGGACGAGGCAAAACAACTTCTTCCATAACTCAAAATGAGCCTCGTAGCCCAGAAATAGTTCACAAAGAGCAACATAACCTGCAATATGCAGGATGGTGGTGGGTGTGAAGTTGTGCAGTTGGACGCCATAGTACTCCAGAAGCCCTCGGAGGAAGAGATGGATTGGAAATCTGACGCCTCTCAGCAAGTAGGGAACAAAGCATACTCATTCGCCCCTGGATGGGTTGGGGAACTTGTCCGCCTGCTCACGTCATTGAAGGAAACCAATCCGGCTCAAACAGGGACTAGATCTACGGGGGGAAGAAATCCCTGGGTCTACAGCTTCACCAGTTCGCCGTGGGATATGAAACATTTTTCCCAATCACCCTGCTTGGGGACGTGAGGGCGTGAGGAAGAGCTGGGAGCGCTAGCCATGTTGGGGTGGTTTCTGTGAGCAAGCTCTGAGGATTCCTCATTTGGGGGAGATGGTGTGGATTAGATCTAAAGATCCCCGTCTCTTTAATAGACAATTTTCTCACATGGTAAAGGTGGTAAATGCAAAAAATGCCCGACCTCTCGCATTCGCTCAACACGTGGAAGCTGAAATCATGAGGGTGCAGAAGCCGATAAGAGCGACATTAAATGGAAAGCCGGATACTGCTCTTTAAGTCAGGTACTTTGAAGTATTCGGAGAATGAACCCGCCTTGCAATGCCGAAGATAATCTGCGTGCCGGACTCATCATCATTGAAGCCTGGTTCGGGTGCTACTGAGGGAGTCCTGGATTAAGGGGTCCTCGGACAGCCGGACTATATACGTGGGCCGGACTGTTGGGCTATGAAGATACAAGACGAAGACTTCTTCCCATGTCCGGATGGGACTCTCCTTTGCATGGAAGGCAAGCTTGGCGATTTGGATATATAGATTCATTTCTCTGTAACCGACTTTGTGTAACCCTAGCCCCCTCCGGTGTCTATATAAACCGGAGGGTTTAGTCCATAGAGCAACAATCATAACCTCATAGGCTAGGCTTCTAGGGTTTAGCCATTATGATCTCGTGGTACATCAACTCTTGTAATACTCATATTCATCAAGATCAATCAAGCAGGAAGTAGGGTATTACCTCCATAGAGAGGGCCCAAACCTGGGTAAACATTGTGTCCCCTACCTCCTGTTACCATTAGCCTTAGATGCACAGTTCGGGACCCCCTAGCCGAGATCCGCCGGTTTTGACACCGACAGCGCGGCACCCCAAGAGGGGAGAGGAAGAAAATAATCGCTAAGGCTAGACACAACTAGAGGAGATCCAGATATATGACGTCTCCCTCATGAGCACAATGAGACCTAGCCACAAACATCATGTAGGGCTATTACCGTATGATGTTTCCCAGGGCCCGAAGCTGTCTAAATCCTTGTCTTGTGTGTTGATCCACCTCACATCTCTCATCCTGATCAACGCCTCACAAGCTACCACATAGATGCGTTGGCCTCACGACTAAGTCCTCACACTAGGACATCTACCGTGACGTTTCCACGACAGTTCCGAGGACCATTGTATCAGATAGAGGAACCTAGTTCACTTCAAAGTTTTGGAATCAGTTGCGTGAAACTTTGGGTATCAGGATAGAGTTTAGTACAACTTTTCATCCACAGACAGATGGACGGACCAAGAGAGTGAGGACATGTTGAGAGCTTGTGCGCTAGATTATGGATCTAGTTGGGATGACTATTTGCCGTATGTAGAGTTCTCTTATAACAACAGTTATCAAGCCAGTTTGAAGATGGCCCCTTTCGAAGCTTTGTACAGAAGGAGGTGCAGGACACCGTTATCGTGGGATGAAGTTGGAGATCGATAGTTCTTCGGACCAGACTCAAGGTAGCCCAATCCAGGCAGAAGAGTTATGCGGATTCTAAATGCCAGGAGATAGTTTACAAAGTCGGAGACAGAGTATATCTTTGTGTGTCCCCGCTGCGAGGAGTTAAATATTTTGGTGTCAAGGGAAAGTTAGCACCATGTTTTGTGGGACCATACAGAGTTTTGGAACTCATGGGAGAAGTTGCATACAAGCTGGAATTGCCAGAAGGATTGTCAGGAGTTCACGATTTGTTTCACGTTTCCCAGTTGAAGAAGTGCGATGCTGAGATGGCCGATATCCCTCTGAGAGATGCAGTGCCACTGGAAGCGATTTAGTTAGATAGTGATTTGACCTATGAAGAGAAGCTAGTCAAGATTCTCGAGTTTTGCAGTCGAGTTACTCACAGCAAGGTTATCAAGTTTTGCAAAGTTTAGTGGAGCCACCATACCGAGGAGGAAGCCACCTGCGAGCGAAAAGAAGACCTTCGTAGAGACCACCCAAACCTTTTTGCTGACCAACCCGAATCTCGAGGGCGAGATTCATCTTAAGGGGGTAGGGTTGTAACATCCCAATTTTTAATTTGGATGTTATACATAGATCATCATATGCATATCATATTTATTCTTGCTTTTGGTTGAGATCCTAGAAATCTTAAGCAACTCAAGGACCCAACGAGAGAGTTGGAGGTTTCACAAAAATCATATTTGAATTTAATTAAAATTTGAAGAAAGGATCAATTGATTTTATTAATTTTCTCTCCAATTATTTCAACTATTAAAAATAAATTAGAGATGATAATATGACTTCTTCAAATTAAGAGAAATATTAGAGAAAGAATTTTAAAATCAAAGTATGAATTTTCTGGTACTTTATTTGCTTTTTTATTTGAATTAGAAAAATATTCACTCTTGAAAATTGCATTTTGAGGCCAGAAAAATGTTCACTTTGCTCTAAATATTTTATTTAGAAGGTGAAAATTGTTTTTGGCATTTTTAGATTTTTTTTTATATTTTTATTAAAAAAATTTCTTCGGGCGAAATTATTTAAAAAAACCTTTCCGTCGACTGGGCCGGCCCAGCTAGCCAGCCAGGCCAAGCCCAGCACAGCGCCGCACTTCCCTCGACCAAGCATCGGGGTCCACCGCGCCGCCGCCGCTCCTAGTGGCCGTTGCGCCGACCTCGGCGTTTGTGCCGAGGCCGGACTCCTCCGGCCCCTCACCCAAGGAGGCCCCCCGGCACCTTTATATATCGCCGCCCCGCCGCCCTCTCCTCCTCAAGCTGCCTCCCGCATGCCACCGCACCGCCGCCGCTCCTAGACGCAGCCGACGCTGCAAGCTCCGTCGCCGCTCGAGCAGCCCCGCGCTGTCGCCCGCCACTGCCGCACGCGCCGGATCCCGCCGGAGCCGCGACCTGCCGCCGTTGACCGCCGCCCGTTGACCGGTATAAAACCGCCCCGGTTCACCGGTTCACTTTGGTTTTTCTGGTTTTACACATCAGTTTTTTTAGGTTTTATTATCTAGCGGACGTTCGTCCGTCCGTTCGTTATAACGAACTTTCTCATCAGATTAGTTCAGACAGCGAACATTCGTTCGTTAGTCTTTTTCTTTTTCTTTCATTTTCTGCCAGGGACTTATCCGCGATTATTTTCATTGCGATTTAGCCCCTGATCTTTAAACTAGCACAACTTTTTACTCCTTTATCCAAATTAGATGAAACCAGGTGATGTTGGGCCAGCCGACGAACCCTAGCTACTTTACATGGGGAGCTGGGGTAGTGGCATAGAAGAAAACCCGCATGCAACGACCTGGGGAGCTGGACCAGTACAAGAAGTTATACCTCGGGGGCCGAGATGTCGCTTAGACGGGCGGGCGAGATCTGCCCACATGATGGAAGCGAACAAGGGCGCGGAGGACCTTTGTCTGTGCAAGCGCCGACTGAGGGAGTCCTGGATTATGGGGTCCTCGGGGAGTCAGCCAATGTGGCATGAGCCGGACTGATGGGTCATGAAGATACAAGATAGAAGGCCTTCTCCCGTGTCCAGATGAGACTATCCTTTGTGTGGACGGCAAGCTTGATGTCCGGATGTTTGGTTTCGTTCCTTTTGTAAACCAACTCTGTACAACCCTAGTCCCCTTCGGTGCCTATATAAACCAGAGGGATTGGTACATAGAGACAATCATAATCATAGAGGCTAGACATCTAGGGTTTAGCCATTGCGATCTCGAAGTAGATCCACTCTTGTAACCCCTACACTCATCAAAGTCAATCAAGCAGGAAGTAGGGTATTACCTCCATCAAGAGGGCCCGAACCTGGGTAAACATCGTGTCCCCTGCCTCCTGTTACCTTTGATCCTTAGACTCATAGTTCAGGACCCCCTACCCAAGATCTGCCGATTTTGACACCGACATTGGTTCTTTCATTGAGAGTTTCTCTGTGCCGTCGACTGAAGGGTTGATGACTCGCCTTGTCATCAAGGACAGTATCACTTCCGGAGGAACCCTAGCTTCAGGGAAAACCCTCCGGCTTGGCAGCTTCACCATGGGCGCATGTTCGGCCGTTAAGACAAAGGAAGCCCAACCTGTCACCAAAAATCACCTCCACGTCGGCCCTGAATACTCCTACAAGATGGATCCGGTAGATATATCGGCCTTAAACGAACTGCTAGATCGCATCGCCGCACTGGTGATCGCCACTGACTATGATCGGATTGGGCTTAAACCTGATTAGTGAGAAATCAAATCTCCCCCGATCACCCATCAGGAGGCAGTTGTGGAGGAACAAGCTGACAATAACTCTCCTCCAATGTTGAGAACAAAGTATGTTCGTATTTCTGAGCTCCGAGAGCCGGACACCCATCATCGGGAAGACACTCCCTGTCCTCCGAACATAGAATCGGGCATTAAGCCTGAGAACTCACTAGACACTCCTGAGTGGGTTAGGGTTTGGATTTAACCCCACCCACCCACCACAAGCAATATTCCCCAAGCAATCCTGGTCCTTCGGATATATGCGACCTAATGTACGTGCAGCAGCAGCAGCCTCATGAAACAGTCCATCACTTCTGGGCCAGATTGCTCCTTGTTAAAAACAAGATCAAAGATTGCTGCAACGACAACGTGATCTCAGTATTTTGTAACAACTGTATGGATGAGGGAATCCTTAATGCCCTCAACCGCCGTCGTATACTGCAATTTACAGATTCGGCACACATAGTACAGAAGTACTGCACAATGGAAAGCGCCTGGAAAACCTAGACAGCCCGCTGTGAACGACAGGCCTTTAGGCCATGTCCCGGACGGGCAAAAAGGATGCACCCTTGCAGGGCACCTGATCATCATCCCGTAGATAAGAAAATCAAGCCCTTTACGGGACATAGTACTATCCTCAAGGAATGGCTCGATGGGCGCTGTCAAATTCACATTACGCCAAATACCGAACCAACGCATAGCCTCCGAGCATGTTAGATATTCCGGCAAGTGGCCAAAAGCGGCGAGGGTATCCTCACCAACACTACCCCATAGAACTACTCTTCGAAGGACAATGATCCCAAAGTATTCACGGTCTTCGAGACCTTTTCATCAACTAATCGGCGCAAAAGGGCGCTCCGCGACCTCACAAAAGTCTACCAAGCGGTAGCAATAAATCATTGGAACAACAGGGAGATCACTTTCAATGCCGACGACGAACCAAGATCCCGCTCAGTCCGGGCACCAGCCGCTTTGGTCCTAAACCCAATCGTGGTCCGCTTTCGACTCACTAAAGTGCTAATGGACGGTGGCAGCGGACTGAGCCTCATTTACGAAGACACGCTCAATAAAATGCAAATAGACAGGAGTCGCATTGAGCAAAGTAACACAACATCCGAGGTATTATTCCCAGTTGGGAAGTAAGATGCTCGGGGAAAATCAAACTCGACATGGTATTCGGCACGCCGGAGAACTATATGTCTGAAGAGTTACTCTTTCATGTGGCACCTTTCAACAGCGGGTATCACGCCCTACTGGGGTGAGACGCATTCACACGCTTCGAAGACATACCCCATTACGGGTATATGAAGCTCAAAATACCCAGGCCCAATGGAGTTATCACTATCACCAGTAATCCGGACCTAGCACTCCGCGCCGAAAAAAATGCCTCTCTGGCCCTGGCGGCTGAAGAATAAACCACCCTACGTTCCACAGTGGATCGAGGCGATGTAATCCTCGATAAGAGACCCAAATCCACTTCCTTCAAACCAGCAGACGAAATAGTCAAATTTCAAGTCCACCCGACGGACCCCAAGAAGACAGCTTCCATTGGCGTACAGTTGGAACCGACGGTCGACGCTGCATTGCGCGTATTCTTGTGTGAGAATTGGGACATCTTTGCCTGGCACCTTTTGGATATGCCAGGTATCCCACGCAAACTGGCTGAACATAGTCTCAATATACCGAAGGATAAAAACCAGTCAAGCAAACGCTATGCCGATTTTTCAAACCCAAATGATAGGCTATGCGGGACGAGCTAGCCAAGCTACTCGAAGCCGGGTTTACCAGAGAGATCAAACATCCAGACTGGCTAGCAAACTTGTTGATGGTACCGAAGAAGGATAAATCCTGGCGCTTGTGTGTCGATTTCAAAGACCTTAATAAGGCTTGCCTTAAGGACCCCTTCCACTACCTCGCATTGACCAGATTATTGACGCGACCGTGGGACACGATTCACTGTGTTTCCTTGATGCATACTCCGGATAGCATCAAATTAAGATGAAAGAATCCGACCAAGACGCAACGGCATTCATTACCCCGTATGGGCCCTTCTGCTTCAATACTATGCCTTCCGGGCTCAAGAAAGCCGGCGCAACCTACCAACGCATGATTCAAACATGCCTGGAAAAGCAAATCGGCAAAACTATGGAGGCATATGTAGATGACATAGTCATCAAAACAATGCATGTCGAATCATTGGTGGATAACTTACGCCTTACATTCAACAACCTCCAAGTATATGACTGCTACGTCTTGAGCTTGTGTTGGTTTTCCTCGAAGAGGAAAGGGTGATGCAGCAAAGTAGCGAAAGTATTTCCCTCAGTTTTTGTGAACCAAGGTATCAATCCAGTAGGAGGCTCCTCAAAAGTACCACGCACCTACACAAACAAACAAAGAACTCGCAACCAACGCAATAAAGGGGTTGTCAATCCCTTCACGGCCACTTGGGAAAGTGAGATGTGATAGAGATAGTATGATAAAATAAATATATTTTTAGTATTTTATAATATAGATGCAAAAAGTAAAGATACAAATAAAAGTGATTGAAAGCTTATATGATAAAAGATAGACCCGGGGGCCATAGGTTTCACTAGTGGCTTCTATCAATATAGCATAAGTATTACGGTGGGTGAACAAATTACTGTTGAGCAATTGATAGAAAAGTGAATAATTATGAGATTATCTAGGCATGATCATGTATATAGGCATCACGTCCGCAACAAGTAGACCGACTCCTGCCTGCATCTACTACTATTACTCCACACATCGACCGACTCCTGCCTGCATCTAGAGTATTAAGTTCATAAGAACAGAGTAACGCATTAAGAAAGATGACATGATGTAGAGGGATAAAATCAAGCAATATTATATAAACCCCATCTATTTATCCTCGATGGCAACAATACAATACATGCCTTGCAACCCTTTCTGTCACTGGGTAAGGACACTGCAAGATTGAACCCAAAGCTAAGCACTTCTCCCATGGCAAGAAAGATCAATCTAGTAGGCCAAACCAAACTGATAATTCCAAGAGACTTGCAAAGATAACTCAATCATACATAAAAGAATTCAGAGGAGATTCAAATATTTCTCATAGATAAACTTGATCATAAACCCACAATTCATCGGATCTTGACAAACAGACCGCAAAAAGAGTTTACATCGAATAGATCTCCACAAGAGAGGGGGAGAATATTGTATTGAGATCCAAAAAGAGAGAAGAAGCCATCTAGCTAATAACAATGGACCCGAAGGTCTGTGTTAAACTACACACAACTCATCGGAGGGGCTATGGTGTTGATGTAGAAGCCCTCCATGGTCGATTCCCCGTCCGGCAGAGCGCCAGCGAAGGCTCCAAGAGGGGACCTCGAGGATACAGAAGGTTACAGTGGTGGAAATTGTGTTTCGTTGGCTCCCTGGATGTTTTTGGGGTACGTAGGTATATACAGGAGGAAGGGGTACGTGGGTGGCCGCCTGCGGGGCCAAGGAGATAGGGGGCGCGCCCGGAGGGGGTGGGCGCGCCCTCCTGTCTCCTGGCCACCTCGCAAGCTTCTTGACTTTCACTCCAAGTTCTCCGGATCATGCTCATTCCAAAAATCACGCTCCCGAAGGTTTCATTCCGTTTGGACTCCGTTTGATATTCCTATTCTTCAAAATACTAAAATAGGCAAAAAAAACAGCAATACGGGCTGGGCCTCCGGTTAGGAGGTTAGTCCCAAAAATGATATAAATGTGTAAAATAAAGCCCATAAACATACAAAAGGGGTAATATAATAGCATGGAACAATCAAAAATTATAGATACGTTGGAGACGTATCAAGCATCTCCAAGCTTAATTCCTACTCGTCCTCGAGTAAGTAAATGATAAAAACAGAATTTTTGATGTGGAATGCTACCTAGCATAATTCTCAATGTAATTTTCTTTATTGTGGCATGAATGTTCAGATCCAAATGATTCAAAATCAAAGTTCATATTGATAAAATAAATAGTAACACTTCAAGCATACTAATCAAAGCAATCATGTCTTCTCAAAATAACATGGCTAAAGAAAGTTCATCCCTACAAAATCATATAGTTAGGCTATGCTTCATTTTCGTCACACAAATATGTTCCCAACCTATACCCCCGATGACAAGGCAAGCAATTGTTTCGTACTTAAATAATCTCAAACTTTTTCAACCTTCACACAATACATGAGCGTGAGCCATGGATATAGCACTATGGGTGGAATAGAATATGATGATGGGGATTGTGTGGAGAAGACAAAGAAGGAGAAAGTCTCACATTGACTAGGATAATTAACGGTCTATGGAGATGCCCATCAATTGATGTCAACATGAGGAGTAGGGATTAACATGCAACGGATGCACTAGAGCTATAAATGAATGCTCAACAAAAGAAAACTAGTGGGTGTGCATCCAACTTGCTTGCTCACGAAGACCTAGAGCATTTGAGGAAGCCCATCGTAGGAATATACAAGCCAAGTTCTATAATTAAAAATTCCCACTAGTATATGAAAGTGACAACATATGAGACTCACTATATGAAAAACATGGTGCTACTTTGAAGAACAAGATATGAGACTCACTACATGAAAAACAAGGTGCTACTTTGAAGCACAAGTGTGGAAAAAGAGATAGTAACATTGCTCCTTTTTATTTATTTTCTTTTTTTTTCTTTTTTTTCTTTTTCTTTTTTTGGGCCTTTCTTTTTTTTGGCCTTTCTTTTTTTTTCTTTGGGACAATGCTCTAATAATGATGATCATCACACTTTCATTGATTACAACATATGAATTACAACTCGAAACTAGAACAAGACATGACTCTATATGAATGCCTCCGGCGGTGTACCGGGATGGTGCAATAAATCAAGAGTAACTGATACGTCTCCGTCGTATCTATAATTTTTGATTGTTCCATGCCAATATTATTCACTTTCATATACTTTTTGGCAACTTTTTATATTATTTTTGGGACTAACATATTGATCCAGTGCCCAGTGCCAGTTCCTGTATGTTGCATGTTTTATGTTTCGTAGAATATCCATATCAAACGGAATCCAAACGGGATAAAAACGGAAGGAGCTTATTTTTGGAAAATATGGAAAATTCTAGAAGAAAAATCCACGCGAGATGGTGCCCGAGGTGGTCACGAGGCAGGGGGGCGCGCCCTTTCCCCCTGGGCGTGCCGCCTACCCTCGCGAGCCCACCGTAAGGCGGTTGATGCTCTTCTTTTGCCGCAAGAAAGATAATATTCAGAAAAAAATCACGGAAAAGGTTTCAGGCCAATCGGAGTTACGGGTCTCCATATATACGCGAAACGGTGAAACAGAGCCAGAGCAGAACACAGAGAACGCAGAAACAAAGAGATAGATCCAATCTCGGAGGGGCTCTCGCCCCTCCCAAGCCATGGAGCCAAGGACCAGAGGGGAAACCCTTCTCCCATCTAGGGAGAAGGTCAAGGAAGAAGAAGAAGAAGGGGGGCTCTCTCCCCCTTGCTTCTGGTGGCGCCGGAACGCCGCCGGGGGCCATCATCATCACCGCGATCTTCACCAACACCTCTGCCATCTTCACCAACATCTCCACCAACTCTTCCCCCCTCTATGCAGTGGTGTAACCTCTCTCTTACCTGCTGTAATCTCTACTGAAACATGGTGCTCAACGCTATATATTATTTCCCAATGATGTATGGCTATCCTACGATGTTTGAGTAGATCTGTTTTATCCTAGTGGCTATTTGATGATCGTGATTGGTTTGAGTTGTATGTTTTATTATTGGTGCTGTCCTATGGTGCCCTCCATATCAACCTATCCTATCACACCTACAAAGTACTTCTAGTTTCATACTTGTTCTAGGTAAAGCTAACGTCAAGCGTGCGTAGAGTTGTATCGGTGGTCGATAGAACTTGAGGGAATATTTATTCTACCTTTAGCTCCTCGTTGGGTTCGACACTCTTACTTAACGAAAACTATTGTGATCCCCTATACTTGTGGGTTATCAAGACCTTTTTCTGGCGCCGTTGCCGGGGAGTCATAGCGTGGGGTGAATATTCTCGTGTGTGCTTGTTTGCTTTATCACTAAGTAATTTTTATTTGCTCTTCTTAGTTGTTCTCTATCTTTAGTTATGTATATGGAACACGAAATACCAAAAAAATTAGGTGTACTTGCTACTCATGGAGATGGGGAACCTCCTAAAACCCTCGATGCTGGTTATGTGAAAGATATTATGTACTACTTTAATAATCTTGAGAAAATCCCATTCAATTATGTAATGGGAGTAACGTTGGATCAACGTGAATACTTTAGGGATTATCGCTTAACACAAAAAGGGAAACTATTATGGGATCAAATTCATATATTGAAGTGGTATGCTTGGAAACTATGCGTGGAATATGATTATACTTGTTGCTCTAGGATGAATGCTCCACACCTTCCCTTTTCATGCAAATTTAATGATAATAAAACCTTAGCTTCTTATGCTAATGCTATATATGATTACTATGATGTGGAACAAATAGAAGAATTTGTTGCTTTTATGGGTGCTTATGAAATTGAAGCTATGTGTAAAGAGTTTGAGGATTATGATGATGTTGTTGATAGATCTGAAAATTTAGCTATCCTCAAATATTGCTATGAGAATTATAAATACAATTATGAAATTAATGCACTTATTAAGAAAGTCTCAGCTGTCCAAGAAGAGATTAATATTTTGCAGGAATCTATGGAAGAAGAAATTGATGAAACTTTGAGCTCATTGGATGAAAAATATGAGGAGGAGAGCAAAGAACAAGAGGAGGAAGAGCGGATTGATCACCCATGCCCACCTTCTAATGAGAGTAACTCTTCAACTCATACATTGTTTAATTCCCCTTCGTGCTTACCGAAGGATGATTGCTATGATGACTGTTATGATCCCTATGATTCTTTTGAAATATCCATTTTTGATGATGCTTGCTATGCTTGTGGCCAAGATGCCAATATGAATGATGCTTATGGAGATGAACTTGCTATAGTTCCTTATGTTATGAATGAAATTGTTTCTATTGCACCCATGCATGATAGTCCTATTATCTTTTTGAATTCTCCCGACTACACTATATCGGAGAAGCTTGCACTTATTAAGGATTATATTGATGGGTTGCCTTTTACTACTACACATCATGATTTTTATGAATATAATATGCATGTGCTTGCTGCTCCTACTTGCAATTATTATGAGAGAGGAACTCTATCTCCGCCTCTTTATGTTTCCAATATGATAGAATTGCAACAAACTGTTTATACTATGCATTGGCCTTTATTATGTGTGCATGAATTGTTCTTTTATGACATGCCGATGCATAGGAAGAGAGTTAGACTTCGTCATTACATGATTTATTTTACTTTGTGCTCACTGCTAAATTACAAATCATTGTTAATTAAAATTGGCTTTGATATACCTTGGGATCCGTGTGGATTCACTACTTGAGCACTATATGCCTAGCTTAATGGCTTTAAAGAAAGCGCTGCCAGGGAGACAACCCGGAAGTTTTAGAGAGTCATTTATTTCTGTTGAGTGCTTTCATATAGTTTAGAAACAAAAAAAATAAAGAGGGGAAACCAAAAACTTTTAGAAAAGGAAAGTGAAAGTGAGAAAGACAGGCATTGTTGAAGTGGGAGCTAGCCTTGAACTTTGTTCATGCTCATGGAGACTTTGTGAATCTTGATTACAGAAACTTTTCAACAAAAATAATTATCCCCTTTTATAATTCCATTGTATTATAAAAATAATGTGCCAAGGTTTTCCTTTAGGATGTTTACAATGCTTGTTGGGTTGTATGGTGCAGGACAGAAACTTTGGCTGTAGTGCACGATTTTACATTTTTAACTGGAATGTCAGTTGGTTATGATTCCTTTTGCACTGTCTTTCTATACAACTTGTTTATTTTTCCTAATTTTGGTAGAATTTTTGGGTACAAGAAGTATGGTGGATGTTCAGATTGCTACAGACTGTTCTGTTTTTGACAGATTCTGTTTTTGATGCATAGTTTGCTTGTTTTAATGAATCTACCAATTTATATCAGTGGATTAAGCCATGGAAAAGTTATATTACAGTAGAAACAATGCAAAAACAAAATATGAATTGGTTTGCAACAGTACTTAGAGTGGTGATTTGCTTTATTATACTAACGGATCTTACCGAGTTTTCTGTTGAAGTTTTGTGTGGATGTAGTGTCTAATTGAGGATGTTTCGATGTGAGAAGAAGGAAGAGAGGCAAGAGCTCAAGCTTGGGGATTCCTGAGGCACCCCAAGTAAATATTCAAGGAGGCTCAAGCATCTAAGCTTGGGGATGCTGGGGAGGCATCCCCTCTTTCTTCAACAAGTATCGGTATGTTTTCGAATTCGTTTCGTCCATGCATTATGTGCAAGTCTTGGAGCATCTTTTGCAATTAGGTTTTTATTTTCCTTTTATGCACCATGCTGGTATGAGATAGTCCTTGGTTGATTTATAGAATGCTCATTGCACTTCACTTAAATCTTTTGAGTATGGCTTTATAGAATGCTTCATGAGCTTCACTTATATCATTTGAAGTTTGGATTGCTTGTTTCTCATCATATAGACAACCGCCATTTGTAGAATGCTCTTTTGCTTCACTTATATTTGTTGGAGCGTGGGCATATCTTTTGTAGAAAGAATTATACTCTCTTGCTTCACTTATATCCATTTAGAGAGATGACAGGAAATGGTCATTCACATGGTTAGTCATAAAATCCTACATAAACTTGTAGATCGCTGAATATGATACTTTTGATTCCTTGCAATAGTTTTGCGATATAAAGATGGTGATATTAGAGTCATGCTAATGGGTGGTTGTGGATTGTAGAGACACTTCTGTTGAGGTTTGTGATTCCCGTAGCATGCACGTATGGTGAACTGCTTTGTGATGAAGTTGGAGCACAATTTTATTTATTGATTGTCTTCCTTATGAGTGGCGGTCGGGGACGGGCGATGGTCTTTTCCTACCAATCTATCCCCCTAGGAGCATGCGCGTAGTCCTTTGTTTTCAATGTCTTGTAGATTTTTGCAATAAGTATATGAGTTCTTTATGACGAATGTTGAGTCCATGGATTATACGCACTCTCACCCTTCCACCATTGATAGCCTCTCTTGTGCCGCGCAACTTTTGCCGGTACCATACACACAACATATACCTTCCTCAAAACAGCCACCATACCTACCTATCATGGCATTTCCATAGCCATTCCGAGATATATTGCCATGCAACTTCCATCATCATCATATACATGACTTGAGCATTCATTGTCATATTGCTTTGCATGATCGTAAGATAGCTAGCATGATGTTTTCATGGCTTGTCCGTTTTTTGATGTCATTGCTATGCTAGATCATTGCACATCCCGGTACACTGCCGAAATCATTCATATAGAGTCATATCTTTGTTCGAGATATCGAGTTGTCATATTGAGTTGTAAGTAAATAAAAGTGTGATGATCATCATTATTAGAGCATTGCCCTAGTGAGGAAAGGATGATGGAGACTATGATTCCCCCACAAGTCGGGATGAGACTCCGGACTTTATGAAAAATAAAAGAGAAAGAAGCCCAGATAAAAAAATGAGGCCAAAGAAGCCCACCAAAAAAATAAAAAAAATAGAGAAAAAAATGAGAGAAGGGGCAATGTTACTATCCTTTTACCACACTTGTTCTTCATAGAGAGAGCCTCCTATGCTTTCACTTTCATATACTAGTGGGAATTTTCATTATAGAACTTGGCTTGTATAATCCGATGATGGGCTTCCTCAAATGCCCGAGGTCTTCATGACCAAACAAGTTGGATGCACACCCACTTAGTTTCAGTTTGAGCTTTCATACACTTATAGCTCTAGTGCATCCGTTGCATGGCAATCCCTACTCACTCACATTGATATCTATTGATGGGCATCTCCATAGCCCGTTGATACGCCTAGTCGATGTGAGACTTTCTCCTTTTTTGTCTTCTCCACATAACCCCCACCATCATATTCTATTCCACATATAGTGCTATGTCCATGGCTCACGCTCATGTATTGCGTGAAAGTTGAAAAAGTTTGAGATTTTATTAAAGTATGAAACAATTGCTTGGCTTGTCATTGGGGTTGTGCATGATTAAATACTTTGTGTGATGAAGACAGAGCAACAGCCAGACTATATGATTTTGTAGGGATAACTTTCTTTGGCCATGTTGTTTTGAAAAGACATGATTGCTTTATTGGTACGCTCGAAGTATTATTGTTTTTATGTCAAATGATAGCCTATTGCTTTGAATCACTCGTATCTTAATATTCATGCCATGATTAGACATATGATCAAGATTATGCTAGGTAGCATTCCACATCAAAAATATTCTTTTTTATCATTTACCTACTCGAGGATGAGCAGGAATTAAGCTTGGGGATGCTGATACGTCTCCGTCGTATCTATAATTTTTGATTGTTCCATGCCAATATTATTCACTTTCATATACTTTTTGGCAACTTTTTATATTATTTTTGGGACTAACATATTGATCCAGTGCCCAGTGCCAGTTCCTGTCTGTTGCATGTTTTATGTTTCGTAGAATATCCATATCAAACGGAATCCAAACGGGATAAAAACAGATGGAGCTTATTTTGGAAAATATGGAAAATTCCAGAAGAAAAATCCACGCGAGACGGTGCCTGAGGTGGTCACGAGGCA
Source organism: Triticum turgidum subsp. durum (assembly GCA_900231445.1). Taxonomy (NCBI): domain Eukaryota; kingdom Viridiplantae; phylum Streptophyta; class Magnoliopsida; order Poales; family Poaceae; genus Triticum; species Triticum turgidum. Next base: position 97,083,135 of record LT934112.1, read on the forward strand.
GGGGGGCACGCCCTTCCCCCCTGGGTGCGCTGCCTACCCTCGTGAGCCCACCGTAAGGCGGTTGATGCTCTTCTTTTGCCGCAAGAAAGATAATATTCGGAAAAAAATCACAGAAAAGGTTTCAGGCCAATCGGAGTTATGGATCTCCATATATACGTGAAACGGTGAAACAGAGCCAGAACAGAATGCAGAGAACGCAGAAACAGAGAGATACATCCAATCTCAGAGGGGCTCTTGCCCCTCCCAAGCCATGGGAGCCAAGAACCAGAGGGGAAACCCTTCTCCCATCTAGGGAGAAGGTCAAGGAAGAAGAAGAAGAAGGGGGGCTCTCTCCCCCTTGCTTCTGGTGGCACCGGAACGCTGCCGGGGGCCATCATCATCCCCGCGATCTTCACCAACACCTCCGCCATCTTCACCAACATCTCGACCAACTCTTCCCCCTCTATGCAGCGGTGTAACCTCTCTCTTACCCGCTGTAATCTCTACTTAAACATGGTGCTCAATGCGATATATTATTTCCCAATGATGTTTGGCTATCCTATGATGTTTGAGTAGATCTGTTTTGTCCTAATGGCTATTTGATGATCGTGATTGGTTTGAGTTGTATGTTTTATTATTGGTGCTATCCTATGGTGCCCTCCGTGTCGCGCAAGCGTGAGGGATTCCCGCTGTAGGGTGTTGCAATACGTTCATGATTCGCTTATAGTGCGTTGGTGAGTGACTGAAACACAAACCCGAGTAGGAGGGATTGTTGCATATGGGATAAAAGGGGACTTGATGCTTTAATGCTATGGTTGGGTTTTACCTTAATGAATATTTAGTAGTTGCGGATGCTTGCTAGAGTTCCAATCATAGGTGCATATGATCCAAGTAGAGAAAGTATGTTAGCTTATGCCTCTCCCTCAAATAAAATTGCAATAATGATTACCAGTCTAGTTATCGATTGCCTAGGGACAAATAACTTTCTCGTGACAACAAGTTCTTTACTTTTACTAATTTAGTTGTGTCTTTATCTAAACAGCCCTTGTTTTATTTACGCGTTCTTTACTTTCTTGCAAACTTATCCTATCACATGTACAAAGTACTTCTAGCTTCATACTTGTTCTAGGTAAAGCGAACGTCAGGCGTGCGTAGAGTTGTATCGGTGGTCGATAGAAATTGAGGGAATATTTATTCTACCTTTACCTCCTCGTTGGGTTCGACACTCTTACTTATCAAAAACTGTTGCGATCCCCTATACTTGTGGGATATCAGTGACATGTATGAAAAATTATGCATGGTGGCCTTGCCACAAATACGATGTCAACTACATGATCATGCAATGGAAAAATGACAAAAGTAATGTATGTCATGATGATGATGAACGGAATGGTGGAAACTTGCATGGCAATATATCTCGGAATGGCTATGGAAATGCCATAATAGGTAGGTATGGTGGCTGTTTTGAGGAAGATATAAGGAGGTTTATGTGTGATAGAGCGTATCGTATCACAGGGTTTGGATGCACCGGCGAAGTTTGCACCAACTCTAAAGGTGAGAAAGGGCAATGGACGGTACCGAAGAGGCTAGCAATGATGGAAAGGTAAAAGTGCCTATAATCCATCGACTCAACATTAGTCAAAAGAACTCATATACATATTGCAAAAATTTAGAAGTCATCAAAAATTAAGCACTACACGCATGCTCCTAGAGGGATAGATTGGTAGGAAAAGACTATAGCTCATCCCCGACCCCCACTCATAAGGATGCACAAGCCAGGTACACTTCATGTTTCAAATTTGTTACACAACTTTAACCATACGTGCATGCTACGGGACTCTCTAAGTTCAACACAAGCATTCTTTAAATTCATAATCACCCAACTAGCATGACTTTAATATCACTACCTCCATATCTCAAAACAATTATCAAGTATCAAATTGATCATAGCATCCGATTCACTTCCTATGATAGTTTTTATTATACCCAACTTGGATGGCTACCATTCTAGGACCAATTTTATAACCATAGCAAATGCCATGCTGTTCTAAAAGACTCTCAAAATAATATAAGTGAAGCATGAGAGACTAGCAATTTCTACAAAATTAAGCCACCGCTGTGCTCTAAAAGATATAAGTAAAGCACTAGAGCAAAAACTATCAAGCTCAAAAGATATAAGTGAAGCACATAGCATATTATAATAAATTCTATTCAAGTAGGCTTCTCCCAGGTGTGTACAGCAAGGATGATTGTGGTAAAATAAAAATCAAAGACTAATATAATACACGACGCTCCAAGCAAAACACATATCATGTGGCGAATAAAAATATAGCTCCAAGTAAAGTTACCAATGAACGAAGACGAAAGAGGGGATGCCTTCCCGGGGCATCCCCAAGCTTAGGATTTTGGCTATTCTTTAATATCTTGGGGTGCCTTGGGCATCCCCAAGCTTAGGATCTTTCCACTCCTTATTCCATAGTCCATCAAAGCTCTACCCAAAACTTGAAAACTTCACAACACAAAACTCAACAGGAAATCTTATAAGCTCCGTTAGTGAAAGAAAACAAAACCACCACATAAGGCACTGTAATGAACTCATTCTTTATTTATTTTGTTGTTAAACCTATTGTATTCCAACTTCTCTATGGTTTATAAATTATTTTACCAGCCATAAATGCATCAAAATAAGCAAACAACACACGAAAAACAGAATCTGTCAAAAACAGAACAGTCTGTAGAAATCTGTAACTAACGCAAACTTATGGAACTCTAAAAATCCTACCAAAATAGGAAGCCCTGGACAATTTGTCTATTGATCAGCAGCAAAAAGAATCAACGCAAAATCACGTTTCTGTGATTTAACAAAACTAATTTCATGCGCACAAAGTTACTGTTTTTCAGCAGAATCAAATTAACTATCATCATAGGTTATCCTATAGGTTCTACTTGGCACAAACAGTAATTAAAAGATAAGAACACATCTAAACAGAAGGTATATGCAAAATTTATTACTAAATAGAAACAAAAAACAAAAACACAAAGAAAATTGGGTTGCCTCCCAACTAGCGCTATCGTTTAACGCCCCTAGCTAGGCATAAAAGCGAAGATAGATCTAAGTAGTGCCATCTTTGGCACTCAATTTGTAAGTAGCCCACATGATAGATTCATAAGGTAATTTGACTTTATTTCTTGAAAAGTGCTCCATGCCTTTCTTTAATGAAAATTGGAATCTAATATTCCCTTCCTTCATATCAATAATCGCACTAATCTTTCTAAGGAAAGGTCTACCAAGAATAATAGGGCAAGAAAGATTGCAACCTATATCAAGAACGATAAAATCTATGGGCACCAAATTTCTATTTGCAATAATGAGAACATCATTGATCCTTCCCATTGGCTTTTTAATGGTGCAATCCGCAAGGTGCAAATTTAAAGAGCAATCATCAAGATCATGGAAACCTAGAATATCACATAAAGTTTTCGGGATCGTGGAAACACTAGCACCCAAATCACACAAAGCAAAACACTTATGATCTTTAATTCTAATCTTTATAGTAGGTTCCCACTCATCATTAAGTTTTCTAGGTATAGAAACTTCCAAATTAAGTTTTTCATCATAAGATTGTATCAAGGCATCAACGATATGTTTGGTAAAAGCTTTATTTTGACTATAAGCATGAGGAGAATTAACAACGTATTGCAACAAGGAAATAGAACTTTGTAAAGAACAATTATCATAATCAAATTCCTTGAAATCCGAGATAGTGGGTTCAATACTATTTAAAGTCATGACCTCTCCAATCCCACTTTTACCAAATTTAGCATCGAGATCTAAAAACTCTGAATTCTTGGGACGCCTTCTAACTAAGGTTGACTCATCTCCGGTCCCATTATTATCAAGATAGATAATGCAAAACAAAGTTCTAATAGGGGACACATCAATAACTTTAAGATCTTCATCATTATTTTCATTGAAACTAGAAGAACACGCCTTTACAAAGCAAATCTTTCTTAGCACGCAATCTAGCGGTTCTTTCCTTGCACTCATCAATGGAAATTCTCATTGCTTTGAGAGACTCAATGATATCATGCTTAGGAGTAGAAGATCTAAGTTTAAGAGAATCAACATCAAGCGAAATTCTATCAACGTTCCTAGCCAAATCATCAACTTTGAGCAATTTTTCTTCAAGCAAAGCACTAAAATTCTTTTGAGAAATCATAAATTCTTTCACACTATTCTCAAAATCAGAGGGCATCTTATTAAAATTACCATAAGAATTATTGTAGGAATTTCCACAATTATTAGAGGAATTACTAGGGAACGGTCTAGAATTAAAGTTTCCTCTATAAGCATTGTTTCCAAAACTATTCCTACCAACAAAATTCACATCCATAGTTTCATTATTATTCTCAATCAAAGTAGACAAAGGCATATCATTGGGATCAAGAGGAGTATTTCTAGTAGCAAATAATTTCATAAGTTCATCCATATTTCCACTCAAAACATTGATTTGCATGCACTTCTTCACTACTAGGGAAAACCTTATACGCAGAAATTTAGCAACAGCGCGGGTCAGAAAAGGGCGCTAGTGCTAGATAGCAGTAGCGATTGAGAAAAACCGCGCTACAGATACAACCTTAGCAGTAGCGCGTGTAGCGGCAAAAGCGCTACTACTAATATTCCTATTGCTAGAATGATAGGCTACGCATAGTAGTAGCGGGCTTGGAAGATGCGTGCTACCACTAGGGCATAAGTAGTAGCGCGTTTCCTACGAAGAGCGCTACTACTAATGGAAATAAAATAAGATGAAAAACAAATAGAAAAGTAGACGAAAATGAAAGAAATAAAAAAAGGAGAAATGAAAAAATAAAATGTAAAGCAAAATAAATGAAAGAGCGGAAAAACGGAGGAAGGCATAGCAGTAGCGTGTGTTCGTAAGAGGCACTATAGCTAACGTAGCTGTAGCACGTGTCCTAGACCCCTGCTATAGAAACAGAAAAGGAAATTAAAATGAAAGAAAATTACATAGCTATAGCAGCAGCGCGTTTTGCAAAAACCGCTATAGCTATCTTAGCTATAGCGCGTTTTACTAAACGCGCTCCCGCTAAGTTTGACTTAACCCAAAAACTGTTTCCCCCCGGCCACCACTTCTCCACCAAATCCCTCGACCCACCCCGCCGCTGTCTCCCCGATTCGCCATCGCCACACTTTGCCGCCGTCTCCTGGCGACGTCGACGCCACCAGAGCCGTGGGCCGTCGACGCCATCGGAGCCGCCCCCAACGCCACGGAGCCGCGCGGCCTCATCAATGCCACCGGAGCCGCCCTCGACGCCATCGGATACTCCCTCTCCACAACTGCCTCCCTCTCCGTCACCGGAGACGCCCCCGCCTCCCTCGCCACCACCGGAGCCATCCTCTGTAAGCCCCCACCCCTCCTCTCTCTATCGTGCATAGGTTAGCTAGTTTAATTAGGTTAATTATCTAGGTTAGGGCAAAAATTTAGTTAGGGCTTTGACAGAGAAGTAGTTAGGTTAACTAGTTTAATGAGGATAATTATCTAGGTTAGTGCAAGAATTTAGTTAGGGCTTTGATAGAGAACTAGTCAGGTAAACTAGTTTAATTAGGTTAATTAGTGCAAAAATTTATTTAGGGCTTTGACAAAGAACTAGCTATGTTAACTAGTTTAATTAGGTTAATTATCTAGGTAAACTAGATTAACTAACTAGGTTAAATAGGTAGGTTAATTAGGTTCATTGGATTAACAAGCTAGCTTAAGTAGGTTGGCTAGGTTAGAGGAAAATTTTATTTTAGAGCATTAGGTTAGAAGGGTTAGAGAAATTGAGTTCCTTTGCAATTTAATTGGATTCTGTCCTAGACAGAGAAGGGTTAGAGATAATAATGTGTGTTTGTGTGAGAGAGAGGAATAGCTAGATCAACATAATTTGTGTTCTGTCCTAGGCAGAGAAGTGTTTAGTGAGGTCATTTTGCAAAGTTTTTTGATTTTTGAAAAGACCACTATTTTTCAAGGAAAAGAATTTAGGCAAATTTTATTTTAAAGATGATCCCTTCCTAGACTTTTATTGTTGATTATATCTTTTCATTGAAGTGGTCATGTTATATCTTTTCATTGAAGTTGTTCGATTGTGCGCAAATGGCTTTGTTGTTTCTAGGGAATGAAGCTGAGTGGCTTATGTTTTGCCAGAATGTTGATTCATTTCTGTTCTGGCAAATTTCAGGTTCTCGATTTGTCCACTTTTTAGCAAAGGTCATGCCGAAATTTTCCGTGAATTTCGGCATGACTTGTGCTACAAATTAGGACATATCGAGTGCCCGGGATTTCCCACACCAGGAAGGAGTCAACGTTCCTGCAAAACAATAGGCCTTTTTTATGTCATTATTCATTTTATTAGGTCTAGAATTAATTGATTAGATTTAATCATAGGAAACATGGCTAGCAATGATGAAGGACAGGGTTCTGGTGATTGCGACGACGTCTACCGGGCGGCAGACGAATTTTTTAGCCTTGCCGACGATCAACCAATGTTGTTGCTGGGCCCACCGGTGGCATCGAGGACTAAGACCGACACGCAGACCGGTGCTGAGACTGAGACCGGCGCTGAGACGCAGACCGTCATCGAGACTGGCGCTGAGACTGAGACCGGTGCTGCCTCAGGGAGCGGAGCCAGTGTAGAACCGAAAGCAAAGAGGCAGTGGCTTCCTAACAAACTCACGACTACTAGACTGGTGATCACGGAGGTGGACGACGGCAATTTTGAGCCAAAGGCGCCTGACGAAGCGTGCACATGCTATGGCAATCAAATAGGCTGCATCGTACGGACAACCGCCACCTTCAATGATGAGAAACTACAGAAGATAGAAAATATGAGGGGCTCCCTCCTAAAGAAGTTTCACCAGATATTCTTGTTCCCAGGCCGGAATAAGAAGGATTATGAAGATCCAGATGATGACCCGGCAATGAAGAAGGTAAACAAACATGCCATGACCAAGTTTGGCGACGCGTTGGTGGTGTGGAAAAATCGAGTGAAAGCAAAGATCATCGACAAGGAACCCTACTCCGAGATTGTGAAGGATAACCCGACAATCACAGAAGAGCAGTTTCAAATATTCAAGGAGGCTTGCGAGGCCGAAGCTGCCAAAAAATGTCTAAGTACATGAAGGGGCTTCAAGAGAGGAACATTGGGAGCCACCACCTCGGAAGCCGTGGTTACGGCAGAAAGAGGTCCAAATTGGCCAAGGAGGACGCGGGAGCCGTGAGTCTGGACATCCCAGACCCCTTGGCGGAGTTCACCGTCCCGCAGGAGCGTGACGTCCTAAGGGCCCGGCACCGTTGGGACCCAGTGAAGAAGGTTTACGAGACAAAACCGGTCATTACGGAGTTCATGAGACTGCTGGTAATTTTAGTTTCTAATCAATTCGACTGCACACGTTAGTCAAATTTGTAAACGATCCTTGTGCCTTTTGCACAGAGAGTAGCACCGGATTGTGGCCGAAAGCGACTCGCCGTCTGAGGCATTGGCGAGGCCCAAGTGGGACACTCCATTCAACCGGGCGTTGAACATATTGAAACAACAACCGGTGGATACTCGATCGTCGTATGGACGCATGCACGATGTCGGAGACGGCGCCACATGGAAGAAGTACTACCGTGAGACCACGGAGGAGAGAAAGGAAAGACGAAGGTTAACTGAAGAAAACATAGAAAAGAAGGTTGAGATTGTGGTTGAGAAGAAATCATCTCAGACAGTCGCAAACAGCGGTAGCTGCCGCAAAAATAGGTGGTTGCAGATTTGTCTACTTCCTTGGTGACGGGCGTTTTCACTTGGACAAGGCAAAATCCAGAAAAAGATGCAGGGGACTTTCCCCTTGCTGACTTCTTGGGGAGCAGCTCGACTAGTGTTGCACCAGCACCTGCACCCGCACCGGCTCCCGCACCTGCTCCTGCACCGGCTCCTGCACCTGCTCCCGCACCGGCTCCCGCACTGGACGTGCTCGTTGGTGCTTCATCTTTGGCTGAGCTCGACGCCCTCACGGTATTTGTCACACCGGCCCCCTTCAATATAAATGTATAATCTCTAGTTTTTGTTGCCTTTCAGATGTCTCATGTCGCGACTTTTCTCTGTAGGCCGACGAAACCCCGTGCACCATATTGTACACCATCGGCGACTAGAAGGTGGACGTGGGGAAGGCGACGATAATGGAGCCGAAGGAACCATTGTTCCACAGCCGGCCGATGCCCCCAAATGTCTTCAATGTTTCCGTGGCCTGTGTCAAACCGGGCCACGAGAAATTGCCTCCTCTTATACTAGTGGGGGATGACGACGAGACCCCGCGGCGGCTTGGTGATTGCTCCAATGGGTGGGTCTTGTTGTGGCCAAAGAGTCTGCTTCGTCTGGAGGCGGCCGGGAGCACACCCACGAGCATGCAGCCTCAGCAAGGTATGAACATCAACACCCCACCTACCCAATTAGCGTCGGGTGTCGGGTTGGGTGATAGCGGATGGGGTAAGGAGGAGGCTCCATTAGTCGCTGATGACGTCGCCATGGATGAGGATGAGGATGACGATGGCGCTGAACAGTATGTCTATACTGGCGCCTCCTCAGGGTTTGAGCGTCATGAGTCGGTGCCTAAATTGCCGTCTCATCGTATTATGGACGACCTTCCGGTAGTAAAGAAGTATAGGAAGAGAGCGAGGAAAGGCAAAAAAGTTGATTCTATGATCCAGCCGCCTCAGCAGCCTCGGCTTCAGGACCGTATAGATATCCCCGATGCGGATAAATGGCATATCCCCGGTCACTAATCCTACCTGCAACAGCGCTACGGGCCAGATTCGCCGATCTAAGGAGACTTCATGATGATGTGCTGCGGGTAGAGAAAGGCCTCATCGCCTCGAAAGATCTAGGATACCCACTCTACGTGGTTAACGTTCCACGGCAAATGTCGTACGTCGATAGCTTCCCCGCGGATAAGTTCTTCCTCCGATTCAATTACATATTCGACATGTTTCACGTGAAGAAGCTGGATTTTACGTTTGTCCGCCTTTATGCCTTGCACATGAACTACATCATTGGGGTTGAGCAGATATCTCATATCTGTGTCGCTGACCCGTACATGCACGAGGGCTTCTTGGGAGTCTGCGCAAAGCATGGTGAATACACGAGGGATTACATCGTCCGTTTCATGCTCGCCAATAAAGACAAGGAGGCGATTCTCGAGCCTTATCATCCCGTGTAAGTCATCCGCGCTGCTATCCTTCCTTCGATTTCAATCATTCATTTGCATGGTGGAGGCTAATTAATTTCAGGTGTACTTATTTTGCGCAGCGGCGGGCACGCCGTCCTCATCATCCTCTACCCCCAATTCTCCCATGCTATTTACTTGGACTCGACAAAGAATATTAACAAAAAGGATTACACCCACATCAAGGATGTTCTCGACAGTGCTACGTTTTACTACCAAGCAAGGGGTGGAGAGGTCAGGGACAAGAAGAGAAGGGGCGGCAGGGTCGCCTTCAGCGATAAGACCGACTTCTGCTGCATCCAACGATTCTCTTAAGGGATTATTCCATCTGTGCCCCCAATTCCTTAGTTGTGCTCAGTTTTCCCCACTCGCTCATTTTGCCTTGGTTTTGAGCAACTTTTCAGGGGCAAAAGTGAGGAAAATGTGAAGGCAAAAATTTTGAGTCATGGGGAAAAGTGAGTAAAAAGTTAACGAATGGGGAAAAGTGAGCACAACTAAGAGACGAGGGGCATAGATTTAAATTGTTGTTCTCTTAATGATGGATTCTATGTCCTACACCACATGCTGGAGTACAGACGGGATCACCAGAACCTTCGTATGTCACCTAGATCCGGTGATGCCCATATTCTGCAATGGGCAAAGGACATAGGAGACATCGAGGATCATCGACTTCGAGCTGAGTTCCATAACATCCAGCGCGAACTTGCCCAAATCATCATGAAGGAGGTCGTCAGAAAAACAGGGATGTTCTACGGAGCATAAATGTCGCGGGAAGACATCTGAACATGGATAGCCTCTCAGTGTCTCGACATGAAGCCTTTCACTAAGCTTGAGGACTATCTCCCTGACATGGATGGATGGCACGACATGGTGGAGTGATTGTCGATATATGACAATGTGTCCGTTTAGTCCATACTTTCTGTATGACAAAACTTTGAGTTATGCACGGTGAAACTTTATTTGTGATTTATTTAAACCGTACTCCTCCTCGACTAGCGAAAATCACTCTAGTTAGGGCATTTTGGGTATGATGAACTTTGTTATTTGTGCTTATGTTATGTTGTTTCTATATTTGCCAAGTCTGTCTCTTTTTGTTGCTCAACTATATATGTTGCATATCATCGACTCATGTGACGATGCAGGTGCATAGACCATAGATGGCGAAGAAGTGCTACGCCAGGAGTATATATACGACAAGTGGCCGGAGTATCAGGCCCAGGTGTACCGGTTTCCGGTTTTGAGCGACATGCAGTAGTTAGTTTAGGTTCACGCTATTGCGAGAGAGGGATACGAACTCGTGTACTCAAAGTGATAGCTCTTCTCGCGTATATCATTGTTTAGATGGATGACGATGTATTTGCAAGTAATCGAGACTTGTATCTCTATTTTCGAGATGGTGACGAGAGACCACTTTGTGTTGGATGATGATTATGATGATGACATGATTTGACGAGACTAATTGTATGTATATGCTATGATTACATTTGTATGTGTATGATATGCTAAATATTATTGTATAAAGCCTATTCAAATACAAAACAAATACAAAACAAATATGTAGGGAAAAATAATAATAAAACTAGTAGTAGCGAGGGGGGAAATTTTAGCAGTAGCGCAGCCTTACCAGTAGCGCTTCCCTGTAAACAGCACTGCAGATAATATCAGCAGCGCCCTTTTCTAAAGAGCGGTATAGCTATTCATGTATAGCAGTAGCATGGGACAACAGGCGCTATTGCCATAGGTTAGTTGTAGCGCCTTATTAGTAGCGCCGGTCCCCGCGCTACTGAGACGCCAAAAACCCACGCTGCTGCTAGGCTTTTCCCTAGTAGTGTTTTACTAGAAGATCTTTCGGTGTGCCATTGAGAATAATTAGCCATAATATTATCAAGAAGTTTTGTAGCTTCTCCTAACGTTATTTCCAGAAACGTGCCTCCTGCGGCCGAATCTAAAAGATTTCTAGAAGCAAAGTTCAAACCGGCATAAAATTTTTGTATGATCATCCATAAATTCAAACCATGAGTAGGGCAATTGCGAATCATCAATTTCATTCTTTCCCATGATTGGGCGACATGCTCATGATCAAGTTGTTTAAAATTCATAATATTGTTCCAAGAATCAATACTATTTTTAGGCAAAGATGAAAACCAAACTTTAGCGCGATCTCTAAGTGAAAACGGAAATAACTTTAATTTAACAATATCATCATCCGTATCTTTCTTCTTTTGCATATCACACAAATCAACAAAGTTGTTTAGATGAGTAGCGGCATCTTCACTAGGAAGGCCGGCGAATTGATCTTTCATAACAAGATTCATCAAAGCAGTATTGATTTCACAAGACTCAACATCATAAAGAGGAGCAATCGGAGTACTAAGGAAATCATTATTAATGGTATTGGAGAAATCACACGATTTGGTATTATCTTGCGCCATGGCAACAAGTAATCCAACACACAAGCAAATAGAAAAAGGCAAGCGAAAAAGAGAGGACAAGATTGGGAAAGAGAGGGCAAAAAAAAGGCAAGGGTGAAGTGGGGGAGAGGAAAACGAGAGGCAAATGGAAAATAATGTAAATGCAAGGGAGATGAGTTTGTGATGGGTACTTGGTATGTCTTGACTTGAGTGAAGACCTCCCCGGCAACGGCGCCAGAAACCGCACGTTGGCGGGAGGTTGAATTTTGACTTGACTTGGTGGAAGCCTCCCCGGCAATGGCGCCAGAAATCCTTCTTGCTACGTCTTGAGCTTGCGTTGGTTTTCCTTGAAGAGGAAAGGGTGATGCAGCAAAGTAGCGTAAGTATTTCCCTCAGTTTTTGAGAACCAAGGTATCAATCCAGTAGGAGGCTCCTCAAAAAGTCCCACACACCTACACAAACAAACAAAGAACTCGCAACCAACGCAATAAAGGGGTTGTCAATCCCTTCACAGCCACTTGTGAATGTGAGATCTAATAGAGATAGTATGATAAGAAAAATATATTTTTGGTATTTTATAATATAGATGCAAAAAGTAAAGATGCAAATAAAAGTAGATCGAAAGCTTATATGATAAAAGATAGACCCGAGGGCCATAGGTTTCACTAGTGGAGTCACAGCCCTAGAATATTGTTTGTAAATAGTTGCATCTTCATCCAGGCATCATATTTAAATTTCTGAAACATGAATTGAGGATTGTTGAAGCCTTAATACTTTAATTAAAAGCAGGGCAAAAGAACCCTGGAAAATGCATTCAATGATCCCAAAATGGCCTTAGCTAATGTTGGTTATATTTTGGCCAGGGTTATACACCAAACCAAAAATAATGAACATATTTGAGGAATATTTTGAGCATTGAAATTAAATCATATTCTATTTGAATTTGGAATTATATTCCTAATATATAATGAATATATTTTCAAATGACCTGAGATATTTTTTGTATTTGTGAAAAAGTCCATTAAGTGACTTAAAATATCCAGGGGAGTTTTGGCACTGTTTTCAAATTTGTTTGAATTTGAATTCAGTGGCAATTAAATAAAAAAAAACAAAACAGAACGGAAATAAAAAAAAGAACAGAAACTTACCTGGACTCACCTGGCGCTCACCGAAGCCACCTGGACGGCCCAACACTTCCGGCCCAGCCCGCCACCGCT
>LT934112.1:97097671-97168544 GCA_900231445.1 Triticum turgidum subsp. durum
CCCCTTGTTCATTCCGATACAATCCTACCCTCTCGCTCCTGCTCTCTTTTACTGCATTAGGACAACAACGATTCATCTGTTACTTGCTGCGGTAGCTGAACCCCTTTATCCTTTGCATGACCTGTCATTCCACAGTAAATAGATGAAACCCACTAGCATGAGTAGGAGTTGTTTGAGCCCTGTTGTGCCTACTCATTCATGCTTGTTTGTCATGCCTGCTACTGCTTAGAGTTGAGTCAGGTCTGATTCATCGGGGATGAATCAGAGGCGTGTGAACATGTCCTACTGTGTGTGAGCTAAGTGTGTGAACACGATTTGGTAAAAGGTGTCGGTGAGAGGCCATGTAGGAGTACATGGTGGGTTGTCTCATTGAAGCCGTCCTCAGGAACTGAGTTCTATGTTTGTGATCCATGATTCAGCTACTACCATACATTGGGCCCTGAAATATGACCCCGCTCGACTTCTTATTCACCCTAGTGCTCTGTCCAGGAGTTGCAAGTAGTTTCTGGTGTTTGTAGTATGCTGGAGGCCGTGGACAGCGCTGACCGTAGGGGTGGGCTGTGATGCGGTAGGCACGTGGCCGGGTATACCGGGCGCCCGTTTGGTGTCACGGAACCCTGTTCACATCGTTTGGGGCTGTGAGCGAAACTCCGGCCGGATCTCCTCATGGATGGAACCCGAATAGGCGATAAACCTGGACTAGAGACTTAGGTGTTTAGGTAGGTCGTGGTCTACACCCACGTCGGCTTTCGCTTGAAGTCTGTCGAGCACATGTCGTGTGCAGACGCTAAGTGGTGGAAACATGTATGAAGAAGTACACCCCTGCAGGGTTAACATCATCTATTCGAATAGCCGTGTCCGCAGTAAAGGACTTATGGGTTGCTTATATCAGTTCATAGACAAGTGAAAGTGGATATTCTAAAATACGCCAGATAAGCGTGAGTGCTATGGATGGCGTTCTCGTAGGGAGACGGGAGCGGTTCCATAGTGGTGTATTGGTTGGTGAATATGTGGACTCGTGTGCGCCACCTCAAAAGAGTTACTTGCAGTCGTAGTTCAGGATAGCCACCGAGTCAAAGCTGGCTTGCTGCAGTTAAACCCCACCATCCCCTTTGTTGATAATGATGCATATGTAGTTAGTTCTGATGTAAGTCTTGCTGGGTACATTTGTACTCACGTTTGCCTATTTTATGTTTTTGCGGAGAGACTTCGGTCTCACTAGTAGTTTCGCGTGGACTTCGACGTCTAGCTTGTTACCTCAGCTACGATCTTGTGCCCTCAGCAGGATCTAGTAGATAGTCAGGCTTCTCAGCCTTTTTCATTTATAGTTGTCTGTACTCAGACATGATAGCTTCCGTTTGTGTTTTGACTTGTACGCTCTGATTGTTGGGTCATGAGACCCATGTTTGTAATATCTCGCTCCTCGGAGCCTATTGAATAAATTACTTGAGTTGTAGAGTCATGTTGTGATGCCATGTTGTATTTGCACATATCGAGCATATTGTGTGTATGTTATTGAAATGCTTGGTATGTGTGGGATCTGACTATCTAGTTGTTTACCTTTAGTAGCCTCTCTTACCGGGAAATGTCTCCTAGTGTTTCCACCGAGCCATGGTAGCTTGCTACTGCTCCGGAACACTTAGGCTGGCCGGCATGTGTCCTTCTTCGTTCCTGTGTCTGGGCCATCGGGGAAATGTCACGCGATGAATACCGGAGTCCTGTTAGCCTGCTACAGCCCGGTTCACCGGAGTCCTGCTAGCCCAGTGCTACAGCCTGGATTCACTCGCTGATGACCGACACGTTCGATGCTGGGTCATGGATGCCTGTCCCTGTAAGTCTGTGCCACTTTGGGTTTACGACTAGCCATGTCATCCCGGGCTCCTTATCATATGGATGCTAGTGACACTGTCATATACGTGTGCCAAAAGGCGCAAACGGTCCCAGGCTAAGGTAAGGCGACACCCGTGGGAATACCGTGCGTGATGCCGCAAAGTGATATGAGGTGTCACATGCTAGATCGATGTGGCATTGAGTCGGGGTCCTGACAAGTGGCTTCTCTCAAGATAGCATAAGTATTACGGTGGGTGAACAAATTACTGTCGAGCAATTGATAGAAAAGCAAATAAATACGAGATTATCTAGGCATGATCATGTATATAGGCATCACATCCGCAACAAGTAGACCAACTCCTGCCTACCTCTACTACTATTACTCCACACATCGAACGACTCCTGCCTGCATCTAGAGTATTAAGTTCATAAGAACAGAGTAACGCATTAAGAAAGATGACATGATGTAGAGGGATAAACTCAAGCAATATGATATAAACCCCATCTTTTTATCCTCGATGGCAACAATACAATACGTGCCTTGCAACCCTTTCTGTCACTTGGTAAGGACACCGCAAGATCGAACCCAAAGCTAAGCACTTCTCCCATGGCAAGAAAGATCAATCTAGTAGGCCAAACCAAACTGATAATTCAAAGAGATTTGCAAAGATAACTCAACCATACATAAAATAATTCAGAGGAGATTCAAATATTTCTCATAGATAAACTTGATCATAAGCCCACAATTCATCGGATCTTGACAAACACACCGCAAAAATAGTTTACATCGAATAGACCTCCACAAGAGAGGGGGAGAACATTGTAATGAGATCCAAAAAGAGAGAAGAAGCCATCTAGCTAATAACTATGGACCCGAAGGTCTGTGGTAGACTACTCATAACCCATCTGAGGGGCTATGGTGTTGAGGTAGAAGCCCTCCGTGGTCGATTCCCCCTCCGCCAGAGCACCGGCGAAGGCTCCAAGATGGTATCTCGTGGATACAGAAGGTTACGGTGGTGGAAATTGTGTTTCGTTGGCTCACTGGATGTTTTCGAGGTACGTAGGTATATATAGGAGGAAGGGGTACGTCAGTGGCCGCCTGTTGGGCCGAGGAAGTAGGGGCGCCCCCTCCTGTCTCCTAGCTACCTTGCAAGCTTCTTGACTTGCACTCCAAGTTCTCCGGATCATGTTCGTTCCAAAAATCACGCTCCTGAAGGTTTCATTCCGTTTGGACTCCGTTTGATATTCCTTTTCTTCAAAATACCGAAATAGGCAAAAAAACAACAATACCGGCTGGGCCTCTGGTTAGTAGGTTAGTCCAAAAATGAAATAAATGTGTAAAATAAAGCCCAGAAACATACAAAAGGGGTAATATAATAGCATTGAACAATAAAAAATTATAGATACGTTGGAGACGTATCAATGACATACTGCTCAATCCGGGAAAATGCGTCTTCATCGTTCCAGCCGGAAAACTGCTTGGGTTCATTGTCTCCAATAGAGGAATTGAAGCAAACCCAGCCAAAATCCGAGCCCTGTCACAGTTGGCAACACCAATAGACCTAGAGCAGGTCCAAAAACTAGCTGGGTGTGTGGCAGCTTTGAGCCGTTTTATCTCCAGACTAGGGGAAAAGGCATTCCCATTATATCGCATGCTCTACCGCACCGACCACTTCGTGTGGACGGACGCTGCCACAGCCGTACTGGAAGAAATAAAAACTATGTTAGCAAGCAACCCAATCTTGGGCGCACCAAACGTCGGTGAACCGATGTTGCTCTACATATCTGCAACTCACCAGGTGGTGAGTGCGGTGCTTGTCGTAGAACTAGATGAAGAGGGACATAAATTCCCACTCCAAAAACTAGTATATTATGTATCGACGGTCCTTATACCATGCAAGTCCCGATTCCAGCATTATCAGAAGATAGCATATGCGGTCTTTATGGCATCCCACAAGCTGCAGCACTACTTCCAACAGTGCTCGATCACGGTGGCCTCTAAAGTATCACCCAATGATATCATAAACAACCGGGACGCCACCGTATGGATTGCCAAATGGGCCATTGGGCTCTTACCTTTCAAAATAACTTACAAGCCATGCCGAGCTATTAAATCTCAGGTGTTGGGCGACTTCCTTGCCGAATGGACAGAGGTCGAACTCCCTAAAGCGTACGACACATTCAAACTGGGTGATGCACTTCGATGGCTCTAAAATGCTAGCCGGACTTGGGGCTGGTGTCGTCTTGACATGCCCCACAGGAGACACAGTCCGCTATGTGCTCCAAATACTGTATACAGACTCCAACAATGCAGCCGAATACGAGGCCCTATTGCACGATCTCCGGATGGCCGTCTCCATGGGCATACAACGCCTCAAGGTGTGCGGGAATTCAAACCTCGCAATATCCCAAATAAACGGAGAATTTGACACAAAAGATCCAAAGATGGCAGCTTACTACAACGCCGTACTCCAAATATCAGCTCGGTTTGAGTGGCTCGAGTTTCATCACGTTGCTCGGGAGAGTAATCAAGCAGCGGACATCCTTGCTCGCATGGGCACTAAACGCGACCCCGTCCCACCTAACACCTTTGTGGAGAGGATCTTCAAGCCATCTGTGGTGTGGCAGGATGAGAGTGGCAACACTGGTCCGGAGCCGACCATACCCCCCAGACTCCAAACACAGTTCCGATATAATCGGGGGTTTAGGCACCAAAATAACATCATTAGTCCATGAAATCATGCCTGTAATTGCCTCGTGGACTGAATCTTTCCTCGCCTACCTTACTAGGAACGAGCTCCCTGATGATCAGACCGAGGCCCGTCGTATTGTTCGGCGCTCGAACGCCTACAAAGTTCACGAAGGGGAACTGTACAAGAAAAGTGCCATGTGAGTACTTCAAAGATGTATCTCCGAAGAAGAGGGGCGACAGTTCTTGGCTGAAATACACGTCGGTCTTGGTGTCCATCATGCCGCAGCTCAGGCCCTTGTAAGTAAGTCCTTCTGTACGGGTTTCTTTTGGCCCACGGCCCAAGCAGACGGACATGACCACGTACAGCGTTGTGTTGGATGCCAAATTTTTCCCAATCAAAGCCATATGCCGCCCACTGCCCTATGAACAATTCCATTACTTGGCCTTTTGCGATCTTGGGGCTAGACATGGTCGGAACCCTTAAAGGGGGAAGCCATAAGAAGAAATATTTACTGGTTATTGTCAGCAAGTTCACTAAGTGGATAGAAGCCAAACCAATCAAAACGGCCGAAGCCGGACCGGCTATAGACTTCATATCCGGTGTCGTACACCGTTATGGTGTCCCACACAGTATCATTACTGACTACGGTTCTAACTTTACGGCCGATGAGGTGAAAACCTGGTGTGCAAATTTGGGCATCAAGCTCAATTACGCCTCCGTATATCACCCTCAGACAAACGGTCAGGTCGAATGCGTTAACGGCCTGATAATGAGCGTCATCAAACCCAGACTAGTGCGATCTCTGCAAGAATCAGAGAAGCACTGGGTTGAAGAACTCAATTCTGTACTCTGTGGGCTGCGGACCACGCCCAATCACACAACCGGATATACACCTTTTTCCATGGTGTACGGCGTGGAGGCAGTTTTGACTTGCGCCATTTTTCATGACTCACCTCGAGTGTGCATGTACATAGAGAGAGAGGCCGAGCTCTATCGGCAGGACGATCTGAACGGCTTGGAGGAGGAGCGCAATGTTGCGAGGGCCCGTTCCGCATTCTAAAAACAGCAAGCTCGGCGATATCAAAGCATGGAAGTACGGGCAAAGACTTATAATGTTGGTGAACTCGTTCTATGCCTACAGGAGAAGAAAAAGGACAAGCTCAAGCCCAAAAGGGAGGTTCCATTCATTATAGATGAAGTTCTCATTGGAGGAGCCTATCACCTGTAATGCTTCGGATAATCGCTTGTAACCAAACCGATGGAATGCTGCCCGGCTCTGAAGATTCTACACCTAAGTTTGCACTTATACCTTTTTCTTCGTTCCTTCTTTCCTCCCTCTCACTTTTTTTCTCTTTTCATTTTTATATGACTTCTAGCCAGTGTTCGGATAAACCGCACACTTGAGGGGCATACATCATTAAATGTACATACCCATAGTACTTGGGGGCTTCTTTTCAAAGAAGCTTATTATAATTATTATTTTTCGAGCATCAAGCGCACCGTATATATGTGTTGTCTACTTATATATGTCTTTTCTTCACCATTATATGCACCTTTATGACTAAAGTTTTTGCCACGCTGGGTTGCCTGGCTCCTTTGCTTATGCCCTACGTTCCCAGTTGTTCGGCTAGGGCATAAAGGGAGCACCTCTGCGATAGTTACAGCCGGGTTATCCGGACGTCTACCTCAGATGGGTGAAGCCAAAAGCTAGTGTTCTTAAGGAAATAATTGGTCAGCAAAAAAAAGACAAACTACGCTCGCTGCAATAAAAGCCCCCAAATTATAACATGTACTGTGATTTTTAGCATCACAGCTTTGGCATGCATAAAAATGCATGATGGCCAGGGGAGAGGAACCTTTAATGGAACTATTCTCTTTGGAAGATGTTTCTTATGATTAAATGTAATATAACATAACTCCCCGAATACAACTTGTCTGTTCAAGAAACTATGATCGGACTCCCTGGTTTCCAAACATACTTTGGTGTTTACCAACGGTATGGTATTCGGAAACACTCAAAACCTTTGGTTTCGGAGGTCGAAGCAGAAAGTCTTCCATGGCAATCGTTTTACAATCCAGCTGGAGATAAGTTTGCCAATGAAAGTACATTGGTACTTGGACTCAAAAACTTCTTCCTCCTCTAGACCATCTAGCAGGTTGTCTGTTCTACAATCCTATTGAGAAAACTTAGCGACTATTTTTACTTTTTCGTACTCTAAGCTAACAGGAATTTCTTGTCCATCTGGTCCCCGAGGTCCGACCCAGGCCATATGATTCGGATCAAGTCTGGTGTACCACGTTTTTACCATGGCCAAGGCCTCTCGTGCGCCTACCCGACATGCTGATATCTTCCATAGCTCAAAACGGCGACGAGCTCCCTTGAATAAGTTCACGAGCTCCTCCATACTTCCTGGAGGAGGATCAGATGGCCATAAAGCCTTAGCCATGTTCCTCATTGCTTTTCCAGCTCGCTCGTGCACTTTGGACAGCTCTTGCAGTAGGTCGCCTTGAAATCCAGACACTTCTCCCTTGGGACGTCCAGTCAGCACACCTACAAAACTTTCCATCAGGGGATCATGTGAAAGTCAGGTTAAAGAGCATACTAAATATGCCGCCTTTCAACTTTCTATTCTCCTTCAAGGCATCCCATAGTTGGGCTCTTACATTCTTCAGTTCTTCGGCTTGCTTCATATTTGCATCATGTAGTTTGTTCTTCTCATTAATGGTCCATATTAATACACGTTGACCAGCGGCTTCTTGCCCATCGGCATGTTGTTTGTCCGCCTGAGAAGCCCTTAGCCTCTCCTCTAGCTGACCTGTCGACCCTAGCAACAAAACGATGCATATTTAAGCAATATCATTGTAGGCACGAAATCTTATTTTCGGGCTACTGTTGTGCTTACCATCGGGTGCCTTCTTGGATTTCTTTAAATTTTCCAGTTCGGCGGTGGCAACAGTTAGCTTAGTTCAGCATTCTTCTAACTCCTTGGATAATGTGTTATTTTTCTCTGTGAGTACCTGATGATATAACAACCCTTAAATCAGTTGGGCCAACTGCTTCAAGACTCGGGGTCTACTGGCATATGATTATTGAATCTACACAAAAAGTCCTTACCCGCATATCCTTTGAAAGCTGGTGAGTAGCTCCAGGAAGTCCATCCCGAGCAGCTCGGATGTAAGCATCCACTGAGCGCATAGCATTGAATGCCTCTTTGGTAAAATTTGGGTCGCGCATGGCCGCTCTCCGCCGCGGGTGATTCATCGCACTCTCCACTTCGGAGTTGGTGACAGATACATTATCCGAATACTCTAGGAGATGACAATCCGGCATGGCCGTCGCGTCAACCCCAGTCCTTGTAGTAGGGTCTGGGGCCGGATTAGCCTGTGCATGGCCGGCCAGGTCTGTGGATAAAGTCCAATGTACGCTCCTCCTATGATATGGCACAACAGGAAACGCCACTGTCCGATCTGTCCACTGAGTGTGTGTTAAAGAATTATACCTCTTTGATGAGGGAGAGGGCTCAGCAGTATTGTCGTTTGCCTTTCTTTTTGAAGACTCACCCAGTGCAAGCGTCGTCTTCTTAGAGGACGCCTTTGCCGCAGTACGATGGTGCGAGTGTCACCCCTTGGGGGCAGGATGTAGTGCGGTGGGTGAGTTGCAAGGGGAAAACTCTTTTTGAGGGGATGTCTCCTGGGTACTTACATGGAAGGAGGGGAGAAGGCCGGGGTAATCGGCTATAATGGCCACTTCCGTGCCATCCTAGCTCGTATGATAAAAGACTCCCTCCTTAAATTCTATAAATATATCCGGATCCTCTTCAAATCTAGGATCAAGGTATAGATTATGGTTCTCCGGCTGCGTAGCGGGGCTGTAGATCCCCGCGACGACCTTTCTCCATTCCTGTTAAACGTAACCGGATTAAGTTCGACTAAATATAATGAAGGAAAAAGATTGAGTGAGGCCTATGATAAAAAACTCACCCAGTCAATGGGATTATACATGGAGAAACCTTCTTGGCACTTCAGGTGAGTGAAGTCTTCCTTTTCCCCTTTGAAAAGGTCAGCCAACATGGCGGCCAAAGCGGGAAAAATTTGCCGGACCCTTGCGCCCACAGCGTGATACCTCGTCCCCCGCGTTATAATGCCACATGGGAAGCCCTCTAGACTAGAGTGGATGAACACATCGCGGAATTGAAATCACCATTACCTCGACTATAGACAGTCCAGAGTGGGCGAGTATTCTGATCTTACTCACTAGCCTCTTAATCTCCGCACTATCTTCTTCTTCAAAGTTGCTGGGACGCCAACCGCCGCGCTTCTTTAAAGGAGCAGTGGAAAATTCCGGAAGACCATGCCGGATTGGGTCCGGGAAAACAACGTCTTCGATGTAGAACCACTCCAAGGGCCACTCTTTGGATGCCTTCACTTTGGCGCCGCCCACCTTGAATATGGATCCCTTTTGGGAGCGGGGGACGAGGCAAAAAAATTTCCTCCATAACTCGAAATGGGCCTCGTAGCCTAGGAACAACTCGCAAAGAGAAACGAAGCCCACGATGTGCAGGATGGAGCCAGGCGTGATATTGTGCAGTTGGAGGTCGTAATACTCTAGGAGACCTCTGAGGAAAGGATGAATCGAAAATCCCACGCCTCTTAGCAGGAAGGAAACAAAGCACCCCCGCTCCCCTTTAGTACGATTGGGGAAGTTCTCTGCCAGGGCTTCGCCATTTATAGAAGTTAATCCCGCCCGAACGGGGACTTGATCCATGGGAGGAACATATCCCTGCGTTTGAATTTTGGTCAACTAGGCATGGGATACCGAGCAGCTCTCCCAATCACCTTTTTGAGGGTCGTGGGGCGCGAGGAAGAACTAGGAGTGCCAGCCAAGTTTGAATGGTTTCCTATGACGAGCTTTAAGGATATTTCGTCTGGCGAGGAATGGCATCTGAGATTCAATCTCTTTAAATAGACACCTTCCCAACTTGGTCAAGGGGTTGTCTATAAAAATGCTCAGACCCTTCGTATTTGCTCGACGCATGGAGGCTGAGGCGACGGCGACACAGAAATTGAAGGATATGGTATTTAATGTAAAAGACGAACTATACAAAGTACAATGGGGAAACCGCCTTGCAAAGCCGAAGACATAAAGCCGGATACAACATCATCATTGAAGGAAAGTTCGGGGGCTACTGATGGAGTCCTGGAATATTGGGTCCTCGGGGAGCCGGGCAATGTTGCATGGGCCGGACTTATGGGCCGTGAAGATACAAGACAGAAGGCCTTCTCCCATGTCCAGATGAGACTCTCCTTTGCGTGGAAGGAAAGTTTGGCGTCCGGATATGTGGTTTCCTTCCTGTGTAAACTAACTTTGTACAACCCTAGTCCCCTCCGGTGCCTATATAAACCAAAGGGGTTGGTCCTAAGAGACAATCATAATCATACACTACAAGAAATATGTCAACTAGTGACCTTCTGTCAGTGACCCTGGAATAATTGGTCATAGATCTATGACCATTTGAGACCAATTGGTCAAAAGCTGTTCGGGGGGCTCCAAACCCTAAACCATTGCGACCATTTTGGTCAGATAGGTCGTAATTTCCTTACTTGAAATGGTCATAAAGCAAACAGTGCTAGTCCGCTGCCTTATTTCTAGTTGTTAACGACCAATATAGATGGTCATAGCCTTGTAAATTGTGGTGGGTTGCGATGACTAGGCGCCATCTCATCAGTTTTGCCTATGTGTCATGTCCATGTGTCAATTTTTGCCCTAGGTTGTGAAGCAACCTATATTTCTGTCATTCCCAAAATTCCCAAAAAAACTCATAAATTGTTTGGATCATATCTTCATCAAATATGTCAAAAACCTTCCTTGCCTAGTTCAAAAATAGTTCACCAATATTCATTTTCCTATTCTGTTCAGAGCAGGACTTTGTGAAGGAAGTACCACTTTGGCATGTCCAAATAGTATCCATTTTCTACAGTCACTACTAGGGAAAAGCCTAGCAGCAGCGCGGGTTTTAGGCCTATCAGTAGCGGGGGCAGGAGCACTACTGATAAGGCGCTACAGCTAATGCTTAGCAATAGCGCGCCTAGATCCACGCTACTGCTAAATTGACTTAGTAGTAGCACTTCTTCAAAACAACGCTACTGGTAATTAGTAGTAGTGCTTCTCCTTTCCCGCGCTACTACTATTATTTAGTATTTTATTTCTTTTTTATTTCATGTTGTATTCATACAACTTTACACAAGTTTTCATACAACAGGAATTTAGAGATTGTTTTTACATCATAATGAGTTATTACATCACGGGGTGAAAGAACCGTGGACTAGTTTCAAGTGGATGTCCATCCACTTGAAACTAATCCGCGGTTCTTTCACCCAGTGATATAATAATATCATCATCATCATATCATTAACAAACTTATCATCATAATACATCATTGTCATATAACACCTCCTCAAGATCATTGTTTTCATCAATGACATCACATATCAAATTGGTCATTAGTCGTAATCACAAGTACTCCTCATCATCAACTCTAACACATTACCACATAATAAACATATTGTACCTCATAGGACCTATTACATTCAATTAAGACCTACTACATTTTCTAAGGTAAAATAGCAAAAAACAAGATAGCCCCTGACTCTCCATTATGGAGAATGGAGATTAGCCTGTCTCCAATTCTTGCCTTTCGCTGAATGTTACTTCCAAGAACCTCCTTGCGAATGTCCATACATTTCTTCCATTCTTTGATGAACATGTGTTCACGGGTTTTAGAAATCCGATATGCACAGGTGAGCTCCGTAGATTTACCTGGCAGTATGTTCAGAACTGAGAGGCGACCATGCAGAGACATCAGATGAGGCACACAATCCATCGGGAGTTTCTGTTGAAAAACATAATAATAACTTCGTAGTTAGCAATGATGTACTAGTTTTAGAAGTATGCAAAAGATGCACAGATATCGTAATAGTAAAAATTCTTACCAGGATATCTCCAGAGAAGTTACTGTGGTTCGTCACATGCACTAGTGGCACGTATTCACCATAATTTGAAGGAGTTCGATAATAGTTATTGTAATTCT
This sequence comes from Triticum turgidum subsp. durum, assembly GCA_900231445.1. Lineage (NCBI taxonomy): Eukaryota > Viridiplantae > Streptophyta > Magnoliopsida > Poales > Poaceae > Triticum > Triticum turgidum. The sequence goes on from LT934112.1 coordinate 97,109,283, forward strand.
CAAGAAGAGTACAAAATGCAATTAGATGATTTTTCTCCTTATACGTTAATTCGGTGCCATCGGTGTAGTGGGTTTTATCTACCATCTTCCGCACAGTCTTTGAAGAATCAAAATAAGCTGTCAATGGAAATAAGCTATCAACTATTTTGAAATAAACAATATAAATTAGTTAATAACTATGTTTGAGAAACTCACATAGCGGTACAATCGGAAGCGTATCAACAAGGACGTAAATGTCCATATTGTCTTGCTCGATGTCAGGATCACCAAGATCCATGGTGACAATCATACCCTCATAAAAACCATACATTTTGCAAAGTGCTTCCCAATTTTGGCAACAAAAATGGGTTACGCTCTGAGAATTGCACAGATTTACTTCAAAATCCATATCATGATGGGTCCTTAGGTGTATTTTCTTTGTGTCGAAATTTCCATGCTCTTCAAAGCCCATCCTCTCCAAGACATAGCATCTTGCATGGCATGGGATAAGCTAGTCGAATTGAAATAGTTGAAGTCATGCTTAATTACGAAAAAAACACTTGTCGTTGTTGCGTACCATTTCACAATCGAAGGTCTCCTCGAGCTTAATGCTGAAGCACCGATCTTCGTCCAGCTGAACGAACCTGTCGCACATACCTCGATCGTCGTGGCACCAGCTACACTCCCCCGGGAGACTGTCGTCGTCTACATTCATAATTCAAAGATTAAACTTGCACATATTCTAGCACAAGTCATGCCAGAATTCACGAAAAAATCCGACATGACCTTTGCTAAAAAAGGACATATCGAGCGCCTGAAATTTTCCGTAACGGAAATTAATCAACACTCCGGTAAAACATAGGCCGCTCAGAGATGTAAACTGAACATGAACGGCCACTTGGGCAACCACATATCCTATTTGAGCAACAACACAAGATATACAAGGATATTTGGCTGGTCTCACCTTGATGTCGGAGGGGGTCGGTGACTGGGACGACGGCGGGGATGTCGGAGGGGGTCGGTGACGAGGACGACGGTGGTCACCTGAAACCATATAAGTTATCACTAATACATCCCGAATAATTGCTTAAACTAAAAAATAACAACAAATATGACATGTTCAACTAGTTTTATTAATTCAACTAGTTCTTACTAAATATAAACTTACTATAAATAGAAAAAACTAGTTATTTGTAAAATTAAAGTAGTTCAACTAGTTATATTAATTATCTTACTAAAAATACATTAGTTCTATTAATTCAACTAGTTCAACTAGTTTATTAATTTACTTACTAAACTTGTTCAACTACAACTAAATTAGTTCAACTACAACTACTATTAATCATACTGCCCTTGTTAACTAGTACCATCACTACTAGTAATTAACATCTACTACTACTAAAAATCTAGTACTAACTAAGCAACATCTAGTACTAGCTATGAACCCTAAATTAACATCTACTACTACTAAATATAGTACTAACTAGTGGCAGGGGGTGGGGGGCGATAGAGAGTTAGCTAGGGGCGGCGAGGTCGAGGGCGGTGGGAGGAGGGCTGCCGGCGGAGGAGGGAGGAGGGGCGGCCGCAAGCGGAGGGAGGAGGGCAGCGGCGGAGGAGGGAGGGGCGGCCGCAGGCGGAGGGAGGATGTGCGAGGAGGAGGGAGGAGGGACGGAAGGAGGGGAGTACCTCGGCGGCAGACGGACGAAGGCGGCGGCGGCGATGACACACGACGACGGTTATCGGCACGTGGGCAAGAGTGAGAGTGTGAGTGAGGGCCGCTCGTGCGCGTCGGGATAAGGTAGGGATAGTTGTAGCGCGTTTGCCAAAACGCGCTACAGCTAATCTGAATAGCAGTAGCGCTTTGCATATAAACCGCTACTGCTAAGTGTAACTATACAAAAAATACGTCAATGCAAAAATACATTGGCCATCAATGATCTTTTTGTGTACAATCTGAATTGTCAATATGAGTCCTCTCCAGTAGGAACCGGAGAGGACTCATATTGCGGCCACAAATTTTACACATAGAGTTCATTGAAGACCAACTGGTTGTGGTAGTTTCAGAAATAACATATTTAACGTGGTAAACACCCTGTTCACGGAGCGAGGTGGGACTAAACTTGTGGGCTGATCTTAGTAGTAGCGGTTTTCCTAGAAGCACGCTGCTTCTAACTTCTATTGCAGTAGCGCTGTTCAGTATAGCGCGCTACTGCTATAACTAGCAGGGGGCGAGGTCATAGGCAATTATAGCAGTAGCGCGGTTTGTGGTGGACGCGCTACTGCTATTTTCCTGTCAGCAGCGCGTTTTGATAACACGTGCTGCTGCTAAATAGTAGTAGTGTGGTATTTTGAGGAGCACTGCTGGTAAGATTCTGTGTATAGGCTTTTCCCTAGCAGTGAGTGCTTTACTATGCCCAAATAACCATCCTCCACCAAATGCCAGCTCAATCCGTTCATTAGTTTGAGCCCGTCTTCAACATTCATATTTATGTCCAGTGTGGTACTTTGCAAAGCAAGTACCACCTAGGCTCCTCCTTTTGAGCTGAAAATTTGTGAAGACGGTCTTCTTAGTAACTGATCATCCTCAGCCAAAACTCATGCCCATTAGCCATGCACATTTCTCGTACCACTAATCAAACACTTGGCTGCTAATTCATGTTTGAGCATCGATCGGTCTCCTCATGAGAATCTTATGTTGTAATTTTATTCCTAGCACCTACATGGGGAGTGCCCAACCCACTAGACATGCCTAGACCGCCCAAAACACATGGCAATGCCACGGTCACGTGGTGACCACGTGGCGGGCATGCGAGTTTACGCGCTCTAGAGTTGGGGCCCTCGGCCACCGCCCAAACCTCGACGTATCTCCACCAAACCATGTATTTATGACTAAATAGGTACTTATGTAACTAGAAATGATTTTTGGAGAAAATAAATAGCAAACTATGAGGCAGCTGCCGTTCAAATTTGATCCGCTCCCAACTAAATCGGCGGAAATTTGTCTTTTTCATGAGAGGTGGATCAAAACTTTTTACACCCAACCATTTTGTCAATTGTGCATTAAATATGTCCTAGTATTCTAGAAAATTGATTTGGTCCAATTTTGCAACAATTATTTGGTAGGTCCTTCACAAAAAAACCTCCTTTTGGGCACTCGAAAAATGGAAAATGGTTTTTTCATCCAAAGAAATTGAAAACTTCCTTAGGCAACATTGTTTGCCATTCCAATATGCACCCTTGTGCACAATATAAGATCATTTGAACAGACTATGCCATGAATGTGGCCATAAGATTGATCATTTGGCTTGAAGGCCATTGATCTCCACACGTGATAGCTCGTTTCTGAGAATACTTTTTTAAAATAATTGCCATATTACAAGTTTGCTATTTTTCCTGTGAACTTGTCCACATATAATGACACAGTGCGAAGGTTTCCCAATTTTTGAATTTTTTTGAATTTTTTATGCCCGTTTCAAAATGCGGTCAAAACGGCGGGAATGACCGTTCCTAGCTAGTGGTTGAATCTTGGATTTTTTTGGTGTTTCTTTGATTAAATAGATACTTATGTACCTAGAAATGATTTTCGGAAGAAATAAATAGCAAACTATGAGGCAGCTAAAGTTCAAATTTGACCCGCTTCCAACTAAATCGGCGGAAATTTGTCTTTTTCACTAGAAGTGGATCAAAACTTTTTACACCCAATCATTTGGTCAATTGTGCATTAAATATGGCCTAGTATTTTAGAAAAATGATTTGGTCCAATTTTGGAACAATTATTTGGTAGGTCCTTAAAAAAAACCTCCTTTTGGGCACTCAAAAAATGGAAAATGGTTTTTTCGTCCAAAGAAAATAAAAACTTCCTTAGGCAACATTGTTTGCCATTCCAATATGCACCATTGTGCACAATATGAGATCATTTGAACAAGCTATGCCATGAATGTGGCCATAAGATTGATCATTTTGCTTGAAAGCCATGAATCTTCATGCATGATAACTCGTTTCTGAGAATAATTTCCGTATTACAAGTTTATTATTTTTCCTGGAAGCTTGGTCACATATAATGGCACAATGCGAAGGTTTACCAATTTTCTGATTTTTTTTGAATTTTTTATGCCCATTTCAAAATACGGTCAAAACGGCGGGCTTGACCATTCCTAGCTAGTTGTTGAATCTTGGAAAACTTTTGGTGTTTCTCTGATTAAATAGATACTTATGTACCTATAAATGATTTTTGGAAAAAATAAAGAGCAAACTATGAGGCAGCTCCAGTTCAAATTTGACCCGCTTCCTACTAAATCTGCAAGAATTTGTCGTTTTCACCAGAGGTGGATCAAAACTTTTGACACCCAACCATTTTGTCAATTGTGAATCAAATATGGACTAGTATTTTAGAAAAATGATTTAGTCCAATTTTGCAAAAAATATATGGTAGGTCCTTCACAAAAAGAACTCAACTCGGGCAGGAAAATGGAAAATGAATTTTCCTTGCAAAGAAAATGAAAACTCCCTTAGGCAACATTGTTTGGAATTCCAAGATGCACCCTTGTGCATAATATAAGATCATTTGAATAAACTATGCCATGAATGTCGCCATAAGATTGATCATTTGGCTTGAAAACCCTGAATCTTCACGCGTGATTGCTCATTTCTGAGAACACTTTTTTAAAATAATTGTCGTATTACAAGTTTATTATTTTTTCTGCCAACTTGGTCATATATAATGACACAATGCAAAGGTTTTTCAATTTTTTGATTTTTTTTGAATTTTTTATGCCCGTTTCAAAATGCGGTCAAAACGGCGGGCATGACCGTTCCTAGCTAGTGGTTGAATCTTGGAAAACTTTTGATGTTTCTCTGATTAAATAGATACTTTTGTACCTAAAAATGATTTTTGGGAAAAATAAATAGCAAACTATGAGGCAGCCGGAGTTCAAATTTGACCCGCTTCCAGCTGAATCGGCGGAAATTTCGTCTTTCACTAGAGGCCGCTCGAATCTTTTCACACCCAATTATTTGGTCAATTATGCATTAAATATGGCATAGTATTTTAGAAAAATGATTTGGTCTAATTTTGCAACTAATAGATGGTAGATCCTTCACAAAAAAACCCGATTATTAGCACTCCAAAAATTAAAAAAATGATTTTTTGTGCAAAGAAAACGAAAACCCCTAAAATCAACATTGTTTCTCATCCCAAGATACACACTTGTGCAAAATATTGGGTCATTTAAAAAAATATAAGCGGGTAATATGTGGAATTTTTACCTAGAATAAGAGGGTACAAAATATAAAAAAATAAAACAAAAAACAAAATTACACAAGCTAAATGATGATTGGTGGAATCCGGTGTGGCATGGATCAGTGACGTGGCAAACATCCATCCATCGATCAATTCATCCAGCCCACCGCAGAAAGCATCAATCCATCGATCCATTCATCCAGCCTCTCTCCCTCTTGCCTGAACCCTAGAGCTCTGTTCCTCCCTGCCGCCGCCACCTCCACCTCCCTCTCCCCGATCCAGACCCAGCCACCACCATAGCGCCAGCCAGAGCAGCCACCGGCGATGGCAACAACGATGCTAGACCCCGCCGGATCCGGGATCAGGGCGGCGCATAGCGCTTCCTCCCGTGAGATCCGGGACCCAGCCGCCTATCTGGATCGAGTAGCTCCTCTTCCCGCTGCATCGTCTTCCCATCCAGATCGAGCAGTTCCACCGGGCTCTCCTCTGGCCGCTGCACCGTCTCCACCGACAGTATTTGGTGCTCCTCGCGCAACACACCCACAAGCACGCGGCTAACCCTAGCCGCCGCCGTGGATGTCGTCTCTTCCCTGACGTCCTTGGCGAGGTTCGTCTTGTCCCCATCCCCTCCTCCTCCTCCTCCTCTGCCTTTCCCTTCCCTCTCCATCACCTTGCGGCCTCTCTGTCTAACAGGGAATGAATAGGAGCTCCGTCCAAGGCCATGGACACCACCAGCAGAAGCTCCACCTCGGATCTCGCGACCTCGTCGATCGGATCCAGCCGGTCCCCACCTCTGTGCCAAGATCCTCCCCTCCCTCCCACACACTCTGCATCCGCTACGGCCGCCACAACTTCCACCTCCAGAAGCACCTGCTCCTCTTGCGGTTACCCGGCCGCCCGCATTTCAGTATTCAACAACAAACTAATTGCCCCACAATTTTAGGTTGAGTGTCATGTACCCAATTTTGCCAACGTATTCATTTTATGAACGATAACTGAATGCATGATGCCCACATCCTTCTTTTCCCTAGAAAAGTTGCATGCATTGATGTAAAAAGATAACTGAAAGCAGTTTCATACAATCTTGTTTATATGTCCATTGCATGCACTGATGTAGAAAGATAACTGAAAGCAGTTTCATGCAATGATGTTTATATGTCCATTTGTGGCAGATGCTTCCATTGCAACATACTGAAATTGTTTCGATCGTTTATGTCTAATGTTTTCCATGGTAGCTGAAAGATGATTCCAACTAAACTAAAATGTGTTTCAACCGAACATGAAAATATTGCAGGGATAACATTTGTTTCAGATTAGATGAAATTTTGTCTTAGAAGTAAGAAGAGGATTTACATCCACCTATGTACAATAAAATGGCTATGTATTAAAACTGTTGTAGTTTGGCTTTTGTAAGTGGAACACTAGAATCAGGTCTTACTTGTAGCTGAATCTTCCACCTTTGCCTGGAAAGCATTAGTGTGGCGATAGAGCGAACGAGCTCTCCTGCTCACGCTACATGTGCCAACCATGGATTCTGTTGACGCTAGCATGCTTTATTTGTTTTCGAGCCCAACCATGGACTGTACGTACTAAGCTAGCTGAAGCGCACATACACATCCATCTTAATTGATATCTGTAGATATTAGCAGTAGCACGTGTGTGTCTCCTATACTCGCTTGCTTACTTTCTATACTAGATCAACAACACTAGCTTCTAGCTCCTCTCATGTGAGTCCGTCTCCTACCTTCTAGCTCCCTCTCTTGTGCTGCTATAGTAGTACCTTGCTCTGTTTCATGTGCATGGGTGTTTTTTTTTGTACTTTCCATGCTTGTGTCATGGAAAAGATCATTCCTATTTACAAGTAATGATGATTTGGAGTAGGTGGTACGTTTCCTTGCATCACCAGCAAACATTGCTTGCATCTGTAAGACAGTATGATGAATGAATGATTGATTCTAGCATGGTTGCACCACACTGCAGTTGGCCATCAGGGGAGTCACCTGGCTACATCTGTTTGTCTATGAGTAGAGTTGTGCATTTGCATTGATTGTTGTTGTGTTGCCTGCACAGATTGCATTAAAAAAAGTGTTGTTTGGAGTTCTAGTCTTTCATTTGCACCGAGTTGTAATTTAACAGATATGCTTCTTGGCCATTAAAACACTTGCTCCTAGAATTGACAACACCATGGTTTAGATTTATGTTCTACCTATCAAGAATGTGATACTACACATGGTTTTATCTCCTAGTTTCTTGAACATGGTTGTTAATTGTTGCTACTATCTAGTAGCTGGTATTTGATCTTCGGTATTTTTTTACCAATGCATGTTGCAAACAACCCTATCGTTTAAAATGCTATTTCTTTCGTTAGTATAGGCATGTGAACCTCCATGGCCGGCTGCTATGGCTGGGCAGACTACTTCCTCCTCGTCCACAACCTTGGCTTCTCCCTCTGCAAAATGACTGTTGTTTGGCGTTGGTGGCTTCCCCATCCTTGGTTCTGGTGAGTCCCTTGCCTCCTATCTCTTCCCCTTTCCTGAGATGGTCTGGACATTGAGCCGTGACTTACTGTGATGCCAGCGATGATTCAATTTTTGCATCTGTGGTGGTGGTCTTCTGGCCACCACAATCTTGTTAATTGTTATTGCGATCATCTTTCTTTTCGATGAACTATGCCACAATATGTGTTTTGCAAGGTTCAGTGGCTACTAAGTTTTGATTATTTGCAACTTGTATATCCTTGTTGGTTTATTGTACGTTCTAAAAAGCCATGAACAGTCTTCACTTATATAGCCATCACCTTTATTTTTTTTGTTTTGTTCTGTGCTCACTAGTGATACCTGACTAAGGTTCGCTGAATATAGGAGCAGACTGTAGGTGAAGAAAAATTATAACCTGAAAGTAATCATATGTACTACTCCCTCTGTCCCATAATATAATTATTGGTACATAATTTTCTTTACTTGTACACATACAATAGATAGAGGTGACATGTGGTTATATTCTGTTGTAAGATTATTCTATTTTTCTCTTAACTAGCTATTCGTTGTGGTTGTTACTCTTACATGTACATATACTTCAGGATTTAGTCCCTATCTGCTTTGTATATTTGTTTTTATTTTGTTTCTAACTCTTTTGGTTTAGTGTTAGATGCCTTGGTTCAGCCTCTACAAACATACCCGAAAATGGTGTTTCCCCTCATTTACAAGAGCTCGAGCAAAGTGAACTAGGAAGTATATTTGAAGTTCTAAGCCGTGTAGCAAAGAGTTATATGTTCTGTCTTATGTGTAATAGACTGGAATGATTTGAATAATATTGTAATAGACTATGTACAGATTGTAGTTGACTTATTTATCCTTCTTTGACGAACTACATTTGTTATGTGCTGTTTGAAATATTCATTATGTGGTTTCAAAGCGTGTGAAATGGAACCTGAATCATGGAGCCCACTTATGAAATCACTTTGGAATTTTCTGTCATGTGGGTCTAATGTGTGAGATTATGACAAGTGGTATCCATCTGATTGGTGGGACCAGCAACAAAATATAATGGCCTAGGCCCAAACAAATGTTAAAAGGCCACGACCAAGAAATAAATAAAAGACTGAAATGTTGGGCTTGACCCATGTAACTGAAAAGAATTCATAGGTAAAGGCCGAATTGTTGGGCTCGGCCCATGTAAAACACCGAATTGGACTGGGCTAATTCTTGTGCCACATCAGCTTGCCACGCTGGATGCCTACGTGGCCTGGGGAGGTTCCTAGTGACCAAAAATTTGGTCAAAGAACCAACGACCTTTTACAGAAGGTCAATAATTTCAGTTTACGACCGCCAGCTTTTGACCTTATGGTTTTGGTCACAGAAAGGTTGCAATTGAAAAACTATGACCTTTCAGAGACCAATAGTGAGGGTCACAAGTTGACATATTTCTTGTAGTGATATAGGCTAGACATCTAGGGTTTAGCCATTACGATCTCGAGGTAGATCAACTCTTGTAACCCCTATACTCATCAAAGTCAATCAAGCAGGAAGTAGGGTATTACCTCCATCAAGAGGGCCCGAACCTAGGTAAACATCGTGACCCCTGCCTCATGTTACCTTGGATCCTTAGACGCACAGTTCGAGACCCCCTACCCGATATCTACCGGTTTTGACACCGATACCAGCTCCGAGAGGACGGTGCACATCGGCTTCCTCCTTCGCCGACAGCGACAACGTCAATGCTGCACCTCCTCACATCCCGCAGCGGACGTGATTCAGCCAGATTTGTGACCACCGGTGAGGAGAGAGATTGAGTGGACACTGTCATCTTGTTTTGAAATGGAGAAGGTGAGAGAGCGAGACGCGAGAAACCCTATCAAACAAGAGGCTATATATATACAATGTAGTAAAAAAATCTCTCCATAGCAGTGGTTTTAAATAGAGTACGCACGTTCCCGGAAAAAATAAACAAAAATTGGCGGACAATTTTTTTAACGTACCAAGAAAGAAAACTCGATCAAAAACACGCCCCCGCTTCCAGGTCGCTAGAGTCGTCGCACACACACATAGACATGCATATCCATGTTTACGTAACATTCCATCTCCATCTCCAATCATATTTTTCCAACTGGCACATTATTTATGTTGTGAATTATATATGCAGCAATATTAACATACAACATCTCTTGTTTGCGGGCGTCCGGACCGCTACCACGCCTGCTCCTGACCAACACAAACCCTCTTCCACACCCGAGCGTGCTTCCCTCCCGAAATGGTTATTGCCGCATTCATGCCTGGCCAGAGCAAACGTGACCTCTCACTGGCGCCGGCATTGAAGTGGTGCGCCGACCGAGAGAGCGTCGCCCATGCCGCTTCCTGGTGCACGCGACTGCTCCGCGTTCAATTGTCGCAATAGCCGACCATAACATGCATGTAAAAAGTACTTGGGAGTCCGTGCTACAGCTAGTTGTCTGATATGTCTCCAACGTATCTATAATTTATGAAGTATTCATGCCATGTTTACTATAATTTTACATGGTTTTGGTATGATTTGCATGGAACCAACACGGACTGACGCTGTTTTCAACAGAACTACCGTGGTGTTGTTTCTTGTGCAGAAATGAAATTTCTCCAAATGAGCTGAAACTTTTTGACAATATTTTTTGGAACAAAAGGGACCCTCGAAGCTTCGTGGGAGGGCCAGAAGAGCCACAATGAGAGCACGACCCACCGTGGCGCGCCTGGGCCCTTGCCCGTGCCCCGGTGTATCGTTCTTACCTTGAGGCCCATCTGGACGTGAGACTGACGCCAAAAATTCCTATAAATAGAGAAACCATCAGAAATAACCCTAGATCAGATGTTCTGCCAACGCAGGCCTCAGTAGCTACCGAAAACCAATCTAGACCCTGTTCCGGCACCCTGCCAGAGGGGGGAATCATCTCCGGTGGCCATCTTCATCATCCCGGCGGCCACCACGATGAGGAGGGAGTAGTCCACCTTGGGCTGAGGGTTCGTACCAGTAGCTATGTGTTTAGTCTCTCTCTCTCTCGCGCATGATCTTGAGATATCACAATCTTGATGTATCATGGGCTTTGTTAACCTAGATGGATCATATGATGTTTCTCCCCTCTCTACTCTTGTTGTGATGAATTGAGTCTTTACCCTTTGAAGTTTTGTCTTGTTAGATTGAATGTTCAGATCTGAGAACACATGATATATGTCTCGAATATGAATACCAATGGTGACCATTGTTCAGGAAATCGTTAACTGGTAGTTGCTCGGTTGGCTGGCGAGTAGGGGATTAATAGGCTAATTGGCAAGTTAATCGGCCACTTAATCAATTAATCGGACAAGTTATCGGTTTATCGGCTACTCAGTGATCCTATGTGTAGGGATTAATCGACAAGTTAACTGGTTAATCGGATGAATTCTTGAACAGGGATGGTGACAATTGGGTATTATTTTGATTCACTGGATATATGTTATGGCACTGAACTTCCGGATTCCCGCGGGGACTTTGGGGTAATCTATGCATAGGGCTTGATAAACTTTTTTATTATCTTTTCTCTGATAGAAACTTTGGGGTCTCCTTGTAGTTCTTTGTGTGGATTGAGTATTATGAATCTGAAATTGTTTGATACATATCGTATAATTAAATCATGGGTACTCGCGGTGACATTGGGGTATATAGGTGACATTAGATTTGGTTGACATGCATCATATGGTGTTATTTTAGTACGAATACTTGATTAAATCGATCGAAAAGAAATTTTAGTATGAACTCTAGGATAGATTGATCGGAAAGAATAGCTTTGAGGTGGTTTCGTACCCTACAAACAATTTCTATCTTTTGTTCTCCGCTAATAGGAACTCAGGAGTGATTCTTTATTGCACTTTGAGGGATAATCATATGATCCAACTAAGTTAGCATTGTTGAGAGATTGCACTAGTGGAAGTATACACCCTAGGCCTCATTTTCCATCATTGCAATACCGTTTCTACTCCATTTTACTATTTACTACCTTGCTATTTTTTATTGTTCGCACTACAAAAACTCTTATCTACTATCCATACTACACTTTTATCACCATCTCTTTGCCGAACTAGTGCACCTATACAATTTTCCATTGTATTGGGTGTGTTGGGGACACAAGAGATTTCTTGTATTTCATTGCAGAGTTGCTCGAGAGAGACTATCTTCACCCTACGCCTTCCATGGATTGATAAACCTTAGGTCATCCACTTGAGGGAAAATTGCTATGGTCCTACAAAACTCTGCGCTTGGAGGCCCAACACGAGTCTACAGGAATAAAGTTGCATAGTAGACATCAAGCTCTTTTCTAGCGCCGTTGCCAGGGAGGTGAGTGCTTGAAGGTATATCTTTAGATCTTGCAATTGAATCTTTTATTTTCTTGTTTCATCACTAGTTTGGTTTATAAAGAAAAACTACATAAAATGGAATTGAGGTTGCACCATATTATTGATCATCTTTATAATGTCTTTCGTGAAAATGATGGAAAGGAAAATTGTCCTCAATTGATAGAAGAAGAACTCTTATAAAATGTTTGACCAAAAATCTTCGAATGATGAGCATGATTGCAATGTAGTTGGTATGAATTCTTTGAATATCCATGATGCTAATGATATGCAAAGCCATAAGCTTGGGGATGCTATGTTTGATGAAGATGATATTTTCATTTCCCCAAGTTTTGATGTGCAAATTTGTTATAATCGTAGCATGCGTCCTATTTATGATGATTATAATGATGAAAGTGGATTTGGAGAGGTCATGAATTAATTTAATGATGAGTCCACTACTTTGGAAGAGGTTTCAATTGACTATGATGAGAACAAAGTTGCTACTTACACTACTAGGAAAAGGCCTACTAATGGCGCACCGGTTTTGCCTACTAATGGCGCATTACCAGTGCGCCATTAGTACCACACCACTAGTATTTTTTTACTAATGGCGCACCACTGGTGCGCCATTAGTATCTGGTATACTAATGGCGCACCAAGCAGTGAGACATTAGTATGTAACACCATGCGCCATTAGTGTGCCTCCCGGGGGGCCATACGTAAGCATGTGCTTTGTCACACTAATGGCGCATTCTGTGTTGATGCGCCATTAGTATCCTTTGGCATAGTAATGGAGCACCTGGTGGTGATGCGCCATTAGTATGAATATTTGTTTTTTTTACTTTTCTGATTTTTGCACAGGTTACAAAATATATTATTGGACAGAATATAGACAGCAGCACAGAGCAACATCAGATTCATCGAATACAACAGAAGATTAGTCTCCGAATACAATTCATCATATTAGTCTCCGAATTCAAAATACCGAACAAAGATAAAACATTACAAGTCTCAAGACCGCGAGTATCGAGTTTGTCTTCACATTACAAGTCGATATCGATCATCTAAACTACCATCACATAGAAGAGAGTTGTGGTCATCACGATGAGCATCATCGCGATCAAACTGGTCTTGATCCGGTTCCTCCAACACTCCCTCCTCTCTCCCGCTAAATAGCGGGCATATCTAGATTCGGCCTCCGCCCTAGTGGTGTACCCTTTGTAACTGTTACCGCTGAAACGGTGAACCTGTCTCTGACACTCCTCCCAGTCGGCGTAGACTCTGAGAACCTTACCTTTGTACACGACATACGACGACATCTCTATGCACAAGCCAAACAACAGACAATACATAAGCAATATGTAAGTATGCAACAAAAGGACCGGAAGAGAAAAGCAAGACATTAATAGCATGATTCATGGTCCTACTAATAAATAGCGCCAATTACATCTAAGTTGAACGACTGTCCAAACCAAAGAGACATACGAATTCATTAAAGTTTAATTACAACATGAGCCAATCAATGTTTCGGAACTACACATCACTACTTTCGACTCGACTCATCGGACAGGAGCGTGGATGAAGCTGCCGTCTGTCGTGATGGTCATGAAATCGCGGTCGTTGTCACCCTGCACTTGTAGCATTCCATCTATCTCATTGTTGGACGGTTGATATCTGAGGAAGAACTTCCCCGAGGTATGAAGGACATCTTGATGGATGATGTCCGCAAACTCCGACTGGATGCGAAAGAATTCTTGTCTGAAGTCCGCGTCCTGGATTGCCGACAAGTTCGCGGCCCAATCTTTGAGATTATCTGGTAGCAGAAGGTGATGATGGTCCCTTACGATCGCCCGCATGTGATGGAGGGCGTAGTAGGCATCCTTCTGACCGCCAGGTGGCTGCTTGACGCGGTAGAACTTCGTATTGTGTGAGAACATGTGCTTGCCGTACTTACGAACTGCCCTGGTGAAGGTGCCTCCAGATTTGGTGTAGCCGGGGAGAACATCATCAAGAACTTTCTTGACATTTGTGTAGTCTATCTCGGAGTTACGGTTCGGGTCGAAATACGTGGCCATGGAATATTTCGGGCTTAAGAGGATGAGTGTGCAATGTGTGTCACTGCACAGAACACGGAATGTTAGAAAAAAAAGAACGATCGAAATCTAAGAAATCATATCTTACGGGGCGGTTAAGGGATGAATTACTCGGGAAAGTAAGCCACAAGGAAGTTATCCTTATCCGGGTTTGCCAGAATGACGCCTTCGAGGTGTGAAATTGCAACTTGGCGGTCCCCAGCGCTGGTCAAGTGCTTGGCACGCATGTAGAAGGGGTCAACTATCACGATGTCCGGGGTCTTGTCTCTAATGATCCGCTTCTCCATACTCAGCGAAAACAGCCGAATGAAGGTGTAGTGCAGTGGATGAAGGTTAAACATAGCAAAGATGTCATCAAACTGCAGGACGATCGTACCCCCGATGTCGCCATCCACAAAGCCCTTGCGCTCTGGCACCTTGGCCACGAAAACCGGGTATGCCACATCATTCTCTCTGAGATGCCGCTTCTCCAAAGAAAGAACATTGTCGTGCAGACTCCGCATAGCACCGGTTGCAGCATTGAGCATATTTAGCGGTAGCATCACCCTACCCACCACATGCACCCTCCTCGAGATATCCTTAGGTGAAGGTGGCCCGTCCTGAGCACGGATCGAACTCGGTGCCGGCTGGCTCGCACCGGCGCCCTTGTTAGTCTTTCGTTTCCGTCCCTTCTTATTGATCTCCTATAATGGGACCGAGTTCTGCTCACAGACCACCTTCTTGAGCGTGTTGGGGCTGATAATATTTCGCACCTCAGCTATCTGAGGCTCGGCGAAGGCGGGAGATGGACGCGTCTCCTGAGAACTGAACGCCAGACGACGCCTGTTGCAATTGGATTTCTCCGCCATACCAGCTAGATTGCGGTCGTCTTGGTTGGGTTCTTGGGAAAGAGGCCCGCAGAACTCATCAGCGTACCCATGTTCGTCAAAGTACTTATAGACTTTGGTAAATGTACAGTCGTCATTGTCGTCGTCGTCCGGATCCTGTGCCATAGGGCTGTTCGGATCCTGTGCCATAGGGATGTCCGGCAGGTCCGGTAGCGTTGCGGCGTTCTTGCCATGGCTTGGCGCCGGCACGACTGGCGGTCTTGTCTGTGGGGTGGTGTCCCCCGCCCCCAAACGAATCTGGCTCTTCGGCCAAAGCAGGGGCCTGTTTACGCAGGTGCTGAGGGTCATCTCATCTTCTTCGTCGGCCCCAGCGGGTCGAATCGGAGGTAACAGCTCGTCGTAGCCTGGCAGCACCCGAACCACTTCAACCCTATACACTGTGGGTGGCATCGGATTACCGTGGAACATGGGGTTGCCCGGTTGAACGATTCTGCCCTTGGCGACATCGACCAACTCGGTACCCATGAAGTGCATAAGAGTGCAAGGAACGTCGGCGGCGCCTTGCGAAAACATGTACAGGGCATCAGGGATGCCCAGTCAAAGGCAAGGAGATGAAGTCATCGGCCGAGAGGCTTAGTTACCGTGATGCCGTCGAGCTTGGCTAATGTCGAGGCACCACCAACGGCGGGCGTGCAACTGACGGAGGGGGCGCTTGCTAGCGAGGTGCCGGCCGGCGTACACCCGGGTGCATTAAGCTCCAATGCCCGTGCCGGCGCCGGAAACACGAATACCGCCTCCGCCGGAGACACCAATGGCACCGCCGGCGGAGACACCAATGGCGCCGCCTGCGTGCTGTGCGAGTTGCTGGCCGTGAAGCTGGGAACCGGGGGAGGCCCCTGTTGGCCGCCCGCAATCCACGTCGCCAGCCCATGAATCAACGTAGGCACCATGGCATTGAGCTTCGTTCCTAGTTGTTGTTCCACTTGCTCTTGGACAAGCTCCGAAATCCGTGCCACTTGTGCCTTGAGTACTTCAACATCGCGCGTCTGGCTTTTCGAGCTAGTCTTTTTCTCCTTCCGCACACCAGTGGTATGGTATGACCCCCATTTTGTGGACAAGCCTTTGCCGGCCACACGACCAGCTGACGTCGGCTTAGTGAGCTTATCCTTGTTTTTCATTACGTTCAACGCCCTATTTAAAGGGGTGTCCAAAGGGGAGCTCTGAGACGATCCCGTGCTACTGCTTTCAGTGTCCTGCGAAAGGAACGTGAACCATTTAGAAATATTGGGGATTAATTAGAGTGCAACCATATGGAGCTAATTACGCGGGGGTGTATTCCTTACCAAAACAAGCTCAAGCGCCCTGGTCTTCGGATCCATTGTAAGCTCCTTTGTTATCGGGTCCTCCTTTTACCGAGCCCTGACAAAGTTCCTAGTCTGCTTGTCACCGATGTATTTCTCGAAGCGGGGTGGTAGGCCTTGCTCGGCACGCTCTGCGTCCTCCTTGTCCCATATAGGCTCCGCCACTCTGTAACCGCCGGGACCGAGTTTGTGTTCCCCTAAGTTCAACTCCCGCATTTCTTTCCCCCACTGACTTGATTCGGAGGTTGCGCTGCTCTCGCACTTGATCTTGAACTCCTTGTACTCATCTTCGCTCATCAAAGGATATTTTGCCTTGATCTTCCCATAACTATCACCTTTATCAATCATTCTCTTCACCGCGCTTCTCCAAGTAGACAGGGCCGTGCTCATCCGCGTGAGGGCGGCACTGTTCATTTTATTTCCTGAGAGGCGTGTGTTTTCAAATTCGGTAGGGAACTTGTATCATTCGTGCAGCTTCGTGAAGAGGAGGTTGCGCAAATTCCCGTGGTCCTTATGCCTAAGGTTATCGGTGTTTATCGAGATGGTGCTCCGGAGAATGCACCCGAGCTGAAGCGAGTACCCCTTGACTATATGTTTGGGCTCTGTTGGATGCCCGTCGGAGTCCACTTGAGTGAATTCCTCCTTGAGGGTGCGGAGCGCATTCGGGCGCCGTTCCTTCCTTTGCTTCTTCGGTTGGCTGCCATCTGTGTGTGCGCCGCCATCATCAGTGGTGGCATCCTCGGCGGCACCATCAGTGGTGTCATCCCCTATGCCACTAGGGGTTGTGTAGTCAGGATCGGTGTCTTCCGCGGCGTCCTCATAGCGGTGAGGTTGTTCCTCCATCTCCTAGGACAGCTCCCAGAATGGCTTGCCGCCTGAACCGTCGGCCTCATCGTGGTTGGCCATGTTTCGCTCTAAATAGGAAAATAGTTTGGTCAAAAAGTTGGTTATTGTCAAGGAACAAGATCATGGTCTCATCATTTAGGGTTTGTCGACACCGAGGCATCCTAAAAGCTAAGCTTTTATCATTTAGGGTTTGTCGACGCCGAGGCACCCTAAAAGCCTAAGCGTACATCATTTAGGTTCTCATCGACACCGAGGCATCTGGGCAGCCAAGTTAAGTTTTCATCATTTAGGGTTTATCGATGCCGAGGCACCCTAGGTTGGGCCTAATCACTTGGCTCTAATCACTTGGCTCTATTGCCACCTATGTTGTGTCTATCATCTAGGGTTTATCGATGCTAAGGAGAATTCTAAGTTGGGCCTAATCACTTGGCTCTATTCCCACCTATGGTTTAATGCAGCAAGAATGGCGGTGCAGTTGATCCTACTTAACTAAGTACTAAGATACCCGGCCCATGCATTAGTCGCAAGTACCCCATATGTCCTATTTTTAGCAAAGCCATGCTAAAATTCACGAAAAATTTCAGCATGACCTTTGCTGAAAATAGGACATATGGAGTACCCGAATTTGCCGGAACAGAAGTTAATCGACATTCCGGCAAACTCAAGGGCCTCTCGGGGTACCTACAAAATCATTATCCCCGCGTAATGAAGTCCCCAATGGGTCATTTCAGAAGATCACAAGTAGCATCATCACAAGTACAAATTCATCACAAGTACAACAACAGCAGAAGTGAATACAGGCATAACTGCAGCAGCAGCAGCTTTATTCTTCTTCTTCATAAAGACTAATTGTCTAAGTGAGCAATACAGCGACAGTGTGAACAAATAAAAACACAAACTACACCTACATATTTGGGTACCTCTATGGTATTAACATGCCATTCTCTGCCTAGAGCTACTGTAGCACGATCTATTCTGCTTACTACTAAAGTTATAGCAGTATCATGTTTTCATAACCAACTAGTTACCATTAAGTTCAAATACTATCCACAAAACCACAACAAAAGTAGCACAAAATCATTCAAGTACCAGTGTTTAACTAAAACTTGGTGTGAATAAGATCCTCTCTCAGTACTTCATACCAATAATCAAAACCCCAAAACCTGACCCCAACTAGTTACCATAAGGTCAAATACTGTCCACAAAACCATAACAGAAGTAGCACAAAATTATTCAAGTATCATTGTTTAACTAAAACTTGGTGTAAATAAGGTAATAAAAGCAAATTATCCTAGCCAACATGGGTTTTCAGGAAATATTGAGACGTCGCACTTCTGATCGACTACTGAGGTACATTCTCAACTAGCATAGTTTGTTTACCTTCTATTCCTATGTGGTTCATTACTTGATTTCCTTTCAGCCTCAAAGTTTTTGTTTGTTGTGGTCATATTATGCTTTTGGCAACCACTAGAAATGTAAAAGATTTTTTGTGGACTTGGGAAGAAAAGAACCAACTTTCATCAAAGAAATAAAAATAAGATCATGAGCAAAATAGTAGTTAGGGTACTGTCATTTATAGGACCATTTAACATTGGCTATGCATTTCTTGGCTGCAACAATCACTGAGTATGAAATAGGTAGAATAGAATGTATTTTTCTCACTTGGGAAAGTAATCAGTTACAACAACTTCAATATTTTGTGTATCTAAATATTTGCATAAATTCCTACCATCATCCATGAGCAGCACCACATAGCAGTTCGCAGAGCAGAACATGAGGCAGTTAGCTACTGACAGAGCTTTTTGGCCAACACTCATAACACTGATCAACATTTCTCTAACTCAGACTACTTTACACTGATCAACTGTTCTAATGGAGGAGAGGAGGAACAGCTGAGGTGGCTACTCACATCTTCTTTTGGTGGGTGTTGAGGTAGGACTTCTCGCAGTACTCGGAGGCGGAGTAGAGCTGCGGCCGTAGGTTCTTGAGCTCCTGCATCAAGCATGGCCACAATGCTCAGTTTATCTACCATAGAAAGTTTAGCAGAAACAAAAGCAACACACACATGTCTATGAAGTATCTGAATTTTGCAACTTTATTGTGTCTGAAATAGCTTTACTCGATGGTGAACATGTAGATCTCAGTTTCAAACTGGAATAATTTACAAGCAGGTCTAGCTGTTGTCCGTCCGTTCGTCGAGGAGCCCGACCATCGAGGAGCGCGGGGAGGCTCGCGCCGTCGTCCGTCTGAGGAGGTCGCGGGCTCGAGGGGGAGGAAGGGGAGAGGGAGGCGGCGGAGGCGTGTGGGCGGCTGCGGCGCAGTGGGTCGGGGCAACGGCGGCGGCGGCGCGATGGAGGGAGGGGACGAGGGAAGGAGCGGCGCGGTGGATCGAGGGAGAGGGAACTGGCGAGGGGAAGAGGGAAGGGGGATCGGGCGAAGGGCTATCCAGCTAGACACTATAGCAATGGCGCACCACCCTCTGGTGCGCCATTAGTAGTTTTTTTTCCTTATAGCAATGGCGCACCCACCTCTGGTGCGCCATTAGTAACTTTTTTTTCTGATAGCAATGGCGCACCCACCTAGGATGCGCCATTAGTAACTTTTTTTCCTTATTTCTTGTTGCATCTAATAATTTGTTTTTTTATCAAATTTGTTATTTTCATGAGGACTAGAACAGAAGATATCATCAAATATCATCAATTTTTTTGAAAATATCATCAATTTTTGTTAATTCAAAATATCATCAAATTTGTTATTTGAAAATATCATCAAAAAGTCGGGAAGGGTGCGGGGTGTCGGCGGCGGCGGTGGAGCGGGGGAGGGTGCGGGGGGTGCTCGGCGGCGAGGGGGATCTAGCAAGGGGGATCGGATAGCTATCGAGAGGGAGGGGGATCGAGATCGAGTATCCTCATGAATATTCAATATTTTTTCATATTGAATATGAAAAAATATCATCAAATTTGAAAAAATATTCATGAATTCAAAAAGTGCCCATGAAATTTAAAAATATTCATGATATCAAAAAGTGCCCGAGAAATGAAGACGACGATTTAAATACAATCGATCTTAGCTAGCTATCTGTTCACAATCTTCTTGCCCTTCTTTTTCGCAAATTCAGTTCTTCAGTGGAACGGACGTCCTTTAGGTAGGGTGGTCCTGCTTCTTCTTGTGGTGTGTGCTGCTACTTCATCATCGTCGTCATGTTCGATCTTCGGGTCGCCGTACTTGTCGAAGTCTTGCTCATTGGCTACTCCATCCATTCCAATGATCTTCCTTTTGCCTCTCCTCACGACAACATGACTGGGCTTTGGCGGGTCGGTAATGAAGAAGCATTGGTCCACTTGGGAAGCCAGTACCCATGGCTCATTTTTCGCGGTGACGTGGATTTGGCTTCGGGTATAACCATGGTGGTGAAATACCGGTCTTCTTTTAGGACGCTCTTGGCCCATCTGACACGGAACGTCGGGACCTGCTCTCCAGCATAGCTCAGCTCCCAGATCTCCTCGATCCTTCCGTAGTATCTGTCCTTGTCGTTGCCGGTGTAGGATTCCATCGTTACCCCCGAGTTCTGATAACCATCGCTCTTCATGTCCTTGTTCTCGGGGTAGAATGTGTAGCCGTTGATATCGTACGCCTCATAGGTCATCAGGTTGTGCTCGGTGTCCTGTGACAAGGCGAATCTGAGTTGTTCTTCCGCGGAACAATCCTCATGTAAAGGGTACAACAGAAGCTTCTACTTGAACCAACGCGTGAAACATGAGTTGCGCTCTTTGATTATATCTCCGTCCGTCCTTTGTTAGCCTCGGTCATTGTACGTCTTCTCAATAAAGGTTTTGTGCTCTACCACCCAAGGATCGACCACGTCTATGTGTTGTAGCGCGACTAGGTTTGCTCTTTCAAAGTGGGCGAGTCGACCCTCGAAGTCGACATGCATTTCACGGCGACCCTCGTGGTGACCCCATCCAGCGAGCCTGCCGAGGTGCCTGTTGACGGGTAGACCAACGGGGTTCTTGATGCCTAGATAATTCGTGCAGTAGGAGATGCACTCTTCGGTCAGAAAGCCCCTGGCTATACTTCCCTCTGGACGTGACATGTTGCGAACGTATCCTTTGATGACACAATTCATCCTTTCGGACGGCATCATGATGTGCAGGAACGTCGGCCCGAGTTGGATGATATCCTCCACGTATGGACTAGCAGATGCACCATAACATCGAAGAATGCGGGCGGGAAGTACATCTCAAGCTCGCATAGTATCACCACGATCTCTTCCTGTAGCCTTCTGAGGTGCCTCACGCCAATCGACTTCTGAGAGATGACGTTGAAAAAGTTGCATAGGCCAAATAGCGTTTCACGGACGTGCGCGTCCATGATCCCACGGATTGCAACTGGAAGTATCTGCATCATCAGCACATGACAGTCGTGAGACTTCATCCCACTAAACTTCTGCTTCGCTGGGTCTAGGTATCTGCTTATCTTCCCCGCGTAACCGTATGGAAGTTTTACTCCTAGGAGGCAGGTGAAAAACTGCTCGATCTCCTCCTGACTGAAAGTGAAGCACGCGGGAGGGTAGTCATTTCCGGTCTTCTTGGCCTTTTTGCCTTTGCGACGACTTTCTGTGTCCTGCTTCGCCTCATCATCATCATCATCATCATCATCATTAGCGTGAAGCTCCTGCCTGATGCCCATTGATTTCAAGTCTGCCCTTGCTTTCGGCCCATCTTTGGTCCTCTCTGGCATGTTGAGCAGGGTACCAAGCAGACTCTCGCACACGTTCTTCGTGATATGCATGACATCAAGGCTGGGAGGCACACGGTGGATCTTCCAGTACGACAAGTCCCAGAAAACATACCTCGTTTTCCATACCTTTAGCAGCGGCTCTGGCGCCTTTCGCTTCTTTCAAGGCTCTGGCGCCTTTTTCTTCTTTCCCGGCAGTGGGCAGTCTTTCCAATTTTCCAACAGCTCGTCTATTTCCTCGCCGCTCCTCGTACACGGGTGTTTTCGGGTTCGGTTTCACCATCGAACATATCCTTGCGTTTCCTCCACGGGTCATTGTCGCGAAGCCACCTTCGATGTCCCATGAACATGGTTTTCGAAGACCCGGGATCTCTATCTAGCTGGCGATACGTTGTGTCATCCATGCACCTTACGCATCCAGAAAATCCGTGGACTACCTGCCCCGCAAGATATCCGTAACCGAGATAGTCGTGCACCGTCGTGAGCAGTGCGGCTCTCATAGGGAAATATTCTTTCTCTGCGGCGTTCCACGTATTGGCTGGCGTTTTCCACGGCGTGTCTAGCTCCTTCTTCAGCAGCCCCAGATACAAATTGATGTCGTTCCCTGGTTGTTTCGGCCCTTCAATTAGCATACTCATGTGAATGTACTTCCTCTTCATGCACAACCAAGGGGGAAGGTTGTACATCCACACAAACACAGGCCAGGTGCTATGTGTGCTTCTCTGGCTGCCAAACAGATTGACTCCATCAGTGCTCGCGCGCAGCATGATGTTCCTTGGATCCTTCCCAAATGCTGGGTATTCGAAGTTCAACGCTTGCCACTGGCTCGCATCCTTAGGGTGACTCAGCATCTTGTCTTTTTTATTTATCTCCAGATCATTTCCGTCATCTTCCCGCTTCTTCTCCTTCCTATCCGCGTGCCAACGCAGGAGCTTTGCTACCTTAGGGTCCACAAAATACCGCTGCAAACGAGGAGTGATCGGAAAGTACCACACCGATTTTCGAGGAGCTTTCTTCCTCTTCTTGTATTGAGTGACGCTGCACACCGGACATATGGTAGACTCCGCGTGCTCGTCCCGATAAATGATGCAATTGTTCATGCACACATGGTATTTCACGTGCGGTAAATCCAGAGGACACACGATTTTCTTTGCCTCCTCGAAACTGGTCGGGCACTTGTTCCCCCTGGGAAGACGTTCGTGCCAGAATGACATGTTCTCGTCGAAGCATGCGTCGGTCATTTTGTGTTTTACCTTCATCTCCAGAGCCATGAGCGTTACTTTTAGGTGGGTATCCTCGGGCCTGCATCCTTCATACAATGGAGAAACCGCGTCTATCTCCAGTTGATCCAGCTTGGCTTTCTCTCGGGCGGCAGCTCTTGCGTTATCCGTCTGCTTGACTAGCAGCTCTTGAATATGAGGGTCCTGCACCCAGCCTCCATCATCGTCTACTCCGGCATCTTCACCTTCATGATCATGCCCTTCGTCTTGATCTTCCTCATCAGAATGTACGACATCTTCTACATGATGACTGTGTACATCATCACCATCGTGATCATGTCCTGGAGATTCTTCGTCTTCTCGCCCGCCCTCGCCGCGGTGATTGTCTTGTTGCCCTTCCTCATTTCTTGCCCGGCCCCCATGGACGACTTCATAGTCATCTTCATCACCTTGCGATCGATAGCCATCCATGAAACCACGCAAGAGCAGGTGGTCCCGCACCTGCCCGGAATCCGGGTCCGCAATAAGGCTCTTCAGCTTGCATCTTCGACATAGACATCTTATCTCCGTCTCGTTCTTTTGAAGCATCTCGGCCTTCGCGGAGCTCAAAAACCTATTCACAATGCCTTCGGTCATCGTGCGGACCATGGTCGCCTGCTGGGTAGAGCAAAACGATATTTTAGAACCAAGACAAAATTTGGCATGACCTTCCCTAAAAATAGGACTAAAAAGAACGCATAGTGCCAAAATTCTCGCCGAAACGGAAATGAATCAACATTCCAGCAAAATATTGGCAACTATCGCATTTCAAATAGTGGTACCTGCAAACACAAACATATATGCAACACCACAAACATATGCAACATCAAAAACATACATAGATCTAGCTAGGCCACAAAAAGTGCATGTGCACGTTGTTGGAGCGAGCTATAGAGAAAAAAAGTAGATCTACAACATGAAGATAGCTTTCCCCTTACTTACCTATCAAAAAAAGGTAATTTCACCACTTAATTTTGATGAATCTATGGTGCAAATGAGGTGAGGAGGAGGAGGCAGCCGAAAGCTTGGAGAAGGAGGTGGAGGGAATGAAGTGGGGAAAGTGAGTGGGTAGGTGTGGTTGTCCAAAATATCTTGTTGGGGTCCCAGGTTACTAATGGCGCACCACCTGCAAATGCGCCATTAGTATGCCTGGTTACTAATGGCGCACCTGCAGGCGGTGTGCCATTAGTAGTTTTGCAAAAAAGTAAAATAAATAAATATATATACTAACGGCGCACCGAGTCAAAGTGCGCCATTACTAGTTTAAACTAGTAATGGTGCACTGTGAGAAGGTGCGCCATTAGTAGTTTTGCAAAAAAAGAATAAAAAAAGAATACAGTACTGGCGCATTATCTGTCTGGTGCGCATTACTAGTTCTAACTAGTAATGGCGCACATCGCTCTGATGCGCCATTAGTATGTATGGAAAAATGGAAAAAATATTACTAGTGGCGCACCGTGTGTCTGGTGCGCCATTAGTGTCTTCCACACTAATGGCGCATCAACAAACGGTGCGCCATTAGTATATAGTAGTGGCGCACTACCTGGCAGGTGCGCCATTAGAACCCATCCCATCTATAGCCCTTTTCCTAGTAGTGTTATGATTAATATTATGATGACATGTATGCCATAAAGAGTAATAAATTTTCTATGCTTTTGGATCATGAAAAGAATGCTTTATGTGATGGTTATATGGATGAATCTATTCATGATGCTGCTGAAAATTATTATGATAAAGGAATCATGATTCATGATGCTCTTGTTATGTTTCAATCTTTATCTTTTATGAGAGCATCATTGAACTATTCATGCCTAGCTAAAAGGCACTAGAGAAAACCGCTTCTTGGGAGACAACCCAACACTTTTATCTACTGTTTTTGTGTGTTTACATGACTATGCTACTGGAGTAATCATGTTTTATTGTTTTTGTTTCAATAAAGTGTCAAGTAAAGCCTTTGGGATCATGTTGGGTGATAGTTGATTTGATCTTGCTGAAAAATAGAAACTTTTGCGCTCGCGAAAATAAATCTCATATTTAAAAGAAGAGTGCTTTTGAGTTGATTCTTTTTGCAAAAGATTAATATACAAATTTTTCACATGGTCATAATTTTTGGAGTAGCAGAAGTATAGTTTGAGTACAGATTACTACAGACTGTTCTGTTTTTGTCAGATTATGTTTTCAATGCATAGTTTGCTTGTTTCCTAGTTTCTATGGCTGATATTGCTCAATATAAATTGTGGAAATGATGTGATTCAGTAGTCATTGTGTGGAAACAATTATGAATCTTGTCTTTGACAGTACCAAAGTGAAATGGTTTGCTCCTTATCATACTAACCTATCTCACGAAGTTCCGTTAAGTTTTGTGTGATTGAAGTTTTCAAGTTTCGGGTGAGATGTCGATATGAGGAGAATAAGGAGTGACAAAACCCCAAGCTTGGGGATGAACAAGCCACCCCAAGGTAATATTCAAGGAACATCCAAGCAACTAAGCTTGGGGATGCCCCGGAAGGCATCCCCTCTTTTGTCTCCAACATTATCGGTAACCTCACTTGGAGCTATGTTTTCATTCATCACATGATATGTGTTTTGCTTGGAGTGTCAATTTATTTTGTTAGGATTTTCTTGCTGTTATTTAGAATAATGGTTTGCATCTTTTATTTCAATAAAAGTGGCAATGATAGCCTTTGCCATGTTTATTTTGCAAGTATACATGTTGTTGTTTCAAAACAGAAAGTTTATCGATGTTGCAAAAATTCAATAGAAAAGTCAGAATGTGATAAAGTGTTGAAACTTTTTGCAAAATAATATCTGATAAATTTTCTAAAGTTTGGTAATTTTTTAAGAATTTTTCGAGTTAGGGAAGTATGATGAATATTGCATTCTTTACAGACTGTACTGTTTTGGCAGATTAATGTTATGTTTGCATATGTTTGCTTGTTTAATGATTTTATTTGAGGATAGCAGTATTAAATATGCAGAGGAATTTAGTATTCAATGTTGAATAATAATTTTAGTAGTTTGCTACAGTACAGAATGATAATGTTTTGCACTGATTTATACTAACTTATCTCACGAGTTCTTGTTGAGTTATGTGTGGATGAAGTTTTTGAGATTTAGGGAAACCGTGATATGAGAGGAATAAAGGAGACACAAAAGATCAAGCTTGGGGGTGCCCAAGGCATCCCAAGCTAATATTCCAAGAAGTCTCAAGCATCTAAGAATGGGGATGCCCCGGTAGGCATCCCACCTTTCTTCTTCAACAATTATCGGTTAGTATCGGTTGAGCCTAAGTTTTTGCTTCTTCACATGATGTGTGCTATTCTTGGATTGTCATTTTGTTTTGTTTTTGCTTGCTGTTTTAATAAAATATTTAGATCTGAAAGTTTTAAATAAAAGAGAGTCCTCAAATAGCTACCCTTTTACATAACTACTCGCTTGATCTTCACTTATATCTTTTTGGAGTAGCTTGTCATTTACTCTTGTGCTTCACTTATATCCTATGAGTAAGTTGTTGAATGAATCGAATATCATGAAGTTGAAATTATATGTTCATATCATTCCTAGAAGTGGCTTCACATTGGGTATAGAAAGTGAAATCTTTTGAAGCTTGACAATCACAATATTGGCCATACAAGCAATTCCTGAATGATTAATATAAGGAAGAGAACTTTCACATGAAAATACACTATATTGAAAATATTTTGTGATTGTGAGCCCCCATCAAACTATTATATGCAAAAGTTGTTGATGTTGGACAAGGAAGAGAACGTAATTATTTATGTTTGTTCATATTCACATCGAAGTTATATTGTCATAGATCCTTCAACATGTGGTGCTTGCCCCCTATCCTTGCTAGCCAAAAATTCCACACCAAGTAAAGATACTACTTGTGCATCCATAAACCGTTAAAACTCAATTCTTGTTTTGAGAGTCCACCATACCTACCAATGGATTGAGCAAGATCCTTCAAGTAAGTTGTCATCAGTGCAATAAGGCAATAAAAATTGCTTCTAAAAGTGTTAGATCATTTAGTGTAGGAGAAAATTGAGTGTTGTACGAACTTGTGATGGCAAAGAATAAAAGCGACAGACTGCATAATAAAGGTTGCTATCATAAGGGGAAATATAACGTGATGTTCTTTTGCACTAAGGGGTTGAGCATACAAACAAATAAGTGCATGGCAACCTCTGATTCCCTCTGCGAAGGGCCTATCTTTTACTTTATGTATTTACTTTTATGCAAGAGTCAAAGTTTTTCTCTCTATTCCTTTTTATTTTTCTCCTTTGGCAAGCATCATGTGGTGAGGAAAGATATAGGCACATATATCCAGTTGGATATGGGTAACATGAGTTATTATTGTGGACATCACCCTTGAGGTGAATACATTGGGAGGCGAAGTTATCAGCCCCTATCTTTCTATGTGTCCGATTGAAACGTTTTGCTCATGTGTATGAGGTGAGTGTTATAAATCATAGAAGAATATATGACTGTTGAGTATGTGGAGCTCTTACTTAGACTGTGTTGAATAAGTTGAATTGTAATTGTTTGGTGACTAAGAACCTTTGTTGTTGAGTTTCAAAAGAATTCATTGTTTGAGCCTGAACATGTGAATTGGTTGCTACTTGATCATGAGAAGTTTTATAAGAAAGAATTGTTGTTATGTGATGTCTACTACACAACCTTCTTCTTGTAGACATTGGTGGGCCTGCAAGTGCACAGGTTTGTAGGACAGTAGCAAATTTCCCTCAAGTGGATGACCTAAGGTTTATCAATTCGTGGGAGGCGTAGGATGAAGATGGTCTCTCTCCAAAAATCCTGCAACCAAATAACAAAGAGTCTCTTGTGTCCCCAACACACCCAATACAATGGCAAATTTTATAGGTGCACTAGTTCGGCGAAGAGATGGTGATACAAGTGCAATATGGATAGTAGATATAGGTTTTTGTAATCTGAAAATATAAAAACAGCAAGGTAACTAATGATAAAAGTGAGCGTAAACGGTATTGCAATGATAGGAAACAAGGCATAGGGTTCATACTTTCACTAGTGCAAGTTCTCTCAACAATAATAACGTAGATAGATCATATAACAATCCCTCCACATGCAACAAAGAGTGACTCCAAAGCCACTAAAAGCAGAGAAGAAACAAAGAGATTATGGTAGGCTACGGAACCTAATGTCACCTAGATACTCCATTGTCACCTCAAGTATCCATGGGCATGATTATACGATATGCATCACACAATCTCAGATTCATGCAACCAACACAAAGTACTTCAAAGAGTGCCCCAAAGTTTCTACCAGAGAGTCAAGAAAACATGTGCCAACCCCTATGCATAGGTTCATGGGCGGAATCCGCAAGTTGGTCACCAAAACATACATCAAGTGGCATGTGATATCCCATTGTCACCACAGATAAACACGGCAAGACATACATCAAGTGTTCTCAAATAAAGACTCAATCCGATAAGATAACTTCAAGAGGGAAACTCAATTCATCACAAGAAAGTAGAAGGGGAGAAACATCATAAGATCCAACTACAATAACAAAGCTCGCGATACATCAAGATCGTGCCATAGAGAGAACACGAGAGAGAGAGAGAGAGAGAGAGAGAGAGAGAGAGAGAGATCAAACACATAGCTACTGGTACATACCCTCAGACCCAAGGGTGAAATACTCCCTCCACGTCATGGAGAGCGCCGGGATGATGAAGATGGCCACCGGTGATGGGTTCCCCCTCCGGCAGGGTGCTGGAACAGACTCCCGAGAGGTTTTTGGTGGCTAAAGAGGCTTCAGGCAGCGGAACTCCCGATCTATCTTTATATTCGATGTTTTTAGGGTACGTAGGCTTATATAGGCGAAAGAAGTTGGTTGGGAGGTGCTCGAGGGGCCGACGAGACAGGGGGCGCCCAGTAGCGGGCGGGCGCCCCCTATCTCCTGGCCTCCTCGAGGATCTTCTGACTTGAACTCCAAGTCTCCAGGATCATATTCTTCCCAAAAATACTGAAATAGGCAATAAAACAACAATATGGGTTGGGCCTCCGTTTAATTGGGGGGGCTGTCGAAGGTTTCATTCCGTTTGGACTCCGTTTGATATTCCTTTTCTTCGAAATACTGAAACAGGAAATAAAACATCAATATGGGCTGGGCCTCCGGTTAATAGGTTAGTCCCAAAAGTAATATAAAAGTGTATAATAAAGCCCATATCATTCAAAACAGATAATAAAATAGCATGAATGCTTCATAAATTATAGATACGTTGGAGACGTATCAGCATCCCCAAGCTTAATTCCTACTCGTCCTCGAGTAGGTAAATGATAAAGAAAGAATTTATGAAGTGTGAATGCTGGAAGGTGCACAAGTTTGATCAATGATAATTTCAATCACCTTTTCTAGCATGATAATATGTCATAACAATAGTTCATCTCATAAAACTTCTCACGATAAAGTAACAAGCAATTCATATGTCAAAGCATAGACCATAAACTTTCTTGAAAACTAGCAAACTTCATTCTCAGTCATCAAACAATTGCAATTCATCTTATTTTTAGAAATAGCAAACTCCCCATACTCAACTATCATATAGTCTTCTACAATTGCTAACACTCACGCAATACTAATGGTTATGGAGTTTCAATCGGACATTGAGAAAGATAGGGGCTTATAGTGTTGCCTCCCAACGTATTCACATTTGGGTGATGTCAACAATAATAGTTCATGCTAACTTACATCCAATTGGATATATATATATCAGGATCTTCCCAACACGAGGTGCTTGCCAAAGGATAAAATGAAAAAGGGAAAGGTGAAGATCCCCTTGACTCTTGCAAAAAAGTAAAAGACATAAAGTAAAAGATAGGCCCTTCGCAAAGGGAAGCAGAGGTTGTCATGCACTTTTAGGGTTGGATGCACAAAATCTTCATGCGAAAGAATGTCACTTTATGTTGCCACTTGTATATGGACCTTTATTATGGAGTCCGTCGCTTTTATTGCTTCCATAACAAGACCGTATAAAGCTATTTTCTTCACACCAAAAGATCGTACGTATTTAGAGAGAAATTTTTATTGCTTGCACCGATGACAACTTACTTGAAGGATCTTACTCAATCCATAGGTAGGTATGGTGGAATCTCATGGCAAAACTGGGTTTAAGGATATTTGGAAGCACAAGTAGTATCTCTACTTGGTGCAAGGAATTTTGGCTAGCATGAGGTGGAAATGCAAGCTCAACATGTTTGAATGATCCATGACAATATACTTTAACTGAGATGTCGGAAAACATAACCCATTACGTTGTCTTCCTTGTCCAACATCAACTCCCTAGCATGTCATACTTAATGAGTGCTCCCAATTATAAAAGATTTCTAGGATAATGTATTTATACGTGAAATCTCTGTTCCTTCAATATTATTTCATGAATTGTTCAAATGACCAATACAATGCTTGCTAACCTTCAATAAATTTACAACCTCTACTTCTTAGATGTGAAGTCATTACTCCCCATGGGATAAGAAAATGAAACATATATAATTTTATATTTATGACATTCAACTCATTCAACCATTTACTCATAGGATATAAGTGAAGCACACGAGTAAGTGGCAAACTACTCCAAAAAGATATAAGTGAAGATCAATGAGTAGCTAAATAATTATGTAGCTATATGAAGACTCTATCTTATTTAAGAATTTCAGATCTTGTTTTTATATTATTCAAACAGAAAGCAAAACAAAATAAAATGACATTGCAAGGATAGCACAACTCATGTGAAGAAGCAAAAACTTAGGCTCAACCGATACTAACCGATAGTGGTTGAAGAAGAAAGGTGGGATGCCTACCGGGGCATCCCCAAGCTTAGATGCTTGAGACTTCTTGAAATATTATCTTGGGGTGCCTTGGGCATCCCCAAGCTTGAGCTTTTGTGTCTCCATTATTCCTCTCATATCAAGGTTTCTCTTCTTATCAAAAGGCCTCATCCACACCAAACTCAACAAGAACTCGTGAGATAGGTTAGTATAAACCAATGCAAAACCTTATCATTTTCTATTGTAACAAATCACTAAAATTATTATTCAACATTGCATACTAAATGCCTCTGCATATTTAATACTCCTATCCTCAAATAGAATCTTTAAACAAGCAAACATATGCAAACAATGCAAACATAATAGCAATCTGCCAAAACAGTACAGTCTGTAAAGAATGCAAGAGTATCAATACTTCCCTAACTCGAACAATTATGAGAAAAATACTACGCTGTAGAAGATTTATCAGATCTCATTATGCAAAAAGTTTCAACATTATATCATTCCCTGACTTTTCTAGGGAATTTTTGCAACAGCGGTAAACTTTCTGTTTTCAAACAGCAACATGTATACTAGCAAAATAAGCATGGTAAAGGCTATCCTTGACATTTTTATTGAAAATAAATATGCAAAACATTATTCTAAATAACATCAAGCAAATACTTGCAAGAGAAAATGACTATCCAAGTAAAATACATATCATGTGGTGAATAAAAATATAGCTCCAAGTAAAGTTACCAATGACGAAGACGAAAGAGGGGATGTCTTCCGGGGCATCCCCAAGCTTAGGCTCTTGGTTGTCCTTGAATATTACCTTGAGGTGCCATGGGCATCCCCAAGCTTAGGCTCTTGCCACTCCTTATTCCATAGCCCATCGAATCTTTACCCAAAACTTGAAAACTTCACAACACAAAACTCAACAGAAAACTCGTAAGCTCCGTTAGTGTAAGAAAATAAAACCACCACTTAGGTACTGTAATGAACTCATTCTAAATTCATATTGGTGTAATATATACTGTACTCCAACTTATCTATGGTTCATACCGTTCGATACTACTCATAGATTCATCAAAATAAACAAACAACACATAGAAAATAGAATCTGTCAAAAACAGAACAGTCTGTAGTAATCTGTATCAAACGTATACTTCTGTAACTCCAAAAATTCTACCAAATTAGGAAGTCCTAAGAAATTTGTGTACCAATCCAGAGCAAAAATAATCAGATCTGAAGCACGTTACTGTGAATTAACAAAACTAATTTACTGGGTGCAAAAGGTTCTGATTCTCAGCAGGATCAACACAACTATCATCGTAAGCTATCCTAAAGGTCTTACTTGGCACTTTATTGAAACAAAAGCTATAAAAAATGATTAATAGTAGCATAATCATGTGAACACACAAAAACAGTAAGGATAAATATTGGGTTGTCTCCCAACAAGCGCTTTTCTTTAATGCCTTTTAGCTAGGCATGATGATGACAATGATGCTCACATAAAAGATAAGAATTGAAACATAACGAGAGCGTCATGAAGCATATGACTAGCACATTTAAGTCTAACCCTCTTCCTATGCATAGGGATTTTGTGAGCAAAAAACTTATGGGAACAATAATCAACTAGCATAGGAAGGCAAAACAAGCATAGCTTCAAAAGTTTAAGCACATAGAGAGGAAACTTGATATTATTGCAATTCCTACAAGCATATATTCTTCCCTCATAATAATTTTCAGTAGCATCACGAATGAATTCAACAATATAACCAGCACCTAAAGCATTATTTTCATGATCTACTTAGATAGAAAATTTACTACTCTCCACATAAGCAAAATTCTTCTCATCAATAGTAGTGGGAGCAAAATCAACAAAATAATTATCATGTGAGGCATAATCCAATTGAAAACTAAAATCATGATGACAAGTTTCATGGTTATCATTATTATTAATAGCATACAAGTCATCACAATAATCATCATAGATATCAACTTTGTTCTCATAATCAATTGGAAGCTCTTCCAAAATAGTGGAATCATCACTAAATAAAGTTGACACTCTTCCAAATCCACTTTCATGTTCATCACAATAAGATTCAACATCCTCCAAAATAGTGGGATCACTACTTCCTAAAGTTGACACTCTTCCAAACCCACTTTCATCAATATAATCATCATAAATAGGAGGCATGCTTTCATCATAAAAATTTTGCTCATCAAAACTTGGGGGACAAAAAATATCATCTTCATCAAACATAGCATCCCCAAGCTTGTGGCTTTGCATATCATTAGCATCATGGATATTCAAGGAATTCATATTAACAACACTTCAAGCATGCTCATCATACAAAGATTTAGTACCAAGCATTTTCATGCATTCTTCTTCTAGCACTTGAGCACAATTTTCCTTTCCATCATACTCACGAAAGATATTAAAAAGATGCAGCGTATGAGACAAGCTTAACTCCTTTTATTGTAGTTTTTCTTTTATAAACTAAACTAGTGATAAAACAAGAAACAAAAAGATTCGATTGCAAGATCTAAAGATATACCTTCAAGCACTCACCTCCCTGACAACGGCGCCAGAAAAGAGCTTAGTTGACGGGGTGTGACTGAGTGCCGCTTACCTAGCCTCCCCGGCAACGACGCCAGAAAAGAGCTTGATGTATACTACACAACCTTCTTCTTGTAGACATTGTTGGGCCTGCAAGTGCACATGTTTGTAGGACAGTAGCAAATTTCCCTCAAGTGGATGACCTAAGGTTTATCAACCCATGGGAGGCGTAGGATGAAGATGGTCTCTCTCAAACAACCCTGCAACCAAATAACAAAGAGTCTCGTGTGTCCCCAACACAACCAATAAAATGGAAAATTGTATAGCTACACTAGTTCGGCGAAGAGATGCTGATACAAGTGCAATATGGATTGTAGACATAAGTTTTTGTAATCTGATAATATAAAAACAGCAAGGTAACTAATGATAAAAGTGAGCGTAAACGGTATTGCAATGATAGAAACAAGACGTAGGGTTCATACTTTCACTGGTGCAAGTTCTCTCAACAATAATAACATAGATAGATCATATAACAATCCCTCAACATGCAACAAAGAGTCACTCCAAAGCCACTAAAAGCGGAGAACAATCGAAGAGATTATGGTAGGGTACAAAACCACAACAAAGCTATTCTTTGAGATCAATCTATTAAAGAGTTCGTACTGGAATAACACCTCAAGACACAAATCAAACAAAACCCTAATGTCACCTAGATACTCCATTGTCACCTCAAGTATCCATGGGCATGATTATACAATATGCATCACACAATCTCAGATTCATCCAACCAACACAAAGTACTTCAAAGAGTGCCCCAAAGTTTCTACCGGAGAGTCAAGAAAACGTGTGCCAACCCCTATGCATAGGTTCATGGGCGGAATCCGCAAGTTGGTCACCAAAACATACATCAAGTGGCACGTGATATCCCATTGTCACCACAGATAAACATGGCAAGACATACATCAAGTGTTCTCAAATAAAGACTCAATCCAATAAGATAACTTCAAGAGGGAAACTCAATTCATCACAAGAAAGTAGAGGGGGAGAAACATCATAAGATCCAACTACAATAACAAAGCTCACGATACATCAAGATCATGCCATAGAGAGAACACGAGAGAGAGAGAGAGATCAAACACATAGCTACTGGTACATACCCTCAGCCCCAATGGTGAACTACTCCCTCCTCGTCATGGAGAGCGCTGGGATGATAAAGATGGCAACCGGTGATGGGTTCCCCCTCCGGCAGGGTCCCGAAACGGACTCCCGAGAAGTTTTTGGTGGCTACAGAGGCTTGCGGCGGAGGAACTCCCGATCTATCTTGATATTCGATGTTTTTAGGGTACGTAGGCTTATATAGGCGAAAGATGTCGGTCGGGAGGTGCTCGAGGGGCCCACCAGATAGGGGGGCGCGCCCAGTAGGGTGGGGGGCCCTATCTCCTGGCCTCCTCGAGGATCTTCTGACTTGAACTCCATGTCTCTAGGATCATATTCTTCCCAAAAATCACGATGCCGAAGGTTTCATTACGTTTGGACTCCGCTTGATATTCCTTTTCTTCAAAATACTGAAACAGGCAATAAAACAACAATATGGGCTGGGCCTCCGGTTAATAGGTTAGTCCCAAAAGTAATATAAAAGTGTATATTAAAGCCCATAATCATTCAAAACAGATAATAAAATAGCATGAATGCTTCATAAATTATAGATACGTTGGAGACGTATCATTATGATACTAGGAAAACTGATTGAAATTCTCATTGATCAAACTTGTGCACTTTGCTAGCACTCACACTTCATAAATTATCTCTTTTATCATTTACCTACTCGAGGACGAGTAGGAATTAAGCTTGGGGTTGTTGATACGTCTCCAACGTATCTATAGTTTATGAAGTATTCATGCCATGTTTACAATAATTTTATACTGTTTTGGTATGATTTGCATGGAACTAACCCGGACTGACGCTGTTTTTTGTGCAGAAATGAAAGTTCTCCAAATGAGCTGAAACTTTTTGACGATTTTTTTGGAACAAAAGAGACCCCCGAAGCTTCGTGGGAGGGCCAGAAGAGACACAAGGAGGGCACAACCCACTGGGGCACGCCTGGGACGTTGCTCGTGCCCTGGTGTATCGTGCTCACCTCGTGGCCCATCTGGACGTGAGGCCAGCGCCAAAAATTCCTATAAATAGAGAAACCATCAGAAATAACCCTATATCAGATGTTCCGCCGCCACATGCCTCTATAGCCACCGAAAACCAATCTAGACCCTGTTCCGGCACCCTGCCGGAGGGGGCGAATCATCTCCAGTGGCTATCTTCATCATCCCGCACGGCCACCACGATGAGGAGGGAGTAGTCCACCCTCGGGGTTGAGGGTTTGTACTAGTAGCTATGTGTTTAATCTCTCTCTCGCGCGATCTTGAGATGTCACAATCTTGATGTATCATGGGCTTTGTTAACATAGATGGATCATATGATGTTTCTCCCCTCTCTTCTCTTGTTGTGATGAATTGAGTCTTTACCCTTTGGAGTTTTCTATTGTAGGATTGAATGTTAAGATCTGAGAACACATGATATATGTCTTGCATATGAACACACGTGGTGACAATGGGGTATTATTTTGATTCACTTGATATATGTTATGGCACTCAACTTGCGGATTCCCATGGTGACTTTGGGGTAATCTATGCATAGGGGTTGATGCATGTTTTTATTATCTTTTCTACGATAGAAACTTGGGGTCTCCATGTAGTTCTTTGTGTGGATGGAGTATTATGAATCTGAAATTCTTTGATACATATCGTATAATTAACTCATGGGTACTCGCGGTGGCATTGGGGTATCCAGGTGACATTAGAGTTAGTTGATATGCATCATGCATATGGTGTTATTTTAGTACGAACTCTTGATTATATTGATCGAAAATAATAGCTTGTTGTTATTTTAGTACGAACTCTAGGATAGATTGATCGGAAAGAATAGCTTTGAGGTGGTTTCGTACCCTACAAACAATTTCTATCTTCTGTTCTCCGCTAATAGGAACTCAGGAGTGATTCTTTATTGGACATTGAGTGATAATCATATGATCCAACTATGTTAGCATTGTTGAGAGATTGCACTAGTGAAAGTATACACCCTAGGCCTCATTTTCCATCATTGCAATACCGTTTGTGCTCCATTTTACTATTTACTACCTTGCAATTTTTTATTGTTCGCACTACAAAAACTCATATCTACTATCCATTCTACACTTTTATCACCATCTCTTTGCCGAACTAGTGCACCTATACACTTTTCCATTGTATTTGGTGTGTTGGGGACACAAGAGATTTCTTGTATTTGATTGCAGGGATGCTCGAGAGAGACTATCTTCATCCTACGCCTCCCACGGATTGATAAACCTTAGGTCGTCCACTTGAGGAAAATTGCTTCCTACAGAACTCTGTGCTTGCAGGCCCAACACGAGTCTACAAGAATAAAGTTTCATAGTAGATATCACTGTCCTCCCCCAACTCGTTCCAGTAGTGCTAGTACTTCATGGCGCGATCCATCGACAAGCAGGTAGGGAAGTGGTCATATACTCGATTTGCAGTGAGTGGCATGCCGAGCGACCATGTGGGGTGGAGCCATGGAGGAGGGTGAGACACGAACGCGACATACATGATTTAAATGTTGGTTTTGCTCGATGGCGCAATCCAACGAAATGAAACGTTGGTTGCTCTCCATTTCCATTTTTTCTCTGGAAAACGGAAACTTTCAACTCCATTTTCATTCCTAGTCCAAGTGTCGGTGCACTAGAGTAGGGGTACTCTAGTATCCTGAACTCGTGCACGGGCAGTCGCAGCACTCCGCGGCAAGGCTTTCCAGGCGACCGTCAAGATCCTCCGTGGCTCCTTAAGAGACAAGACCCCGACAAGAGGAGCTTGCCGGGAAGCCATTCAAGAACAAGGTATTCAAGCCAAGGTGACAAGGCGCCGGCAAGAGGAGCTTGCCGGGAAGGCCAGCCAAGGCATCCCAAGAAAGCTTGCCGCGACACGCCACGCGTCCCGGCAAGGCACGGTGAGCGACAAGCTCCCGGGCCCGACAAGGTAACGACCGCGGCAAGGCACTTGCCGCGGTAAGAGGCCGCTCCGTGCCCAGGCTTCAGCACAATCCACCAACGTGTCGTCCTGGGACCCTTTCAGGCACGCGTGGCGAGAGGCTGTGCAGCCAGCGGTGCGCGGTGGCAAGCGGCGCTGACAAGAAGGCCATCGTGGCGATCGGTGGCGTCCCTGAAGGTCTCTTCCTGCACTGTTTAGGTGACACAGACTGGCATTTAATGCCTTTGTCCCCTGCCGTCAGGTTTAGGTATGATACACTGTATCTACAGTATAGGTAGTTGTACCTACCACATTCTTTTTCCATTTTTTCCCTTCATCTACGTTGCCACCTGTCGGTGACCCCTTAAGCGTATAAAAGGAGGCCCATGCGCAACGTAGAAGGGGTTCGGCTCATTCGAAACACCAAGAACACTCTCACGCTCGGTCTGGTAGCTCTCATCGCTCCCGAGCAAGAACTCAATACAATCAAACAAGCAGCAGTAGGAGTGTTATCTCTCCGGAGAGCTCCGAAGCTGGGTAAACTGCTCGTCTGCATTGCCTCGATCTGCTCTTCGTGCAACCTCCGCCCCCCTCCGAACCAAAAGGGGCTCGGTCCGCCGGTCCCATAGGTGTTCGCGGATCAGTTTCCCCGACATCTTTGGCCCGCCAGGTAGGGGGCATCGAGATTGTGCGAACCTGATCCTGCGTGCACGCGAGCTAGATCTTCATCAACTTCATCAACATGCTACCGAAGAAGAAGGCTTCGGAGGCAGCAGTTCCGTCCGCGTCGATCCCGCCGCCACCGGAGCAAGCGGGTGGTGCGATAGACGCTGGCGAAAGAACGGGCGTCGACGAGGGTGCTCACAGCGCTGCCAAGTCCAAAGACAAGGCCGCGCAGACCTCGGCGTCCGTACATGCACCGCGCCCGTCTTAGGAGGCAGGTGACCAACAGCGTCACGGCATTCGCAGTAGCATACGCTCGTTGGGCCAAGATCAAGCTGGTGGATCGCGCGGTGTTCAAGACCAGCATGCACGCCAACATGCTGGCCCAAGCGAGGTACGGTCGCCTGGACGGGATACTGCTCCTTCTAACATAGTTAGGAGTCCGAGCCTGTCCAGCTCTTCGCACCGTTCGCCTCTGCCACCCACCACTCCAGCAGAAGCCTTGGCGCGAGCTCAACTGCTTCTAGATTACCCTCCGACGGCGGACTAGACCGACGAATGGAGGGCCACTATCCAGAGCCTCATCGGCTTCGCCAACGGCGACACTGCGCGGCAACCAAGCACCTCGCTGCCGCGGCAAGATTGCCAGACGCGAACCGATGGCGACAAGACCAATGGGGGTGCAACCTCCATGCACTCTCCACCCCGAAGGCCAAGATTGCCGACTCATCGGGTCCACCTCGACAGCGGCTCCACCGCGTCATCGGATCCACGAGCTCGCCGCGATCAGCGCCAAGTTCTCCATGAATGACAACAAGAGGACGCTCGTACTCGCATCGAGCGCCAAAGAGAAGCGCGGCGTCAATCAGACCAGCGCGTTGGGCCCGCTGTCGACATGCATGCACCAGGGGAACCAGGTGACTTGCCGTACGCGGTAGGCTGCCCTGCGTTCACCCGTGAGTTGCGGCAAGTCCAGTGGCCCAGCAAGAAAAACTTCAAACCAGACGTACCAGAGAAGTACGACGG
Organism: Triticum turgidum subsp. durum; assembly: GCA_900231445.1. Lineage (NCBI taxonomy): Eukaryota > Viridiplantae > Streptophyta > Magnoliopsida > Poales > Poaceae > Triticum > Triticum turgidum. Next base: position 97,148,576 of record LT934112.1, read on the forward strand.
CAAGTCACATCCGTCGGAGTTCCTCAGCATCTACACCATCGTGGTGCAGGCTGCCGGAGGATGAGACGACAAGATCCTCGCTAGCTACTTCTCGCTGGTGCTCAAGCCCAACGTCAGATCCTGGCTCATGCACTTGCCAGACAACTCCATCTCCTCTTGGGCAGACCTATGCCATCAGTTTGTCGCCGCCTTCACAGGCGGCCACAAGCCTCATGGCCAAGAGAGCGACCTTCATCTGCTCGCCTAGAAGGAAGGAGAGTCCCTGCGCAAGTACATTCAGAGATTCAGCCGTGTACAGCACAACATCCCAGACGGCCACCCTGTCGCGGTCATTAGCGCATTCCATCAGAACGTGCGAAACCGAAGGATGCGGGAGGAGATGGCGATGTGCAAGATCAGAGACGTCAGCGAGCTATATGCCCTGGCCGACAAGTGCGCACGTGCTGAGTAGGGGAGGAAACTCAACGGAGAGGATACAGGAGTAGGAGGATCAGACAGTGAGGATGCTGCCCTGGCAAAGAAAAGCCGTCGGCGGAACAACAGAAAGAAGAAGGGCAAAGAAGTGCTAGTTGTTGAGCAGTCCGGCAACGGAGGTGGCGCCAAGAAAGCTAAGGCTGGTGGCTCCGGCAAGGAGACTCAGGCTGTGGCGGCCGCCGACAAGCAGGACGGCTCCGGCATGAAGTACTGCAAGATCCACCGCACTAAGGGCCATGACCTCCAGAGCTGCAAGAAGGTCGAGCAGCTTGTTGAGCAGCAGAAAGCTAAGTACGAGCGACGCGACAAGGAGAAGGCTCAGGAAGGTGCTGGAGGAGCTAGCAAGAAACGCCCCGGTTGGGGAGGACACCGCGGCAAGGCCAAGCAGCGGCAAGGAGACAGGCCTCCCCGCGGCCGCGATAAGGATGAAGATGAAGATGACAACGAAGACATGGACGATGATGAGGCCGATGAGCAGGAGTTCCAGAAAGCCACAGAGGTCTTGTGTGTTGACGGTGGTGCTTCTCTGCATACTTCACACCGCCAGCTCAAGCAGTGGATGCGGGAAGTTAATGCAGCAGAACCATCCATAGAATCACGCAAACATCTGAAATGGTCCAACACGCCTATCATCTTTGATATTGAGGATCACCCTGATCGCATAACTGCGGTCGGGTGCTTGCCGATGTTGGTTTCACCAACTATCCGCAACCTCAAAGTCACAAAGATGTTAGTTGACGGCGGGGCCGGCTTGAACCTGATCTCCTCCGCGGTGCTCCAGAAACTGCAGATCCCTGACAGCGAGCTCGAAGAAACCGGCACATTCCAAGGAATCAACCCGGGAAGGAGCAAGCCAAAGGGAAAGATCACGCTGCCGGTCACATTTGGCAGTGAGTTGAACTTCAGAACTGAGAAGGTTACTTTTGACATTGCTGACTTTCCGTTGCCTTATAATGGAATACTCGGCCGTCGGCACTCGCCAAGTTCATGGCAGCCTCTCACTATGCATACAACATGCTCAAGATGCCAGGCCCGATAAGTGTCATCTCTGTCCCTGGCGACAAGAAGGATGCTCTTAGCTGCGCCGACAAGATCTACCGGGAAGCAGCAGCCGCAGCAGATCGCGAATCACTTCCCGCTAAAGCTCCCGGGGGGAAGAAGAAGACCAAGTCCGGAAAAAGGTCTGATGCCCACTCCGGCAAGCGCACCTCTTCGGAGTGCTGCGCTACCGTCGAGGACGCACCATCGAGCTCCACCGGCAAGTGCAAGAAGATGATGTCAGCTCCACCAGAGACCAAGAAGGTGTCCGCCAAGGAGGACGGCACTGGTGGTACCTTCACCATCAGTGCCACTCTTGACCCTAAATAGGAAAGCGGTCTTGTTGCTTTCCTGTGGGCGAACGTCGACGTGTTTGCGTGGCAACAGTCTGACATCCCCGGTGTTCCCAGGAAAGTAATTGAGCACCACCTAGCCGTTTGTCCTCATGCGCGGCCCGTCAAACAGAAAATCAGGAAGCAAGCAGTGGAGCGCCAAGAGTTCATTGCAGAAGAAATCAGGAAGTTGGAAGCAGCAGGCCTTGTAAGGGGAGTGCTCCATCCCACGTGGTTGGCCAATCCTGTAGTCGTGCGCAAGGCCAACGGAAAATGGAGGCTTTGTATAGACTTCACTGATGTCAATAAAGCTTGTCCTAAAGATCCATTTCCCTTGCCGCGCATTGACCAGATTGTTGACTCCACAGCCGGATGTGATTTTCTTTCATTTCTTGATGCATACTCAGGATACCATCAGATCTTCATGGCAGAAGAGGATGAGGAGAAAACTGCATTCATCACACCATGTGGCACATACTGTTTTGTACGGATGCCTTTCGGTTTAAAGAATGCTGGTTCAACATTTGCAAGGGTAGTCTATGTCGCTTTTGAGCCCTAGATACACAGAAATGTGGAAGCCTACATGGATGATATAGTGGTCAAGAGCAAGGACAGGGCTACTCTGATACAAGTTTTAGACGAGACCTTTGCAAATCTGTGCAAGATCAACCTCAAGCTTAATCCCGAGAAGTGCGTTTTTGGAGTTCCTTCCGGCAAGCTTCTCGGGTTCTTCGTGTCTCAGCGGGGAATTGAAGCCAATCCCGACAAGATCAAGGCCATCGAGCAGATTGAAGCACCGAAGCGCGTCAAGGATGTACAAAGGCTTGCCGGTTGCGTGGCTGCTCTCAGCAGGTTTATCTCCAAGTCTGCCGAGCGCGCCCTGTCCTTTTTCAAAATATTGAAAAAGGCAGGTCTAATGAAATGGACTCCGGAAGCGGAGGCTGCGCTGCAGGACTTGAAGAGGTACCTGTCCTCCACACCAATACTTGTCGCACCTAAGCCACAAGAGAAGTTGCTGCTATATTTAGCGGGAACCAATCAAGTGGTTAGTGCTGCGTTAGTGGCGGAGAGGGAGACGGATGATGAGCCAGCAACCACAGCAAGTGCATCCAGCGACAAGCAGGGGGCTTCGCCGACAAGCTCTGGTCCTGACAAAGATGGATCTGCGCAGGCATGCAAGGAGGTGCAGAAGAAAATGGTGCAGCGCCTAGTTTACTTTGTCAGTTCCCTTCTGCAGGGGGCTAGGTCAAGGTACTCTGGTGTGCAGAAATTGCTTTTCGGCCTTCTCATGGCCTCGAGAAAGCTGCGCCATTACTTCCAAGCACATGAGATCACAGTTGTCACTCGCTTTCCGCTAAAGAGGATACTGCAGAATCCAGAAGCAACAGGCAGGATTGTCGAGTGGGCACTGGAATTGTCAAGCTTTGGCCTCAAGTTTGAGAGCACTTCAACTATCCAAAGCAGAGCATTGGCAGAGTTCATAGCAGAGTGGACGCCAACACCAGATGAAGAAATTCCAGAAACGAGCATCCCCGTTAAGGAGGCAAGCAAAGAGTGGCTAATGTACTTTGATGGAGCCTTCTCGCTGCAAGGTGGCGGTGCTGGCGTGCTGCTTGTCACACCCACCGGAGAGCACCTCAAGTACGTAGTCCAGATGCACTTTCCCAAGGAGCAAGCAACAAACAATACCGCAGAGTATGAAGGTTTGCTTGTCGGCCTCAAAATCGCAGCAGACCTTGGGATCAAGAAGCTCATTGTCAGGGGTGACTCACAGCTTGTCGTCTGCCAAGTGAACAAGAACTATCAGAGTCCATTGATGGAAGCTTATGTTGATGAGGTGAGAAAGCTAGAGGAGCACTTTGACGGCCTGCAGATGGAACATGTTCCAAGAGCTCAGAACGACGTTGCTGATGGCTTGTCAAAGTGCGCTGCACTAAAGTTACCTGTGGAACCAGGGATCTTTGTGCTCAAGCTGACTCAACCATCCGTGACACCATCAACTGGACAGAGCAAGAAGAGAAAGTTGATTTCTGGTGACTACTTTCCGGCAGCGCTTCCCGAAGCCGCCGCCAAGAAAGTCCCCAAGATCAATACCAAGAGTGCTGAGGAGCAGTCTGCTCCGGCGAGCCCTAGGGTTTGTTCCGTTGAAGCAGACGCTCCCGACAAGTTTTGCTCCGGCAAGCTTGCCGGGGAACATCAAGCTCCGGCTGAGCCACAGGTTCTTGCCATAGAAGCGGGTGTTCCCGCAGCAGCAGATATGCCTTTAGTCCTCGTTGTCGAGCCACAAGCTCCAGCATGGGCGCAGCAGATTGTCCATTTCCTTCAGACAGGGGAACTTCCCGAAGAGCAAGAAGAAGCGGAGAGAGTAACCCGGCAGTCAAGTATGTACAAGTTTGTCGACAACACACTATACAGAATAAGACTCAACGGTGTGAAATTGAAGTGTATTCGCTGGGAAGATGGACAACAGCTGCTGCCAGAGATACATGGAGGCATATGTGGTCATCACATTGGCGCAAGAGCACTTGCCAGCAAGGCGTTCCGGCAAGGTTTCTTTTGGCAGACAGCCCTCCAGGATGCAACTGCACAAGTAACCAAGTGTGAGGCATGTCAGTTCCATTCCAAGCAGATACACCAGCCAGTTGAAGCTCTCCAGACGATCCCTTTATCCTGGCCATTTTCGGTCTGGGGGCTCGACATCCTCGGCCCCTTCCCCCAAGCTGTCGGGGGCTTTGAGTTCTTGTACGTTGCAATCGACAAGTTCACAAAGTGGCCGGAAGTGGAGCCAGTGAGGAAGGTGACAGCACAGTCAGCAGTCAAGTTCTTCAGGTCGATTGTTTGCTATTTTGGGATCCCTAACAGGATCATCACCGACAACGACACACAATTTACGAGCCGCACCTTCATGTAGTACGTCCAAGATCTTGGCGCCAAGGTCTGCTTCGCTTCCATTGCTCACCCGAGAAGCAACGGTCAAGCGGAGAGGGCAAATGCTGAAGTGCTGCGAGGCCTTAAGACCAGAACTTTCGACAGGCTGCGCAAGTGCGGAAGCAACTGGATCGAGGAGCTGCCGGTGGTTCTTTGGTCGATCAGGACGACGCCAAATTGAGCCACTGGCCAGACACCTTTCGCTCTAGTCTATGGAGCAAAGGCAGTTCTCCCCATGGAACTCGTATACGGGTCGCCTCGAGTGCTCGCTTATGATGAGCTTGAGCAAGAGCAGCTGCGACAAGATGACGTGCTGCTCCTTGAGGAGGATCATCTTCAGGCCGCTGTACGAGCCGCTCGATATCAATAATCTTTGCGCTGCTACCATAGCCGCAAAGTTAAGGCCAGAAGTTTCGAGGAAGGCGACCTTGTTCTTCGGCGCGTTCAGTCCGCCAAGAATTCCAACAAGTTGACGCCGAAGTGGGAAGGCCCTTTTCGGGTGAAACGAGTCACTAGGCCTGGCGCTGTCCGCCTTGAGACCGAAGATGGCATTCCGGTGAGCAACTCCTGGAACATTGAACATCTTCGTAAGTTTTACCCATAGGGCGCGGTTGCTGGAAGCTGTTATGGCAACCACCTTTTGTACAAGTCTTGCCTCTGTTGCATGTAATCCTTCGTACAAATCCGGGCGCAGATCCCGTGCATAAATAAAGCTCATGTGCTCCGCACATCTTGTCAATATCAGGCACTTTTTCTTTCCTTTTTGCATGTGTTATCTGACATTTTGTGCAGCACCTGCTTCCGGTAAGCAATAACGAGCCGTAAGGCTCCATATCTTTATTTTCTCCTCTTTTTTTTCTCAAGAAGGAAAGGTTCCCTCGCACACAAGTTTACCGGGGGGAAAGGAGAAGATAATGGTGTGGACCAGACGTCATTCAAGAAAAGTTTCACCTTGCCGGGAAGCAAACTACAGAAAAGCTAAGTTGCCAAAGTTTGAGCAATCAATTTTAAAATTTTTAGTTATTTTCCTTGAACGACCGTGCTTTGTATGGGAAACCTGTGCGCAGAGGAACCAACTCGTGGATAGTCGCGCCCTTACTTTGTTTCGAGTCCGCTCAACAACTTAAGTGAGCTGCGACTAGCTGCGACAATGTTGCTTGTCGGTGGCGGCACCGCCAGCAGGCTGCTGAAGTTCCGCACTCAGCGCTCGCGGCAAGGGTGTCTGCACCGGCATGTTTCCCTAAAAGCGTAGGGTAGAAACATACAAAGCCAAGAATCAAGTAAAGGAAGTAACATAGCAATCATTACCTAAGATACAGTTATATTACAAAAATAACTTGTCGCGGCTCTAATAAAGTGTTCTCATGACGTGACTATCAGCGGCAAGCAAAGAAGAAAACGGGCAGCCTAATCTACGCGGCCACAATCAAACCTCTTGACCTCATTCACCTTGTCCACAATGGGTGCGACAAGGGCTTTGAGCGCATCCAGATCAGCATCTGCCGGCAGCTTCTTGAGGATGTTGGCGAGGTTGAGGCCTGGGTTGCGGAAGGCCACCTTCACCAACACCTTCTCCAGGACCCTGGCGCAGATCGTGCACGACTCGTCGGCCAGCTGCTTTGGGATCTTCTCTTGGAGCTGCTGGAGGGCTGTCGCCACGCCTTTGAAGAACAGGGTGAGCTTGGCGCTGGGTGGGAGATTCTCGTTGGAGGAATACCCAAAGTCTTCCACTCCCAGCTGCGCCAGCTCCCCGTCAATGACTGCAGTGATGTTCACGAGGCCCTCCGTCCAGAGCTCCACAGTATCCTTGAAGGTGTTCTGGGTTTCGGCAGCCCTCGCCAGCAGCGCTTCGTTGCCTTTGATCTCCTCCTTCAAGGCCACCTCCCGCTTCTTGGTATCATCCAGCGTCTGAGTCAAGGTGGCCAGCTTCAACTCAAGATCGGCGTTGGAATCCTTGGCGGCGCTCAGCTCCTTGCCCTTCTCGGCGAGTTGGCCCTGCAGCTCACCATGGGCGAGGGCATCCTTCTCGCGCTCAAGCTTGAGCGCGGCAAGTCCTCACCGCTCGCTTTCAGATCCGCTTCCAACTGTGCCACCTTCGTCTCCAGCTCTTTCTTGGCGGCCTTGGCAGCCGCGGCAGCGTCCTTTGCTTCCTGGAGAGCCCCGCCAAGTGCTTTCTCGCGCGCGACAAGATCCTCCTCCTGGCTGTCGAGGTTAACTTTCCGCTGAGTCAGCTCACCTTCCCGCGCAAACAGCTCCTCGGCGGCAAGCTGCTGCTGCTCTTCGGCTTCGGCTTTTTCAAGGATGAATGCTTTCCGTTCCTCGACGAGCTGCGCACGCTCCTCTGCAATGGACCGGAGAGCTTCCTGATTGCGTTCCCGGAGCTCCTCCGCACGCTTCTCAATGTCCGCTCCCGCCTGCGCGACAAGCGCTTCCCGGGACTCCACCTTGGCTTGTCGGGCGCGGTAGAGCGACACCAACTTCCGGAGCAACTGCTCCTCCTCAGACTCGCCGCTGCTGCTGCTTGGCGCGTCAACCAGTGTCAGCCCAGCGGAGGCGAGCACCTCCCCGTCAAAGGCTTCTCCTTCAACCGGCGCCCTGGAGCTTGAGGCCCAGGGGAGCTTGATGAAGACACTGTCGCCGGCCTTCAGATAGGCGCCGGGCTGGGGCTCCTCGGAGCCTGGCGCTGCGGCAGCGGCGGAGGGATCGGCGGTTGGTGCAGCGCCTGGCGCTCCTGCGGCCTCAGGGCCGTCAGTGCGATCGCCAGACCCCGCCAGCTCCCGCGCCTGCAGCCTTGGCGACCTCTTCGTCGGCGGGATCATCAGCGCCGGCTTCTTCTTCGGCAACGGCGGCATCGTCAGCATTGCCGCGCACGTCCTCCTTGCCGCCCGCCTCGGTCTCCATCGGCTCCGTGGAGGGTGGGTCTGGCGACCGGAGAAGGAGAAGAAGTCAAGCAAATATCCAAAAAGAAAGACCAGAAGAAGAACACAAGGGAAATTTCAGGCAAGGGATTACCTATGCTGGGACCACCACTGGGGGCTCTCTAGTGTTGTCCCTTGCTGGAGACTCCTCCCTTGCCGGAGATTGCTCCCTTGCCGGAGAACGCTCCCTTGCCGGGGAATCCTCCCTTGGCGGTGTAGAGGAAGCAGATGGCACGTCGGAGGCGGTTTCCGAGCCCTCCTGGTGAAGCTGTTCTGCTCCTACACAAACAAGCCAATAGTCAGATGTCAGCAAAGGAAAGAGGACCTGTGCGCACCGAAAAGCAGAAAGTAAACCATGCACTTACGCTCGGGGCTGCGCTGGGGGCTGCTTCGCGGAGTAGTTGCCGGGTCCGGCAAGGTGGTCTCGGGCGCCCCCCCTGTTGTTTCGGTGGGCTCGTCCTCGATGATAACCACCGGAACCTTGGCCCTCTTCGCCGCTCTTGTAGCCAACGTCCTGAAAAGGAATAGGTTCAGATCGAAGCAAGTCAGATACAAGATAAAGCTGCAAAATTGAAGAACTACAAGTACAGCAGAAAAGTCTTACTCTTCTTCCTCCTCGTCGGAGCTGAGCGCGGAGAGGTCGAAGTCCGGCCCACCCGCGGTGCGATGAGGCGGAGGAGTAGGGTCCCTAGTCCGCTTGGCGGGCGCAGTGGTGGTGGCCCGGGAAGACCCCGCTCCAGTTGCCGCAGCAGTGCGAGGCGCTCCCGCGGCAACACTGCTTGTCGCGGTTGAGCGTGTCGCGTGGTGTGACGGTTGCTGGCCTCTTTGCCGCCCCGCTACGTCCCCGGACTTGCGAAGACGCCTTCTTGCTGGGGCCGGGGGCTATGCTGTGGGCTCCGCCTGCGACAAGCGGTCTGGAGATGGCGGGCCGTCGGCGGGTTTGCTCGACTCGGTGTTAGGCGCGGCAAGTTCTTCCTCGCCGTCAAGCCACTCTCGCTCGGCAAGGCTTGCCGCCGCCTCCGCCTCTGCTTCCTCCACGGTGAACCCAAACTCGCCCACGGCAGCGGCTGCCGCCGCATCTTCCGCCCTGGTAGCGATGCGCTGCAACTCCTCGTCGGTGGTGTCGCGGGTGAGGCTCTTCTGCTCGTCGGCGCGGACCGGCACCTCCACCAGTCCGTCAAAGAACTGCTGTACCACGTCATCCGCAGGCTCTTGCCACGTTGGGACAAGGCCATGCCGGTCGCACAGCGGCATCATCGCGCGGATGCGGTCGAGCGAAGAATTATTGCACAGTGGGACGACCCCCGCCGGCAACCTGAACCACTCTGGATGCTGAGAATCGTGCTTGAACAGCTCCTTGAGCATCGCATCCAACTCGAGCACGGTGAAGTTGTAATTGAGGCCTGGACGCAGCCTCATGATATCCGCTGGACCGCCAAACTCCCAAGCGGGCCTCCCCCTCTCTTGCAGGGGGTGATGCAGCGGCGGAGAAAGTCTGCGCCCACGGTGCCCACAGTCAGCCCGGCAAGCCTGAGACGCAAGATTCTGGTGATGGCGATCTTCAGCCTAGCATCCTCCGGGGCCAGGCTGCTCCAATAGTTGTCGCGCACTACTGGGACTTGCCCTAGGGCGGTGAATGGCTGCGGGTTCTCCTCCATGATCCAACACCAATCAGCTCTCCATTCATCCCATTTGCTGCGAAGCTCCCCCGCCAGATACGCCTCCTTCTTGCCGGCCCTCGAGATCCAGGCGATCCCGCCGGAAAGTGGCTCTCCTCTCTTGACTCGGGGCATGAAGTAGTGGCGGAAAAGGGCAACGTTTGGGTGGACTCCGACAAAGTTTTCGCAGAGATGGGCGAAAACTGACATGGTCAGGACGGCGTTGGGGGTGAAATCAAGGAGATGAAACCCGTAGGTGTTCATGACATCACAGAAGAATTCCGAGAAGGGCGGGCAGAGGCCACAGTAGAAGAATAGCGGGAACAAGGGATACCCGTATGGAGCCCGTTTCGAAGTGGCGGCGGAGAGTACCCTCGTGCGCGGATGCGCACGCGTCTCCGTCGACTAGAAGAGATAGAATCACTCCCTCAGCCCCGCCGCGTCAAGCTCGGAGGGGAAAGTGGCCCGCTCCTTTCGCAACGCCTCAAGCTGCAGCGCCTCGGCCGACTTCGCGACTTTCCCAGTGTTCAGAGCCATGGCGAAAGTGGTGGAGGAGGTCGACGGCGTTGGTGGCGACGGCGGAGATGGGGGGCGGAGCGCTGCTCTCTCTCAGAGGGGAAGGGAGCGGCGGAGATTTTGGAGTAGTAACCGGCGAGGTGAGCAACTGCCTCTGTTTCCTCTGCTTATAAAGAGGGAGGAGGCGGACGTTACACTTTTTCGAATAAAGAAATCACCCACGATCTCTCCCTCGACGCCGCATTCAACGCGTGCTGTTAGGGAGGGCACGGTATGTGTGGAGTAGGAAACGGCACGACCCAGGCCGCGCGTGCCCGTGCCCTGTTTTGGGCCTGGCCCAACAGCGCTCGGCACCGTGTGTGGCCCAGGCCCGGGGGCTCCTGTCGGTGCACTAGAGTAGGGGTACTCTAGTATCCCGAACTCGTGCACGGGCAGTCGCAGCACTCCGCGGCAAGGCTTGCCGGGTGAGCGTCAAGATCCTCCGTGGCTCCTTAAGAGACAAGACCCCGGCAAGAGGAGCTTGCCGGGAAGCCATTCAAGAACAAGGTATTCAAGCCAAGGAGACAAGGCCCCGGCAAGAGGAGCTTGCCGGGAAGGCCAGCCAAGGCATCCCAAGAAAGCTTGCCGCGACACGCCACGCGTCCCGGCAAGGCACGGTGAGCGACAAGCTCCTGGGCCCGACAAGGCAACGACCGCGGCAAGGCACTTGCCGCGGCAAGAGGCCGCTCCGCGCGCAGGGTCCAGCACAATCCACCAACGTGTCGTCCTGGGACCCTTTCAGGCACGCGTGGCGAGAGGCTGTGCAGCCAGCGGTGCGCGGTGGCAAGTGGCACTGACAAGAAGGCCACCGTGGCGATCGGTGGCGTCCCTGACGGTCTCTTCCTGCACTATTTAGGCGACACAGACGGGCACTTAATGCCTTTGTCCCCTGCAGTCAGGTTTAGGTATGATACACTGTATCTACAGTATAGGTAGTTGTACCTACCACATTCTTTTTCCATTTTTGCCCTTCATCCACGTTGCCAAAGTTGTGAGAGTTTGTACAAAAGAAAAACTACGGATGGGGTCACTACGACATAAACCCTAAACCCTAAACATGATTTAATTTCCTAGCTAGGTTTTGCCTGTCGAAGGAAAGACGGACGGCACCCTCAGATCATACGATGCTTTTGTGCAGTTCCACTAAAATAAAGCTGAGCATCCCTGATGTCAAAGATATTGAAGAAGTGTGCTTAGAATAATTGTATTGGCACTAGTTCATAAGACATAAACTCATCAAATAGAAGCCGGTAGAAGTAGAGAAAGATCGACATGGAGATGGAGCTACATGGGGAGCTGCGGCAGTGGAGCAAGTCAGCTCCAAAAGGAAGATGTACCTGGGACGTTGGGCATAGCTAGAAGGGTGGTTGGGAGGCGGCATAAACCCATACTGCGAGGACCCATGATTGGGACGCACCGACTGTGGGATTTCTCCCTCGCCACTGTCGACCGCGTCTACGCTGAACATCGTTCCCTTCCCCCAGCGGCGGGATCAGGGCGGATCCTTGACCAGCGGTGTGGCCACCATTGTTCTATGCTTGTGAAGAGAGCAACCCAAGCATGCAGGCTTGTAGCTTAGCTCCTGCTAGTGTATATATAGTGGTTTGATTTTTCACTCCATATCAACCATTTTATATTGCGTACGTGTCATTGAAGAGTGAAATGATGGTTGCTTCTTCCGACTAACTTATTGTGTGATTTGACTGCTCCTTAGTGGCCCCTACAAGTACTCTCCTACGTGTATGACTGTTCCTGACTCTCATTTGTACTTATCTCTATTTTCTTGCATGGCACATAGACATGATGCGCATAGAGGAATTTTGTTACTGTACATTGTTATGTAGTACTACTAGTACCTACTCCCTCATTCCGGTTCACTACTGGTACTCCCTTTGTCCTGGCTTATTACTCCCCTTTGTACTCAATTCATGGGCTTGTTTTCCTCAAGGAATTGTCTTTACCAACGTATTAATATCGGGAATGCATGCGTGAACAATGAATGATTAACCTAGCATGCAACATTTTGACAAAGCATTAACTTATGAGCATGTGATGTGAGGGACTACAACCTCGTGCATGCATTCAACAGTAACACGTACACATGGACGAAAAAACATGTGCGACGCCCTAATGCATGCATGTCCGAGCACACGACGGAACACACAAGGTCACGCTCAAGTGCTCAACCTACACGTGCATGCACACACATAGTCAGCCAGGGTGAGCTAGTGACCATATAAACACCGGAAAATGTATATATTGAGCGCAATGAGCGTATTATGAAGTCCAATGACCATATTTTTACAAATATACAGTGACAGACAGTGTATTTATCTCGTTTGAAATTAAGCCATATTAACCGGAAAGGAGGCAGTATGGACTAGCATTACTTTGTTGTGTCCCGTCAACTCGCCGAACGAGGAGAATCTTGCAGGACGGGAGAAGCTTGCGCACGGTGGCTCATAGGACAAGGAGAAACTTTTGACTAATGAAAGCTCTCCCTCGCTCAGGCGGTGGACGTGCAACAGTTAATTTTGCTGTTAGATTGCCAGAAGCATACACTATACTACACTAACAAAAATACACTTCCATGATGATACGTGTTTGTCATAGTAGGTCATGTTTTTTATCATGCATGTACATCCATGACAAATTTATGACAGAATCAAGATACTCATACCTGTCCTGTCGTAGAAGTGTTCCATGACATTACCAAAATGATCATCACGGAAGTGTCCACTTCCGTGATGATAAATCGCGCCTCACAGAAGTGCTTTCGTCAAGGGTGACCGACACGTGGCATCCACCGTAATGGCACGCCGTTAAGCTATCGGGTCAGGTTTTGGATCCGATAACCCGTTAACAGCCCCGACCAATGGGGATTTTCCACGTGTAAAATCATCATTGGCTGGAGGAAACACGTGTCGGCCCACCGTTGGGACAGATGTCATCCCACTCATTGGACATAAGGCGCCTATGATACGTCGACACATGGCACGGCCCAACAGAGGCCCATTCCTGTGAAAAGTCCGGCCCGTTTGACTTGGTCAAAAGGTGGCGGGTCGTCCCATTGAAAGCCTGTTAACGGCCTGTTCGCATATAGCCCATTTACAGCCCGCTAACCGAAGGCCCGTTACGCCCTATTTGAATTAGGCCCAGTAGCATCATCTAGGCCATCCAATATGATTCCAGCCCGTTTTCACTTCTAGCCCATGTATGGCCCATGACGTATTTCGGCCCATATGAAGCCCTATGTAACTCTTGGCCTACTAACGGCCCGTGGTGAAACTGGCCCATAATGAACAGTGTATCACTTTACACCCATTAATGGCCCATGGTGAAACTGGCCCGCACTACTAGGAAAAGGCCTACTAATGGCGCATCGGTTTTGCCTGCTAATGGCGCACTACCGGTGCGCCTTTAGTAGCACGCCATTAGAATTTTTTACTAATGGCGCACCACTGGTGCGCCATTAGTATCTGGTATACTAATGGCGCACCTGGCAGTGCACCATTAGTATGTAACTCCATGCGCCATTAGTATGCCTCTCGGGGGGCCATATGTAACCATGTGCTTTGTCACACTAATGGCGCACTCTGCCTTGATGCGCCATTAGTATCCTTTGGCATACTAATGGTGCACTCTGCCTTGATGCGCCATTAGTATCCTTTTTTTTTGCTTTTCTGATTTTTGCACAGGTTACAAAATATATTATTGGACAGAATATAGACAGCAGCACACAGCAACATCAGATTCATCGAATACAATAGAAGATTAGTCTCCGAATACAATTCATCATATTAGTCTCTGAATTCAAAAGACCGAACAAAGATAAAACATTACAAGTCTCAAGACCGAGAGTATCGAGTTTGTCTTCACATTACAAGTCGATATCGATCATCTAAACTACCATCACATAAAAGAGAGTTGTTGTCATCACGATGAGCATCATCACGATCAAACTGGTCTTCATCCGGTTCCTCCAACGCTCCCTCCTCTCTCCCACTAGATAGCGGGCATATCTAGATTCGGCCTCCGCCCTAGTGGTGTACCCTTTGTAACTGTTACCGCTGAAACGGTGAACCTGTCTCTGACACTCCTCCCAGTCGTCATAGACTCCGGGAACCTTACCCTTGTACATGACATACGAAGGCATCTCTATGCACAAGCCAAACAACAGACAATACATGAGCAATATGTAAGTATGCAACAAAAGGATCGGAAGAGAAAAGCAAGACATTAATAGCACGATTCATGGTCCTACTAATAAATAGCATCGATTGCATCTAAGTTGAACGACTGTCCAAATCAAAGAGACATACGAATTCATTAAAATTTAATTACAACATGAGCCAATCAATGTTTCAGAACTACACATCACTACTTTCGACTCGACTCATCGGACGGGAGCGTGGATTAAGCCGCCATTTGTCGTGATGGTCATGAAATCGCGGTCGTTGTCACCCTGCATTTGTAGCATTCCATCTATCTCATTGTTGGATGGTTGATATCTGAGGTAGAACTGCCCCGACGTATGAAGGACATCTTGATGGATGATGTCTGCAAAGTCCGACTGGATGCAAAAGAATTCTTGTCTGAGGTCCGCGTCCTGGATTTCCGACAAGTTCACGGCCCAATCTTTGAGATTATCTGGTAGTAGAAGTTGATGATGGCCCCTTACGATCGCCCTCATGTGATGGAGGGCGTAGTAGGCATCCTTCTGACCGCCAGGCGGCTGCTTGACGCAGCAGAACTTCGTATTGTGTGAGAACATGTGCTTGCCGTACTTACGAACATTCCTGATGAAGGTGCCTCCAGATTTGGCGTAGCCGGGGAGAACATCATCAAGAACTTTCTTGACATTTGTGTAGTCTATCTTGGAGTTACGGTTCGGGTCGAAATACGTGGCCATGGAATATTTCGGGCTTAAGAGGATGAGTGTGCAATGTGTGTCACTGCACAGAACACGGAATGTTAGAAAAAAAAGAATGATCGAAATCTAAGAAATCATATGTTACGTGGCGGTTAAGGTATGACTTACTCGGGAAAGTAAGCCACAAGGAAGTTATCCTTATCTGGGTTTGCCAGAATGACGCCTTCGAGGTGTGAACTCGCAACTTGGCGGTCCCCAGCGCTGCTCAAGTGCTTGGCACGCATGTAGAAGGGGTCAACTATCACGATGTCCGGGGTCTTGTCTCTAATGATCCACATCTCCATACTCAGCAAAAACAGCCGAACGAAGGTGTAGTGCAGCGGATGAAGGTTAAACATAGCAAAGATGTCATCAAACCACAAGACGATCGTACCGCCTTTGTCGCCATCCACAAAGCCCTTGCCCTCTGGCACCTTGGCCACGAAAACCGGGTATGCCACATCCTTCTCTCTGAGATGCCGCTTCTCCAAAGAAAGAACACTATCATGCAGACTCCGCATAGCACCGGTTGCAGCATTCAGCATATTTGGTGGTAGCATCGCCCTACCCGCCACATGCACCCTCCTCGAGATATCCTTAGGTGAAGGTGGCCCGTCCTGAGCACGGATCAAACTCGGTGCTGGCTGGCTCGCACCGGCGCCAGACGACGCCTACTGCAATTGGATTTCTCCGCCGTACCAGCTAGATTGCGGTCGCCTTGGTTGGGTTCTTGAGAAAGAGGCCCGCAGAACTCGTCAGCGTACCCATGTTCGGCAAAGTACTTATCGACTTTGGTAAATGTACCATCGTTGTTGTCGTCGTCGTCCGGATCCTGTGCCATAGGGCTGTCCGGATCCTGTGCCATAGGGATGTCTGACATAGGGATGTCCGGCAGGTCCGGTAGCGTTGCGGTGTTCTTGCCATGGCTTGGCGCCGGCACAACTGGTGGTCTTGTCTGTGGGGTGGTGTCCCCCTCCCCCATACGAATCTGGCTCTTCGGCCAAAGCAGGGGCCAGCTTACGCAGGCGCTGAGGGTCATCACATCATCTTCGTCGGCCCCAGCGGGTCGAACCGGAGGTAATAGCTCGTCGCAGCCTGGCAGCACCCGAACCACTTCAACCCTATACGCTGTGGGTGGCATTGACTTACCGTGGAACATGCGGTTGCCCGGTTTAACGATTCTGCCCTTGGCGACATCGACCAACTCGGCGCCCACGAAGTGCAGAAGAGTGCAAGGAACGTCGGCGGTGCCCTGCGAAAACATGTACAGGGCGTCAGGGATGCCCAGTCAAAGGCAAGGAGATGAAGTCATCGGCCGAGAGGCTTAGTTACCGTGATGCCGCCGAGCTTGGCTAATGTTGAGGCACCGCCAACGGCGGGCGTGCAACTGACGGAGGGGGCGCTTGCTAGCGAGGTGCCGGCCGGTGTACACCTGCATGCATTAAGCTCCAATGCCCGTGCCGGCGTCGGAGACACGAACACCGCCTCCGCCGGAGACACCAATGGCGCCGCCGCCGGAGACACCAATGGCGCCGCCTGCGCATTGTGCGAGTTGCTGGCCGTGAAGCTGGGAACCGGGGGAGGCCCCTGTTGGCCGCCCGCAATCCACATCATCAGCCCATGAATCAACGTAGGCACCATGGCGTTGAGCTTCGTTCCCAGTTGTTGTTACACTTGCTCTTGGACAAGCTCCAGAATCCATGCCACTTGTGCCTTGAGTGCTTCAACCTCGCGCGTCTGGCTTTCCGAGCTGGCCTTTTTCTCCTTCCGCACACCAGCGGTATAGTATGACCCCCATTTTGTGGACAAGCCTTTGCCGGCCACACGACCAGCTGACGTCGGCTTAGTGAGCTTATCCTTGCTTTTCATTGCGTTCAACGCCCTATTTAAAGGGGTGTCGAAAGGGGAGCTCTGAGACGACCCCGCGCTACTGCTTTTAGTTTCCTGCGAAAGGAACGTGAACCATTTAGAAATATTGGGGATTAATTAGAGTGCAACCAAATGGAGCTCATTACGCGGGGGTGTATTCCTTACCAGAACAAGCTCAAGCGCCCTGGTCTTCGGATCTGTGGTAAGCTCCTTTGTTATCGGGTCCTCCTTGTACCAGGCCCTGACATAGTTCCTGGTCTGCTTGTTACCGCTGTATATCTCGAAGCGGGGCGCTAGGCCTTGCTCGGCCGCTCCGCGTCCTCCTTGTCCCATATAGGCTCCGCCACTCTGTAACCGCCGGGACCGAGTTTGTGTTCCCCTAAGTTCAACTCCCGCATTTCTTTCCCCCACTGACTTGATTCGGTGGTTGCACTGCTCTCGCACTTTATCTTGAACTCCTTGTAGTCATCTTCGCTCATCAAAGGATATTTCGCCTTGATCTTCTCATAACTATCACGTTTATCAATCATTCTCTTCACCGCGCTTCTCCAAGTAGACAGGGCCGTGCTCATCTTCGTGAGGGCGGCACTGTTCACTTTATTCCCTGAGTGGCGTGTGTTTTCAAATTCGGCGGGGAACTTGTATCGTTCGTGCAGCTTCGTGAAGAGGAGGTTGCGCAAATTCCCTCGGTCCTTATGCCTAAGGTTCTCGGTGTTGATCGAGACGGTGCTCCGGAGAATGCACCCGAGCTGAACCGAGTACCCCTTAACTATATGTTTGGGCTCCGTTGGAATCCCGTCGGAGTCCACTTGAGTGAATTCCTCCTTGAGGGTGCGGAGCGCATTCGGGCGTCGGTCCTTCCTTTGCTTCTTCGGTTGGCTGCCATCTGTGTGTGCGCCGCCATCATCAGTGGTGGCATCCTCGGCGGCACCATCAGTAGTGTCATCCCCGACGCCACTAGGGGTTGTGTAATCAGGATCGGTGTCTTCCGCGGCGTCCTCATAGCGGTGAGGTTGTTCCTCCATCTCCTGGGACAGCTCCCAGAATTTCTTGCCGCCTGAACCGCCGGCATCATCGTTGTTGGCCATGTTTCGCTTTTAATAGGAACACAGTTTGGTCAAAAAGTTGGTTATTGTCAAGGAACAAGATCATGGTCTCATCATTTAGGGTTTGTCGACACCGAGGCATCCTAAAAGCTAAGCTTTTATCATTTAGGGTTTGTCGACGCCGAGGCACCCTAAAAGCCTAAGCCGAGGCACCCTAGGTTGGGCCTAATCACTTGGCACTAATCACTTGGCTCTATTGCCACCTATGGTTTAATGCAGCAAGAATGGCGGGGCATTTGATCCTACTTAACTAAGTACTAAGATACCCCGGTCCATGCATTAGTCGCAAGTACCCCATATGTCCTATTTTTAGCAAAGTCATGCTAAAATTTCAGCATGACCTTTGCTGAAAATAGGACATATGGAGTACCCAAATTTGCCGGAACGGAAGTTAATCAATATTCCGGCAAACTCAAGGGCCTCTCGGGGTACCTGCAAATTCATCACGACACGATGGTCGAAGACAAAACCCAGCAAACTAGCAACATGATCATCATCTTTGCAAGATAGTAGCTCAAGTTTTTGACAGTAGCCTCTGAAGAAAACAGCATTGCAACATTCAAGTTCACAGGATAAAAAAATCACTCTAGATTAGTGTAGCCACTATCTAACAAAACCAGAATATTAACAAAATTACACCATGATGATACCAAATTCTTGTAGCAGTACAATGAGTTCACAGGATAAAAAAATCATCCACATTCACCAACCCAAACTGGTGGAGATACAGCAAACTAGAACCTCCCAGGTTTCTGCCATTTTATTTTTCCCACCGTATATGTTTTTTGATTCATGTCATGGTACTTGCTGTCAAACCAAGTATTTTCTTTCTACATAATCTGGGAAGTTTCCTTCATACTATCTCACTATCTTACTGTCTCACTACAAAAAACTAGTATGCTTAGTTGAGACTAGTATGCTTAGTGGCATTATGGCAGACAAAAACTACAAATGTTTGAGTTTTTAGTTGAGCAATACAGCGACAGTGTGATAGGCAAGTTTCAGCTGGCAAAGTGTCATGATTCAGACAACAGAGCAGCTAAGCATAGCAAGTGGATAGTTTAGTCAGTGAAAATGTATGTTCACTACAAATGAATATGGACCAAGTGTTCTCATTAACTACTTAAAGAATTAGTTCCATATTGTTGCATGAGAATTGTAGATAGAAAAGATACATGGTTCTACTTCTGGGATTGGTTACATCTCTTATTGTTCACATTCTTGTCAAAGGACTTTAACCATTAATTATCAGAAGAACTAATGCACATTTAAACACCCTGAATCCAGAAGAAGTAATACAACACTACATAGTACCTCTGTAGTTTCCATGCCAAACTTTGGGTGATATCAAACCATTAGAAAGCATGATCATGAGAAAAACATCAGTTTGAAAGATATTGTAACCCCTCCGAGTAACAAATATTCATCTACTCATTTGTAGATACCTAGGAGTAACAATACTATCAAACTAACAGATCCATTAATCAATTTTGGACTTCTTACATGTTACATCTATCATTAGTGGCCAGAAAGAATAGTAATTAATGTTTCATATTGTTGCATGAATCCAAACTCACTAGAAAATTCACTAATTGAGCCTAGCTACTTAAAGAAAGAATCTCTAGGCGGATGCTTAGTTGAGACTAGTATCCTCTAAGAAGCATCTAAATGCAAGCTCAGAGATTTGAACATTTGGAAAACCCTAGCTACTTAATTCTCCAACCCCCTTTCCTTGTCCAAATTTCTCCAACCCCCAACCCTAGAACACATCAGAAGGAAATAAAGAGGGGGAAGAGGGGGAAGCGGCTCGGGTGCTCACTTGGGAGGTCGAGGGCGACTCGGGGCAGCCGGAGCTAGTCGAGGCGGCGCAAATTCAGCATCGAGCGGTGGTGCTCCTCCTGGGCAGGCCGCACGGTCGAGGGCATCGAGTGGTGGCGGTCCTCCTGGGCGTCCGAGCTCGTCCGGGTCCTCGTAGTCGAAGAGGAAGATGGAGGCAGTCCTCCTGGGCAGGCCCGCGGTGTTAGATGGCAAGCACGTCGAGGGCGCAGGCGGGGCCGCGGGGGGAGGGGGCGCTTGGGCGGGAGGACGTCGAGGGAGGCGGCGAGGGAGGCGGCGCTCGGCTCGGGGACGGTGAGGGAGGCGGCGAGGGAGGCGGCGCTCGGCTCGGGGACAGCGAAGG
>LT934112.1:97168897-97179404 GCA_900231445.1 Triticum turgidum subsp. durum
GATGAGGCAGGGGAGAGATTAGAGAGATTGGGGATTTAGTGTGGGGGGAAGCTTTCTAATGGCGCACCACCCCCTCGTGCGCCA
This sequence comes from Triticum turgidum subsp. durum, assembly GCA_900231445.1. NCBI lineage: Eukaryota > Viridiplantae > Streptophyta > Magnoliopsida > Poales > Poaceae > Triticum > Triticum turgidum. Next base: position 97,168,982 of record LT934112.1, read on the forward strand.
TAAGTACGACTATTCTAATGGCGCACCACCCCTCGGTGCGCCATTAGAATTTTGTTTTAATCTATCCCATTAGAATATGTTCAAATTTGTTACTTGAAAATATCATCGACGGCGGCGGTGGAGCGGGGGAGGGTGCAGGATCGAGATGGAGGGGGAATCGAGATCAAGATGGAGGGGGGTCGAGATCAAGTGTCCTCATGATTTCAAAAAGTGCCCATGAAATTGAAAAATATTCATGATATCAAAAAGTGCCCATGAAATACAATCGAGAAATGAAGACTACGATTTAAATACAATCGATCTTAGCTAGCTATCTGTTCACAATCTTCTTGCCCTTCTTTTTCGCAAATGGAGTTCTTCTGTGGAACGGACGTCCTTTAGGTAGGGTGGTCCTGCTTCCTCTTGTGGTGTGTGTTGCTACTTCATCGTCGTCGTCATGTTCGATCTTCGGGTCGCCGTACTTGTCGAAGTCTTGCTCATTGGCTACTCCATCCATTCCGATGATCTTCCTTTTACCTCTCCTCACGAGAACACGACTGGGCTTTGGCGGGTCGGAAATGAAGAAGCATTGGTCCACTTGGGAAGCCAATACCCATGGCTCATTTTTCACGGTGACGTTTGCGCCCGCGGTCTTGGATTTGTCTTCGGGTATAACCATGGTGGTGAAATATCGGTCTTCTTTTAGGACGCTCTTGGCCCATCTGACACGGAACATCGGCACCTTCTCTCCAGCGTACCTCAGCTCCCAGATCTCCTCGATCCTTATGTAGTATCTGTCCTTGTCCTTACCGGTGTAGAATTCCATCATTACCCCGGACTTCTGATAACCATCGCTCTTCATGTCCTTGTCCTCGGTGTAGAATGTGTAGCCCTTGATATCGTACGCCTCATAGGTCATCAGGTTGTGCTCGGCGCCCTGTGACAAGGCGAATATGAGTTGTTCTTCCGCGGAAGAATCTTCATGTAAACGGTACGATAGAAGCTTCTGCTTGAACCAACGCGTGAAACATGAGTTGTGCTCTTTGAGTATATCTCCATCCGTCCTCTGTTGGCCTCGGTCATTGTACGTCTTCTCAATAAAGGTTTTTTGCTCTACCACCCAAGGATCGACCACGTCTATGTGTTGTAGCGCGACTAGGTTTTCTCTTTCAAAGTCGGCGAGTCGACCCTCGAAGTCGACATGCATTTTGCAGCGACCCTCATGGTGACCCCATCCAGCGAGCCTGCCGAGGTGCCTATTGATGGGCAGACCAATAGGGTTCTCGATGCCTAGATAATTCGTGCAGTAGGAGATGCACTCTTCGGTCAGAAAGCCCCTGGCTATACTTCCCTCTAGACGTGACATGTTCCGAACGTATCCTTTGATGACACCATTCATCCTTTCGAACAGCATCATGCTGTGCAGGAACGTCAGCCCGAGTTGGATGATATCCTCCACGATATGGACCAGCAGATGCACCATAACGTCGAAGAATGCGGGCGGGAAGTACATCTCAAGCTCGCATAGTATCACCACGATATCTTCCTGTAGCCTTCCGAGTTGCCTCACGCCAATCAACTTCCGAGAGATAATGTTGAAAAAGTTGCATAGGCCAAATAGCGTTTCACGGACGTGCGCGTCCATGATCCCACGGATTGCAACTGGAAGTATCTGCGTCATCAGCACGTGACAGTCGTGAGACTTCATCCCGCTGAACTTCTGCTTCGCTGGGTCTAGGTATATGCTTATCTTCCCCGCGTAACAGTAAGGAAGTTTTACTCCTAGGAGGCAGGTGAAAAACTGCTCGATCTCCTCCTGACTTAGAGTGAAGCACGCGGGAGGGTAGTCATTTCCGGTCTTCTTGGCCTTTTTTCCTTTGCGACGACTTTATGTGTCCTGCTTCGCCTCATCATCATCATCATCATCATTAGCGTGAAGCTCCTGCCTGATGCCCATTGATCTCAAGTCTGCCCTTGCTTTCGGCCCATCTTTGGTTCTCTCTGGCATGTTGAGTAGGGTACCAAGCAGACTCTCGCACACGTTCTTTGTGATATGCATGACATCAAGGCTGTGAGGCACACGGTGGATCTTCCAGTACGACAAGTCCCAGAAAACAGACCTCGTTTTCCATACCTTCAGCAGCGGCTCTGGCGCCTTTTGCTTCTTTCCTATCTTTGGCGCCTTTTGCTTCTTTCCCGGCAGTGGGCAATCTTTCCAATTTTTCAACAGCTCGTCTATTTCCTTGCCGCTCATCGTACGCGGGCGTCTTCGGGGTTCGGTTTCACCATCGAACAGATCCTTTTGTTTCCTCCATGAGTCGTCGTCCCACATATTGGCTGGCGTTTTCCACGGCGTGTCTAGCTCCTCCTTCAGCAGCCCCAGATACTGATTGATGTTGTTCCCTGGTTGTTTCGGCCCTTCAATTAGCATACTCATGTGAATGTACTTCCTCTTCATGCACAACCAGGGGGAAGGTTGTACATCCACACAAACACAGGCCAGGTGCTATGTGTGCTTCTCTGGCTGCCAAACGGATTGAATCCATCGGTGCTCGCGCCAGCATGATGTTCCTTGGATCCTTCCCAAATTCTGGGTACTCGAAGTTCAACACTTGCCACTGGCTCGCATCCTTAGGGTGACTCAGCATCTTGTCTTTTTTATTTATCTCCGGATCATTTCCGTCATCTTCCCACTTCTTCTCCGCCCTATCCGCGTGCCAACGCAGGAGCTTTGCTACCTTAGGGTCCGCGAAATACCGCTGCAGACGAGGAGTGATCGAAAAGTACCACACCGATTTTCGAGGAGCTTTCTTCCTCTTCTTGTATCGAGTGACGCCGCACACCGGACATATGGTAGACTCCGCATGCTCGTCCCAATAAATGATGCAATTGTGCATGCACACATGGTATTTCACGTGCGATAAATCCAAAGGACACACGATTTTCTTTGCCTCCTCGAAACTGGTCGGGCACTTGTTCCCCTTGGGAAGACGTTCGTGCCAGAATGACATGTTCTCGTCAAAGCATGCGCCGGTCATTTTGTGTTTTACCTTCATCTCCAGAACCATGAGCGTTACATTTAGGCGGGTATCCTCGGGCCTGCATCCTTCATACAATGGAGTAATCGCGTCTATCTCCAGGTGATCCAGCTTGGCTTTCTCTCGGGCGGCAGCTCTTGCGTTATCCGTCTTCTTACGAAGCAGCTCTTGAATATGAGGGTCCTGCACCCAGCCTCCATCGTCGTCTGCTCCGGCATATTCATCTTCATGATCATGCCCTTCGTCTTGACCTTCCTCATCATCATGTACGACATCTTCTACATGATAATTGTGTACATCATCACCGTCGTGATCATGTCCTGGAGATTCTTCGTCTTCTCGCCCGCCCTCGCCGCGGTGGTTGTCTTTTTGCCCTTCCTCATTTCTTGCCCAGCCCCCATGGACGACTTCATAGTCATCTTCATCACCTTGCCACCGATAGCCATCCATGAAACCACGCAAGAGCAGGTGGTCCCGCACCTGCCCGGAATCCGGGTCCGCAGTAAGGCTCTTCAGCTTGCATCTTCGACACGGACATCTTATTTCCGTCTCGTTCTTTTGAAGCATCTCGGCCTTCGCGGAGCTCAAAAACCTATTCACGATGCCTTCAGTCATCGTGCGGACCATGGTCGCCTGCGGGGTAGAGCAAAATGATATTTTAGAACCAAGAAAAAATTTGGCATGACCTTCCCTAAAAATAGGACCAAAAAGAATGCATAGTGCCAAAATTCTCGCCGGAACATAAATGAATCAACATTCCGGCAAAATATTGGCAACTATTGCATTTCAAATACCGGTACCTGCAAACACAAACATATATGCAACACCACAAACACAAGCAACACCACAAACATACATAGATCTAGCTAGGCCACAAAAAGTGCATGTGCACGTTGTTGGAGCGAGCTAGGGAGGAAAAAAGTAGATCTACATCATGAAGATAACTTTCCCCTTACTTACCTATCAAAAAAGGTGATTTCACCACTTAATTTTGATGAATCTATGGTGGAAATGAGGTGAGGAGGAGGAGGCAGCCGAGACAAGCTTGGAGGAGGAGGTGGAGAGAATGAAGTGGGGAAAGTGAGTGGGTAGGTGGGCTGTCCAAAATATCTAGTTCGTCCCAGGATACTAATGGCGCACCATGACAAAATGCGCCATTAGTAACCCTGGTTACTAATGGCGCACCGGCAGGTAGTGCGCCATTAGTACTTTTTGCAGAAAAGTAAAAAAACATATGTATACTAATGGCGCACTGTGGAAAAGTGCGCCATTACTAGTTTAAACTAGTAATGGCGCACTTTGGCATAGTGCGCCATTAGTAGGTTTGCAAAAAAGTAAAATATATATATATATATACTAATGGCGCACTGTCTTGGTCGTGCGCCATTACTAGTTCTAACTAGTAATGGCGCACTGTGCCATCCCTGCGCCATTAGTTTGTATGGAAAAATGGGGAAAAATCAATAGTAGTGGCGCACCGTGAGCACGGCGCGCCATTAGTGTCTTCCACACTAATGGCGCACGAGCAACCGGTGCGCCATTAGTATATAGTAGTGGCGCACTACTTACCTGGTGCGCCATTAGAATCAGTCCTATCTATAGCCCTTTTCCTAGTAGTGCCGTATAGAACAGTGTATCACTTTATACCCATTAATGGCCCGTTATTCCGTTGGGCCGTTTCTAGCCCATGATATCTTTCGGCCTTCTCAGAGCCCATTTATTCTTGGGCTCATTTCCAGCATTCGTTTACTTACGGCCCGTTACTGTCATTTTCTGCTTATGGGCCAAATTCAGCCCATGGTCACAGTCGGCCCATTTGTGGTTCGTTAACATGTTGGGCCGTTTTCATAGCGAAATGAAATACGATGGCCCATTATGGTCGGCCCATGAACGGACGATTCCAACTCTAGCCCGTTTACAGCCATAATGCGGCCTGTTATTGGCCCATGTTTGGCTAATCGACCATACTGCCCGTATAAGGCCCATTGATGATACGACCCATAGAAGGCCCATTGTTTCTACGGCCCGTAGAAGGCCCATTGTTTCTATGGCCCGTAGAAGGCCCACTGTTTCTACGGCCCGTAGGCCGCCCAGTGTCACTACAGTAAATATTAGCCCATGGTTATTGTGGCCTAGTTTTAAAAAATAGGTTATTGCAGCCACTAGCAAACCCTAGAAAAAGAACTGCACTTGCGACAAGCAAACAAATAAACAAGACAACAAGGAAATAAATAAGAAAGCAACTTACACTAGGCTATCACGGCTATTACACATATTACATCCACTGGGCATCAAAGTTCGCCACCGGTGCAAATATAGGGAACACAACAGCATATAAACGCCGCAAGAAAACATGTCCAGAACTGAAACCACTTCAGAAGAGCTCAAGAAACAATATCGTGGGTACCCATAATGCTGGCAAGATGCTTAGCTGGCTTATTAACTTTCTCTTGTTTGGTACTTAAGTCCTCCAGCGCTTGCTGTTGCACCAGAATGTATGCATCTGAATTCTGCAGGGACTTCCTCAGTCCTTCGGCTTCCTGTCGCATAACATCTGATCGATGTCTTTCAACTTGAAGTTGAGACTCAAGAAGCTGAACTAATTCAGGCAACAAGTTCGAAGAGCTGGTGCCAGAAGTGGTAGCCAGTAACTCGAATGGTACATCAAGACACGACTTTGGGGTTGTCTCAGTGTCCTCAATATAGTTTTTATCAGCTTGCTTGGAGGCCAACAGGGATGTCTCACTATCTTGAACCTTATTTGCATTACTTCCTTTACCATTGCATAAAAGGGTACTCTTCTCCAATATTTTATCCGTGTTCTAAAAGAGAAACAAACAAACACATCTCAGGTTTACAATGTAGTATATGAAACTCATTTGGTTAAACCAGTTCAGTAGTAAGGTGGACAAGATAACAACATGAAACAAACATATATCTATGTAGTATGGTCACTGTATGGTCTATATCATTCTAGTTTATGTTGCCAAATCAAGATAGATGCAGTTTGAATCATATCTATTTAAGACAAAGCAGCATAGACAGAATATAAGTGTGGGAAACTACACAGCAATAACAACATTTGTAATGTGCATGGCATGAGAACATAACTGTTTATTCAATTGAAACTGAAATCAACATAGAGCAAGTTACAATAGCAAACATCCAAACACATTGAAGAAACAGGTTTAAAACATACTTGTTGCGCCATTGGAGTTTCAATTGCATCCTTCAAATTTGAAATTGGTTGGTATCAGTAAATACAGTGATGCAAGAGCAAAGTAGTATGAACCATAGCTACGGAACCTGACCTGAGAACAATTATTCTTCTGCTTTAAGTGTTGACTTCGGGTTCGGAGTGGTGGTCCTCGTGATTTGGGCACTGCAATTGCCTTACTAACTGCTCATGTTTGGGTGCTCTATGGTGGAGACGGTGTTGTGACAACGGGAACTGGGTGTCTATCTGCTAGGGTTGGGATTAGAAGGGGTGTAGCTGGTTCTCTATCCAACTAGGTAGGGGTACAATCTGCATGAGTGTGGGTTATGTGTGGTGGGGCTGGTTCTTGGGAAAGTACAACCGTGGTTCTCTCTGCATCGACAAGTAGCACGATCTTTTCTGAAGACCATGTTTTTACTCCCACAGATACTGCCATCACTCCCTCCAATTGAAATGGCTGATAAACAAGAAAAGTAATTGAATGTACAGACATTGTAAGATAGACAGGTGCAGTGGATAGTAGGGAAGAAAACTGGGCATGAAATAATTCACATTTATGTTGTCTAAGCAAACAGAATAGCAGGACATAATTTCACATATATGATGGCTAATTAAACAGGATAGCATGACACAATTTCACATGTATGATGGCTCACTAAACAGGATAGAATGACATACTTCAAAATATGATGACTATGTAAACAAGATGACATGATATAACTATATGATGTGTGTATTAAAGTGGTTGGCATGCCATAAATCACAAACATGCCGTCGATGGAAACATGATGGCATGATATAATTCACGGATAGAATAAATATGATGACTATGTAAACAAGATGAGATGATATAACTATATTATTTCTTTAGAATATGGGTTGTCATGCCATAATTCAGATACATGCTGTCTATGTAAACATCATGGCATGACATAATTCAAATATATGATTTATATACTAAGGAAGTGAGCAGAGGGCAATCGCATATATGATGTGTCAACTAAGGAGATGGCATTCAATATTGTGTATATGATGTAAAAACTAAGCATTGCAATACAACATATGCATTATATGAGTAATATAACCCTGCCAAGTTTGAGCATACACCTCAGGGGGCTAATAGGACTGGTCATCTGCCTCTGGATCCTCCTCTGAAGAGCTATCTGTAACCAGCAAGATATCTGCTTCAGCAGGTAGCATTGTCTGCTCTGAAGACCTTGTTTTCACTCCAGATTTCTCCATCACCAGTTCAAATGGCTGATGCACAGGAAGAGCAGTTGAATATACAAACATTGTCAACAAAAGCAATGAGAAATACAAAAAAAGGACGGCATGATATAATTCACATATATGACGCTTGCCTAAACAGCATGGCATTGCATAATTCACATACATAATGCCTTGCAACAAGATAACATTGCATAATTCACATATATAATGTCTTGCAACAAGATGGCATTGCATAATTCACATATATGGTAATTAGACACTAAACAGGTGGCATTCACACAAAGGATGTCTAAACTAAGCAAATGACATAGCAATGCATGATACCATACACACGATATGAGTAACATAACCCTGCCAAGTTAAATATGACTAGTCATCTGTCTCTGAATCCTCCTCCGAGGACCTATCGGTAACTAGCAAGACATGCGCTTCGTCAGATAGCATTGTCTGCTCTGAAGACCTTGTTTCCACTCCAGATTTTTCCATGACCGTGCCGAATGGCTGATGCACAGGAAGAGTAATTGAATGTACTAAAATTGTTGACAAATTTAACACATAATAAAAAAATGATGGCCTGATATATTTAACATATAAGATGATTGGCTAACTAGGGTGGCATTGCAAAATTCACATATATGATGCCTAGCTAGACAAGAAGGCATTGCATTCACATATACGATAAAGAAACTAAAAAGATGGCATTGACACAAAGCATGTCTAAACTAAGCAGATGACATCTTTAATGTATACAGTAAGCAATGCAAGGCACCATATGCATGATATTACCAACGTCAGCATGCCAAGTCAGAGCGAAGACCTGATGGGGTAAATAGGAGTGGTCTTCTCCTTCTGAATCCCCCTCAGAACAATTATCTTCCTCTTGATTACGTTTCGAAATGGGTGGAGGGGGGCTGCCTTTGCACCCACCATGGAACAACGTCTGCATGAAATTTTATTACCATGCAAGGCTTGTCTATTTTTCTCTACATGACCAGTTCCATTGTGTACAATAACTGGCATTGATAGGAATAAAACATAGTGAGATTATGTAAGGAGTGCATGCACAAATCCAGAGTGATGGTAGCAAATTGTGGATAGACCCAAAAACAATGATAGCAGGTAGATAATAGCTTTAGTTAAAAAATACAGATAATGGCTCCTTTAATGTTTGTTTGCACCCAACATGAAACTCATAGTAGACACCGGAGATTAACCAGATAGTAGACAGATAGTACTGATTGCTGCCCCAATATGTACCGCTGAACCATTTAAAAACTCAAGTTTCAGCATTAGTTTGGACCTAACTTGGAGTCTAATAGGTGGACACGACGATAATGTAGCATGTCATCATATTAAGCGACGCATAATGTAAGCATACACGGAAGAGTGCGACCTCTCTTGCGGACCCGTGTAGTCCTCAAGGTCATCTTCTCAGTTGATGATGGTAATGCAGTTGTCGTGGCTGCTGGCGGTGGGGAAGAAGATCTAAGGCGGTGAAAGACAGTCTGGAGAGCGGATCCCTGCTGTGGTGAACCCTTCCATCGTTGGAGCAGCTGAGCCGGGGTGGAACACAGCGCCGCAGTAGCAGGACAAACCACACAAGGTTTTCTTTGACACATATCTGCAACAGAAGTAATTGAGTAAGGGCTTGTTTGAATTTGAGGATTCTAACAATGCAGGGATAGGAAATAGACAGGAATAGGATAGGAATGCACATGCAAAACAGAGAATTTAAAAACACTGGATTTCTGCCAATCTGGGTGTTTGATTCACAACAATTGGAAGATCACAGGATGCAAAAAAGCATGGTGAGATTAAGTCAAACCACAAGAAAATGTATGGTTATAATGCTATTATGCTACTATCTCTTAGTCTTGTGCTTAATGAATAGGAATGTGAAAAGGAGGAGAAGTGGAAATTAGAATTCCTATGGTTTTCCTTTGCTCCATTCCTTTGCACCAAGTTCATGAAAAGTAGTACCATAGGAAACTTTCTAATTCCTATGTTTTTCATTCACTTTTCCTTTCAAGCACTGGCGATTCTAGTAGGCAGGCTTGAGCAAGGAAAATCCTACACTAAAAAATGTTTTTGTGCTACTTCTATTACTTTGGACCCAGGCCACTGCCATACTAGCTCAACTCCCAGGCCCATCGACAAATGCATAGCTCAAACGCGCAGAGATAAATAATGATGGCGTTCAAGAGAGTCCATCACGGATAGCTAAGTTGCCTGGTGCCTCACTGCTTGTCATATAGTAGGATAAAATAATCGTATTTCCGGTTACTACGAGTGCTCAGTGGACAATATATATAACATGTAGAGTAAAAAAGAGATGCAGCAAGTGTACAACCTCTTTGGCGAAGCCATGTCGATCTCAGCGTGATTGGGTTGGCCCGTGAGGATGCTCCGGCTGACTTTGCTGTCCGAGGAGGGGAAGAAGATCTTAGGCGTCTGGAGATGGAGCCCGATGTACTGCTCCGCTGTGATGGAGGGTTTCATTGTTGGAGCACCTCCGATGAGTTGTACGACGCCGAGGCTGAAGCAGGACAAGAGAGACAACGAACAACGTTAACCTGAGTGGAATTCTAATAGCATCTCCAATACATGACGTAAAATACATAACCACAAAGTGCTATATGTAAAATACATCAGCCGCTCATCTCTGAACTTAACTGTCAAAACTGAACTTAACTATCAAAACTGAACTTAACTATCGAAACTGAACCTAGCTGTCGAAACTGAATTTTGATGTCGAAACTGAACGCACTAGCAAGGTGAGGCTACACGTCGGTCGACTGACTTTTCCATCTCTGGTCAGTCGATTTTGTAGCCGTTGGATACGAAATCAAGGGCCTGCGGTTCATCTTCAACCTCCACCCCCTTGAGCCGCCAGCCACAACCAGCCAAACAGCAGCCCCCCGCCGCCCGCGGCCGGCGGTGCGCCGCCCCGCCTGCCCCG
>LT934112.1:97179510-97189541 GCA_900231445.1 Triticum turgidum subsp. durum
CCCCACGCCACCGCCCCGCCAACGCCCTGCCAACACAGGCGACTACCACCCCCATCCCGAACCCTAAGATAGATAGTGGGGTACCTCTCCGGCGAGCTCCCCTTCCTGCTGCGGCTAGTTCTTCCTTCACCCAGGCAAGCCCAGCCCTTGAAAATCGACTGACCCAAAAGTCGATTCAGTCGACTGAAGTGTTGCCAAATCAGAGCAGCATCGCAAGCAAGAGCAAGAGCGAGAGCAGCAGCGCGACCAAGAGCAATAGCAAGAGTAGACCAGCCAGGGGACCGAGAGCAAGAGCAGAGCAGCAGCGCGAGCGAGAGCTAAAGCAGCAGCAGCTCCTGCTGATGTGGACGTCACCGCCGAGGGAGCAACACCATGGATGGGGCCGCGCCGTGTCGGCTCGGGACTGAGCGCCGGCAGCACCATGAGATCGCATCAAGAAGAAAATGCGGCAATTAGTGTACAACCTCTTTGGTGGCGCCGATTAGGCCGCAGCTTCATCCGAGGAAACGATGATGATGATGCTCTTCTGGTGGTGTAGGTGAAGACCGTGGTGTGATAATGGAGGTGGCGCGAAAGACGAGGGGAACATCGGGGCATCTCCTTGGAGATGGAGGATGGGATGGCTGAACCGGCGGGACGATGAGATTGATGACGGACCCTCATCCGGTACGGTGGATGAGGGACGTCGAGGTGTTGTCGTGGACGACGTCGTCGGGGAAGAGGCTCAGGCTGGGTGGCGGACGGAGCAGGGTGTGTGGTTTCGTCGCGGGTTTTCGTCGCCTCGGTGTACGAATGGGTGGGCGGACGAGATGGCAGTGGGGAACCATGGCTTAGAGACGCGCTTGTCCGAAATGTGGGGTAAGTTACGAAAGTACCCCCCACCGATTTGAGGCAGTTCTTTCGGTTCAGGGGTACCACGAGCATTTCGCGTGTCAGGATTTCACAGGAGGTTGGAGTTTTCATGCGCGTTGTAATTTCGGAATAGCAAGGCGCGGGTTGAGATTGAGGGAGTTGTCGGAGCACAACGAGACAAAGATATATCTTAAATATTTCGGGCTAACAAGGCCCGGGTTGAAGAGGCGGGAGTTTCGCAGCACGATAGACAGAGACGCTAGCTTCAATTTTGGGCATAACAAGGCGCGGCTTGAAATTTCAAAAGAACAAGCTTAACGTGTACCCCAAAAAAAAATTTGCACCTCAACACGCTCAACACATACACAAACACCATTTAGACTAGAGTAAGGTACACGTGCATTGCACACATGAGATTTGGCAACCAAATTATGAACAAATACCACATTATAGCATGCAAGCTTTGACTCATATATGCATGATGTAGATGTTCGTTTAATTCTTATAGTTCATTTAATTCAAAATCATCTAGTTTTTATAAGACAGCTAATCTATTTTAAGATTCATGAAATTGTGCGTTGTAAGACATAAAGTAAAAAACAAATAATGGCAAATCATGTAGAAAAACATTTGGGCAATTCTGATACGGAAGATTCTAGAACAAATAAGAAGTGCTTGTATATTGATGTTTGTGCGTTATGCTTAAGTTCAACCATGGAGTCTTCTAGATTATACATGTGGGGAAATCTGGTGGAATCTAGATGATATCCAACGGCCAATAGTGCTCAAACATGCCATCTTTGGACCATCGGATTCGCCTCATCCAACAACCATCTTTCAAAGTTAAAGTTACCCGCACACAATATAAAAAATATATAATATATATAGGGGTGTAGATATAGATATGTGATGCGAAATCCGCCCATCATCTCCAATTAGAATAGTGTGTCCATGCACGGATGCGACGTGGGAAAATGATGTCTGCCATCGGTATCTCAAATTCAAATCAGTCTGACCTTGTTCAATGTGTATACATTACAACATGCTCGTTTCCAAACCACACCGCGTAGATCTCCGTTATATTCATGCATGCATGGGTTTCAAACATCAGGATATCTTATTCAAATATTTGAATTCAACTTTACATTGATTATGACCTCACCTATTCTTTTACACCCACACAGTAGTCTTCTCTTTATAATTGTACCACTAACTTTCTCTCGTGCATGCATGCACACACACTACCAGTCGGCATTATCCATCGCACGCATGCAACCTTTTTCTTCAGGTCGGTCTCCCATGAAGGCATACACACACACACACATCCCCCTCTCCATCATATCGGGCATTCTTTATCTCTCACACGTGCATGCGCAATGATCGATGTTCTTCTATGTATGTGTGTATATAGCTAGGTATTTCATAGTTTTCCACACAAATCGATCAATCGATATATCCAGTGAGGTCTCACCCTCTTTCCCATGTCCACATCGATCAATTTATACCTCTCTATATAGGATTAACATATATAGCTAATACACCCACATTAATTATATATCCAACGTCCCCCTCTCATCATCCATGTCTTCCGCTTCATCTCTCAGACGCGTGCACAATGGCGAAGACAGGGTGCACTAAGGGCCCTGCCCCTCCCCCCTAACATCACTATATATCGAGGCTAATATGAATGTGATCATTAGACAATTGCTGCTAAAAAAGGTTTAATTTCATGAATTGACCCTCCTCGTAAAGGATTAGCAATGCTTGGCCCCCTTGCTCATTTATTTTTCATGGCCCCGCCACTGCGTGCAACAGTGCACATGTTTGCCCCCTCTCTCTAAATATCGATCTCGCACTTGTGCATTCCTTCATAGTCTCCCTCCACTCGGCCCCTTGCACCATCTTCTAGCCCCCCACTGGATTTTGCGAAATGTACAATCCAGCAGACTCCATGGTTGAACTTAAGCATAATGCACAAACCTCAAAACAACAGTGGTTCTCTTTTGTTCTAGAATCTTCCGTATCATAACTGCTCAAACTTTTTTTCTAGTTGAATTGCCATTATTTGTTTTTACTTTATGCTTTACAATGCACAATTCCATGAATCATAAAATAGATTAAGGGCTTCTTTGATTCAAAGGATTCTCAAAAGAATTTTGGAGGATTCTAATCATTAGGAATTTTTCCTATCTTGGTTGTTTGATTCGTAGGATTGTAAACCATAGGAAATTTTCCATATGATTCATTTGCACTAGATTTCATAGGAAACATCCCATCCACTCAAACCTCTTTGAAAGAATTCTGCGTTTTTTCTATGCACAATCAAACACTCGTACAATCCTGTAGGATTCAAGACGACATCCAACTATAATCCCATGTTTTTCCTATTCACGCGTTCTTAGCTTTTTTATAAAAACTAATTGATTTTGAAAGAAATGAACTATAATAATTAAACGAAGGGCTACACCACGCATATACGACTCAGAGCTTACATGCAATAGTGTGGTATTTATTCATAATTTGGTTGCAAAATCTGATGCATGCAATGCACGTGTACCTTACTAGTACTTCGAGTATGTGCAAAACACGTAAATTAGAATACCAATGGCACGCTACACAGTGTATCTCTTACAGTTCATGAAGCCGCGTGAGACATGTGGAGGCGTTGTCACGACCTCCTTGCGTGGATTGATCATAGTGATGTGCTGCTGGTTCCAGAAGAATGTACTCGTCCTCCCCGAGCCATACTGGCGGTACATGCACAAAGCAAAGATATGCAAGCACGCCACACACGCACTCATTCCCTCGCACGCACACGCGGGTACACGGGAAGACGCAATTTTGTACCAAGATCCACCTCATGTGATAATTTGATGCGTGTAAAGTCGTTCACTTCATTAATAGTCAATTAATACAGCGCATGCAAATTGAGTGGACGTGAGGGTGGAAGAAAGACATTATTACTCCACTGCGTGCATGCGAGTAGTTAAATCGTGGGTTGCTAGTAGTACTTCCATTGGTCTCCTTCATATTTTATGCCAATTTTTTACAGTAACATAATATTTACGCATTTGAGCAGTGTAGTACTTGAAATTTATGATCCGCTAAACTCATCGGGAGCCGTTTCGGGCCTCGAAACCAAAACCATCAATTAATCTTTACCTTGTTCCCATCACATTCGAAAGCCTGCTCACACCTACTAGTACGTACCAAACCTAAACGTGTTCCAACTATGCAGGTATTAGTACTAGTGCTAGTACTTAGGTTATAAATAGGGGAACTACCTAACCGAAAATTACTCTACCGTTCCTCCTCATAAGTGCTTCTTATTCGTCCGTCGTTGCCATGGCCGGTGAACAGAGCTCTAGGTCGAGAACTCCTTGTAACAAGGGAGCGGCAACCAAGGCGGTGGAAAAAAAAGAGGACTTGCCGCCACGCAGAGACCTCGAAAGATCTCTCATGGGCAAGCGATGGCTCCCAGGAGCACCCTAGCTGCGGAGGCGAACATGCCGAGCCGGCGGAGCTGGAGTCATCATCCCTCGACGGTATGCCCGATCAGCTCAATAAGCACCTTAATAAGAAGAAGGAGTTCATCCAAGGCTTGATGGAGTTGCTGAAGGAGAGCCTCGACAACATGCCCGCTGAGCTCAATCAGCAGGGGGAGTTGACCGCCGGCTTGGTGATGCTTCTGAAGAAGAGCATTTCCTCGGAGAAGAAGGCGACCGGCGAAATCCTACGACTTCAGGAGGACAAGGCAAAGCTCTGCCACGAGATCGACCTGTTGAAGGAGAAGAATGCCGGCTAGAAGAAGCTGCACGAGATCGTCATGGAACAGAAGTAGGAGTTGGCGAAGCTCCACATCGAGCACCCGGCTGCTGTCAAGGTACGTAATGCGACCGTGGAACAGATGATGAAGGCTCGCGATGAGAAATCCCGCGTCATGGACCGAATGAAGAAGATGGCAGAGGAGACGCGCAAGGAGATGGAGGTCGTGGAGGCGATGAAGAAGCAGTTACGACTCCGCGGCGAATTAGATTATTTGGGGTGATAATCTTCCTTCTTGTTTTGCTGTTGTGTTTCATCTTTTGCTTCGGGTGTTTCGCCGCACGTGTCACGTTCTCTGCGAGGCATCAATAGAACAATGGTTTTTGTTTTTTGAGGAAATGAATAGAACAATGCTAACAATGAGATGACTAGCAAATTAGATCATTTTTTATCGCCATATGGCACTGGGCTGCCGTGTTTCGTGCTCCTCCGTCGCAGTACTACTCCAGTGGAAAACTTGAGTATACCACACGGTTCTTTGCTCCTCATCGATCAGGTCGTCAGCGCATTTATACGAGCAGTCAAATCACAAGGCCCCGCCTTCTAGTAGTAATGAGCCGTCAAATCACAAAGGCCCTTGCCTCTCGTGAAACCGACCAAGCTAGCTGCCCCGCCCTCTAGCCTTTTAAAAAATGTATACTTTTGTACAACGGTAGTATCGATGGATTGTGCCATGGAGCAAAACTTGAAATTAAAAAAAAGGTGGTACATATAGAGAGCGCTCCTCGCCAAATTATGCATATAGTACTATTACAAAGGCTAGTCACAATAATGGTGTCCAACACAACCCACCCCTCAAATAAAACTAAGCACCGTGGAATTCTTTGACAAAACTAAGCACCCTGAAATTCTTTGACAACTAAACTGCTGGCTGTATGATGTTGGCCATATATATTTTACGTATATAATGTGAAGAAACGAGTGGTAGTACTATACCAAATAAAAGATGAAATGTAAGAAATACTAGTATGTACGTACTGAAGAGTTAAAGTAACAAGAAGAAACATAACAAAGTTCAGCTAGGGGCTCATCACAACACACTCCTCAAATTAAATTAAGCACACCTGAAATTAAACTTTGTAACTATTGCGGTAGACACTGCATTAGAACGACCATGAGCAACAACACTGCCACCTTACTCGGAGTCCTCGTCCACGTCCTCGACTTCGTCCTTGTCCCTCTTCCTCTTGGCCGATACTTCTTTGCTTGAACTGCCAACTTGGCTGTTGCTCTTCATCCAACCCTTGTAGATATTGAAACAAAGGTAGCCATCCATTGTAGCATAGTGGATGTGGTCTATATCTAGTACATTCCGCTGCCATGCATGACGATGAAACGTGTATGGAGCTTTCTCTAGTTTACCGTACGAAGGATGAACCCTGGCTCCTGCCAGGGTCAGCATTGAAGGCTGACGAGAGGACACCAGCCGATTCTTTTGGAGGTCGAAGGTGTTGCCTACAACGAGGCCGATCCGACGCAGGACTTCTTTGTCGTTACCAAAGTCTACAGTAACGAATTTTACTAGGTTGCTCTCGATGAAGTCCTTAAAATCTTGGCACTCAACGTCGGCATGGCATATGTGGTAGACCAAGCATAAGTCATGCACGCAAACCTGGATCACGGTGGGCTTCTTCCCCTCTTCGTCCTTTAGATCCTTCTCTCGTCCCACGACTGTGGTGTACTCAACATCTAGCCCAGCGACCCTCTCATCAGTTGAGTCTTCGAACATGCGTCTGGAGCGAGAAAGGCATCCTTTCACCGTCGCAGAAGAACGGGTGTAGATGTCGTCGAACTCATCGCTAGTGATGGTTCTAACCTTGTACTCACCGCCGATCGGGGAGATTTGGCACACCATGGATTTGGGAGGAGGGTTAGGATTAGTGGAACTGCCGTAATGTGAATGGACGGGATGACTAGGAGCGAACAGTCGTAGTATTAAAGGACGTGCGGGGACGAGTAGGAGCGAACTGCCAGCGTGCGAACGGCAGGGTAGTGGCTTTCCATTCTCCCATGATACGGGCTTCCGAGAGCCCTTGGACCTGAGATCAAACGGTTGCATGGCGTGATTCTAGACCTATGGCTGAATATCCTATCCTGGAGGGTTGTTCTGCAAATTTTCAGTTACTTAGCATGCGACCGTTTGATCTCAGATCCAAGGGCTGCCAGCACCCCATATCATGGTTGCACCTACCACGACCATCACGTCACACGCGCGGTCGCGCCCTTGGAGATTTAACATGGTGCGTTAGGCTATCTGATGTTGGCGTGTCATACATAGTCATCACTTAGTCTCTCATACTACAACAAGGTTAGCTATAAGGTTAGTCATCACTTAGGAGAAAATTTTACTACTCCCTCCGTTTACTCCTCGTCCCTACTACGTACGTAATTTGGTTAGTACTCCCTCCATTTACTTATACAAGGCCACTATAAAAAAATACATTTTGCATCTATACAAGGCCACAAATAACAATCGAGACAAAAGTTACTACTCCCTCCTTTCTAGTTTATGGCTCAATTTCAAAATCTCTCCAACCAAGGTAGACGGTGAGTGGTCGAATTAATTTCGTAGTTTGCACAGTATGCTCATTTTTCTCAAGAAGTTATGTTTACCGAGGCATTAATTAGAATGAATGCATGAATGACCACTAAATTTCCATGAACTTTTACATGCATTGGTTAGTTTCCTCTTGACACTGCTTGCGTTGGGTGATCGAACGCACCTCGAAATCCAACATGTAATGGTACTACTACTAGTATAGTAGAATTGAGACTTATCAAACGGAAAAATGAATGTTTTTTAGATGATCCCTATAAACCCTAGTGGGTACGTACTCCGTAAAAACAGATTTTTCCAAAACTAAGTCGCCCCCTTTCATGAATTCTGTAGTACACTCCTCCGTCGACGCTCCCTTTCATGAATTATGTACTTCCTTCCGCCGACATGTGGGACATATAGCAATCGGGTCGACGTGTCATGCACCAAATAATAGTGCGGAACAGCAGGGGGACGCACCCCACTTTACCGGCCCAGTAGTAGTAATGAGCAATGAGACGTCAAATCACAATGGCGCACCTTCCCAAACGGACGAAGCAACCACTATTTCACACTTCGGTTTGACATCATCTCAAACCACGTACTAGTATTTCTTCTGCCTCAAGAGGGACATGCGCATCGCCCTGGTACATCATGACACGTGGGACCGCATGACAGGCCATGCTCCCCCGCCGATCGCTCGGTAAAATCACCTCATTTTTACTATACTTCCTCCGTATCGGTTTAATACATGGCATGCACGTCGTTCTAGGTTGAGAATTTAACTGGCTATATATATATGATGAATAGTATGCTAGCCTTTTAAAAAATGTATACTTTTGTAAAGTAGTACTATCGATGGATTGCGCCATGGAGCAAAAATTGAAATTTGAAAAAAGGTGGTACATATAGAGAGTGCTCGTCGCCAAATTATGCATATAGTACTATTAAAAAAGCTAGTACGTGCTTAATTGGGGTGCAAAATTCTATTAAAGAAATACTAGTAGTATGTACATACTGAAGAGTTAATGTAACAAGAAGAAACATAACATAGTTCTGCTGGGGGCTTAGCACAACACACCCCTCAAATTAAACTAAGCACACCTGAAATTAAACTATGCAACTAATCCGGTAGACACTGCATTAGAAGTTTAGAACCACCATGAGCAACGACACTGCCACCTTACTCGGAGTCCTCGTCCATGTCCTCGACTTCGTCCTAGTCCCTCTTCCTCTTGGCCGATACTTCTTTGCTTGAACCGCCAACTTGGCTGTTGCTCTTCATCCAACCCTTGTAGATATTGAAATAAAGGTAGCCATCCATTGCAGCATAGTGGATGTGGTCTATATCTAGTACATTCCACTGCCATGCATGACGATGAAACGTGTAATGAGGTTTCTCCAGTTTACGGCACGAAGGATGAACCACGGCTCCTGCCAGAGTCAGCATTGAGGGCTGACGAGACGGCACCAACTGATTCTTTTGGAGGTCAAAGGGGTTGCCTACAACGAGGCCTATCCGACCCAGGACTTCTTTGTCGTTCTTAAAGTCTACAGTAACGAATTTCGTTGTTTTGTCCTCGAGGAAGTTCTTAAAATCCTGGCACTCAACGTCGGCATGGCATATGTGGTAGACAAGGAAAACGTTATGTACGCAACCCTGGATCACGGCGGGCTTCTTCCTCTCTTCGTCCTTTAGATCCTTTTTTCGTGCCATGACTGTGGTGTACTCAACATCTAGCCCAGCGACCCACTCATCATCTGAGTTTTTGAACATGCGTCTGAAGCGAGAAAGGCATCCTTTCATCGTCGCGGAAGTAAGGGTGTAGATGACATCGAACTCATTGCCGGTGATGGTTCTAAACTTGTACTCACCACCGATCGGGGAGATTTGGGACGCCATGTATTTGGGAGGAGGGTTAGGATTAGTGGAACTGCCGTAATGTGAATGGACGGGACGATGAGGAGCGAACCGCCGTAGTATTAAAGGACGTGCGGGGACGAGTAGGAGCGAACTGCCAGCGTGCGAACGGCAAGGTAGTTGCTTTCCATTCTCCCATGATACGGGCTTCCGAGAGCCCTTGGATCTGAGATCGAACGGTTGCATGGCGTGATTCTAGACCTATGGGTGAATATCCTATCCTGGAGGGTTATTCTGCAAATTTTCAGCAACTTAGCATGCGACCGTTTGATCTCAGATCCAAGGGCTGCCAGCATCCCTTATCATGGTCGTGCCTACCACGACCGTCGCATCGCTCGCGCGGTCGCGCCCTTGGAGATTTAACACGGTGCGTTAGGCTATCTGATGTTGGCATGTCATCACTTAGTCACTCATACTACAACAAGGTTAGCTATAAGGTTGGCTATAAGTGTATTTTTTTACTCCTCTCTATCTCTTTCTTCGTACTCCCTCCGTCCCATAATATAAGAATGTTTTTGACACTAGTGTAATGTCAAAGACATTCTTATATAATGGGACACAGGGAGTACTAGTATTTATTGCATTAGCCAAGGATTGACCTCACTAGTAGAAAAGGGGGCAATGGTCCAGGCCGGTCCAACCCATTAGTCCCGGTTCAATCCAGAACCGGGACCAATGGGGGCATTGGACCCGGTTCGTGAGCCCCAGGGACCGGCCGGGCCACGTGGGCCATTGGTCCCGGTTCGTCTGGACCTATTGGTTCCGGTTGGTGGGACGAACCGGGACCAATGGCCCTCACTCCTGGCCCACCACCATTGGTCCCGGTTGGTGGGCTGAACCGGGACCAAAGGACGACCATTAGTCCCGGTCCATTCCACCAACCGGGACTAAACGGTT
>LT934112.1:97191843-97230516 GCA_900231445.1 Triticum turgidum subsp. durum
CCGCCCCCGGCCCGCTCCGCCTCGACGCTGTCGCCGCCCCGGCCCGCTCCGCACCTCGCCGTCGCCTTCGCCGTCGCCGTCGCCGCCCCGCTCCGCACCTCGCCGTCGCCTTCGCCGGCCGTACGTAGTAATTTAGATATGTAGTAATTTAGATTTTTTTTGTTAGATTAATTAGATTTTTTGTGTTAGATTAGATGTGTGTAGTAATTTAGATATGTAGTTCATAGATTTTTTGGTTAGATTAGATTTTTTTGGTTAGATTAGATGTGTAGTAATTAATTTGTTTATATTATGTTAGATTTTTTTGTTAGATTAATTAGATTTTTTTGTTAGATTAGATGTGTGTAGTAATTTAGATATGTAGTTCATAGATTTTTTTTGTTGGATTAGATTTTTTTTGTTAGATTAGATGTGTAGTATTTAATTGGTTTATATTATGTTAGATTTTTTTGTCAGATTAATTAGATTTTTTTGTTAGATTAGATGTTTAGTAATTCTGATATGTAGTTCATAGATTTTTTTTGTTAGATTAGATTTTTTTTGTTAGATTAGATGTGTAGTAATTAATTTTGTTCATAGAATTTTAATGATTTTTTTTGTTCATAGTATTTAGAAAAAGGAAAAAAATAAGAAGTAGTTTATATATAGTTGAACTAGCTAGTTGATTTAATAAACTAATTTATTTTACTATATATAGAAGTAGTTTGTTTTTAGTAAGTACTAATTATTTATTTATAGTAAGTGCTTAGTAGTTGAACTAGATAGTTGATTTAATTAATAAAACTACTTTTATTTAACTATATATAGAAATAGTTGCCGCATCGACGTCGGCGATGCCTATCCCGCATCCTCGTCGTCGTCGACTCGGCGGTGGAGGCCTGCTTGATCAGGGCCATGTTCGGGACTGGGCCAGTGACGGTGGTGAGGCATCCGAACACCGCGGAGGTGGTACGTCATCGTGTCAGCGAGGAGGACGAGCACGTCCGTCGCTACATGGTTGCATTGGAGGGCAGATTCGACAATACCTGGCAGGTTCTTCAGGGATCTCACTGGAGCTATGATCCCGTGATGGTTCCTTATCTTTGGGTGTCCACCGCTCGCGTCGATACCCGTCGGTCGCTACGGTTCTAGTTGTATTAGTGATAATATTCGACGATGTACAGACACCAAGAGATGACGTACTTTCGCTTATAATTATTGAATGCATGCTAATTTGAATACTATACTTTATTTTATGATTTGGTTTTGCTTATTTTATGATTTGGTTTTGCTTATTAAATGCTCATATTGGATAAGTTCTCCTTCATTCCCGTGTGCTAGACAATTTGATATAATAATGCATTCGGGAATGAAAGGAGGAGCTACGTACATCGATCATCGATAGTCAACAGATAATTTGATATAATAATGCATTCTTCCCCCATGTGAGCTTAACATAGTTATTAAGTAATTTATATTGTTTATTTGAAAATAGTTGACAACTTATTCTCCATTGACAGCTTATTTTCATTCTTCAAAGAATGTGCGGAAGATGGTAGACAGAACCTACTACACCGAAGGCTCTGAACTAACTTATCAGGAGAAAAATCATCTGGTCGGATTTTGTACTGATCTTGAGAATTACAATGTCTACAATCGAGCTCCTCAACATTATGGTCAATACGTGCCACTAGTGCACGTGTTGAACTACAGTAACTACCATGGAGATACCCTGGTATGATTTTTTACTATTACAACATTCGTGCATCTTTTTGCACACTTCTAAAACTAGTACATCATATCATTGCTAACTACGAAGTTATTACTATGTTTTTCAACAGATAATCCCGAATGATTGTGTGCCTCATCTGATGTATACACGGGGTAGCCTTCATGTTTTGAACATACACCCAGGTCGTCCTACGAATCTCAACTGTCCATACCCGGTTTCTAAAAGAAGTGGAGACATGATAATCAAAGAATGGAAAAAATGTATGGACAGTCGTAAGGAGCTTCTTGGAAGCAACATTCAGCGAAGGGCAAAAATTGGAGCCAGGATGATCGCCATTCTTCATAATGGAGAGTCAGGGTCTATATTGTTTTATGCTATTTTACCTTAAGGGTGTTTAGGTCCTACCTGATACTGATGATCATGTGCTAAGAACAATTATGTAGGGTTGGGTTCGATGACTATGAGGATGATGATCGTATGACTTATTATTAATAATGAGTAGAAGTTGTATATGATGATGCATGATTAGTAGGACTTGTTATTATATATATATGATGATGTATGATGCAAGCATGCATGAGCATTTTATATCTGCGGGTGCAATGAACATAGCAGCAGCGTTGATAAACCAAGGACGAAGATATAAGAGAGGACACTTCTCTCTATTAGCTAGCTGTAATAACAACCTAAAAATAACCCCTAAATTAAGCAGCCACTTTAAAAAAAATGACTTTTGGTCCCGGTTGGAGCCACCAACCGGGACAAAAGGCCCCCTGACTGGGGTGGGCGCACAGGGCCACGTGGAGGCACATTGGTCCCGGTTCTGGTTTGAACCGGGACTAATGGGTGGAGGTATTAGTAATGACCCATTAGTCTCGGTTCATGAACCGGGACTAAAGGCCCTTACGAACCGGGACTAATGGCTGGTTTTCTACTAGTGCCTCTTCCAATGAAATGGTGTTGCTAAGTTTGCTTCATTTAATTAGCTATAGACTCAAAATTGTCTTTTCACCTAGGTACACGTGCTTAGCACCGTTTCATTCTTGGGTCACCAAACTAGTGTCTCTCTTCTTGATTAACTTGCCACATAAGACTTTATGCCTATGTGGCAAGATTAAGCACCTGTAGGAGCAAGTAAGTACAATAGTACGCTTTACATGGCATTTTTACATATGTGGAGGAAAGAGAGGCAAGGAAAAAGTGGAGAAGTGGGCTCTAATGCAAGAGCCAGCCTCTACTACATGGTGGAGCATTGGGAGAGGCACCTGTATGGAGGTGGTCAGGAATCGGGAGACTCATGCCGGTCATAGCGCCGCAGTGAAAATGATAATGGCAGGTCAAATCATGGGGCCCCACCTGTCCAGCAGTAACTCGCTGTCAAATCCCACAGCCTTACGTTTGCAGCAGCCTACTCCCTCGTCATCTCGCGTCTTTGTCGAACCGACTAGGCAAAACTTCCCCGCCGCCTACCGCACAGGAATAGCCCCGCCCTCGACTTTTAAATAGTATACAGTATACTAATTTTGTATCCATGGATTGCACCCACGCCATGGAGCAAAGTGTCTAGAAAACGGCGGTAGGCATGTATGGAGTATACAGCACGCACGTCGCGTTCGCGTCACACCCTAGATGGTCGGTCAGTCTGGCACGCTGCTCTCTGAATGGAACGCGCGTCATATTGGGTTCGCACACACATGTGGGACGACAATTGAGAACCAACCATAGGCACACTCCCCAACCCCGCAGGTCATGTGACTTAATAGAAGAGGGAGACGAGCAATAGTACTAGAGAAGTGTTGTACTACGTTGGTGCCTGGACAATCCCTGCAAGACACGGAAGATCAGTTCGTCCATGCATGTGACCAGACTCTAGCAGACACGCCTGGATTGCCTATCATCTACATATCGTGCATGTTGTGTTGTACATGGCTGTAGTTGTGGTGAGAAATCTAAAAAAAGGTTTCTTGTCATCTCGCAAAATTAGGTGTCATGTGCTTTGGATCACTGCGAGGGTTAAACAACGATAACTGAGTTGGGCTAGTCATTGGGGGCACATGCACGAAGAGTGACTACTCGGCTGCCATCTAGGTCAAGCCAGCTATGTTAATTAGGACATCTATTGACGGACCCCTTTTCTATGAGTTTATCTTTAATTTGAGCTTTGTTCCTCGTCTAGTTTGTCCGTCGGGATTCATGTTGTCTCCTTTGGGCAGTGAGGTTATGATTTCTTGTCATGTGGCATTTTTTCGTGTTATATGTTATAATCCGGCGCTTCAAATCAAAATGACGACAACTGCGCCACCGGGCCACGTGTACGAAGACTTCTCGACAGTCATTGAGGAGGTCAAGCCGGCTCCGGTAGACAAAAGAAAACTAAGTACTACTCCACTATATAGGCAGGAGCCTCCGCGCTTGCTTGCTAGTGTTGCTCTATTCACACTGTCTCGGCCTCTCCAGATCTAAACACGACAGAGTGGCCACTCTCTCTCTATCTCTCTCTCTCTCTCTCTCTCTCTCTCTCTCTGCTCACCGTTGGTCACAGATCCAGCCGGATCCTCTCTGCCGGGGAAGGTGAGAAGGTGCAACGTTCACGCGGTCATCCTCGGCGATGGCTCTTACCCACTGCTGGGCGCGTCCCGATCAGCCTGCCTTGACGTTCTCTCCCAAGCACCGCTGGCGAGGGAGGGCCTTCGACCCCTTCTTCCTCGCTGCCGTAGTGTGGGCAGATCCGGCCTCCCGCCACCCACCTAGCGACATCCCGGCGACCATCAGGTATAACTTCCTTTGAAACTGGCCTTTCTCTACTTCCCGAGCTCCTGACGTTGCTGCATTTGTATCTTTTACTATTTCTCAGGCCCCCTCATAGATAGGATTGATCGGCTGTTCGAAAACCACCTAATTTTTTTACGTCTAAGAGGTAAAACTAGTTCATGCACTCGAATCTAGTACTACCTGGTTCAAATAAGGAAGAAAGGGTGTGGGGGTGGGGGAGGATTTGTTACCTGAATCTAGGACTTGGTCGAAAGAGGAAATAATGGGGGCGAAAAGTAGCAGAGACTGGCTATCCAACTAGTCTCTAGGTCTAATTGGGAAATAAAGGGAAACACAGTACAAACTCAATATAAACCTGATCTATTGGTTCAAAAAGGAAAGAAAGTGGGGACTTGGGGACAAGTCAACAGAGTAAGTCCAGCACTAGATTTGCTAGCCTCACACATTATAAGGTGGCTATACCGAACAAAAATGGGACCAACCCAGACATCCCGTTCTGATGTTTGTTGCCCTGAGCCACTCTTATGTAATGTCACTGGTAAAATGTAGCAGTCGCACTGTTAAAAGTAAGGACACGTTAAACCAATGTTGTTTTCAATGTAATGCCTCCAGTAATATGAATCAATGGCACTTCTTTACATGTCCTGCTAAAATTTCCCATTAAGATAAGTTGGTTCTTTTCTTTAGAAATGCAACTTTCCTGGTCTGCCTACTCTCCCGTGCCCTAAGTAATGTCGTATTTAACGGTTGTCATAGTTAATCCTAATGCCCACACTAATATCTAGCAATGCCACTACTTTAGAAATTGCTACTGTCCTTGTAGGATTGCCATTCAGATAAGGAACATGCTTCTTTTCATTTGATGCATGTTTCATCACTTGTTAGTCACCCTCCTTTCCACCTTTTTTGTGCAAACAGAGATATACATTTCACTGTCGATCTTAGTTGAACTGCACAAATGATATCCAAATTCTAGTTGAGCATTCCAGGAGCTTCACAACCAACCTTGATGTTGCTCAATTTTATTGCAACTAATGAAGAAGAAGCTCTGTGGGTTTCGTTTTCTGATGGAAATGGAACCGGGGCTGGAGCCTTTTTAAAAAAAATTGAAGAAGAAGCTGCTAGCTCACGGGACATTGCTTCATTTTAGGTGAACTGCACCAAAAGGTCCCATGAATTGAATCATCCATGTTGGTGACTGAAAGAGCCACCTTCAGCATCCCAGTCTAAGCACCCCTGGCCTCCATCCTTGCATCGCACGGTACACCTCGTTTGCCACCTGCTCGACCCTAGTGTCACTGATAAAATGAAGTAATAATACAGTTAAAATAGAGAGAGTGTCATCTCTATCATTTCATTTCCAATGTAGATAAAGAAAGTGCTTCTCATTGTTAAAGTATGTTTCATCAACTAGTCCCATTGTTAATGTTTAAGCGTTTCTGCAAACTGGGGTGCTTAATTTTAGTTGATATGTACAAAAATGGAGATTTCAATGTCTCAAGGCGCCTCCTTGTACTACCGCTATACACAGATGTTCATCACTGACAGAAGGTGTATCTGGCAGACTTGGGACGATGTCCAGTATGAGGCGTATCGTATGAGGCGTCGCAGGGCCCATCTCACCGTCGCAGCATGGCATACTATGATACTATCGCAATATTTTCTTCTATTTATTTTTTGTGTTTCATCAACTAGTGCCACTATAATGTAATCACGTTTTTTCATTATCTGTGCAAACAGGGTTATTCAACTGCATTTTGGTGGCACTGCACAAATGTACATATGGAACCGGCATATATGCAGAGTGCGAGGTGTGCCAAGTACAAATTAACGACACCAACGATGTTGCATGCACGCATTGGCATCCACCACCACCAGTGGGAAGTGTGGCGCTCTCTGTGGATGGATCTTTCTCGGCATCAAATCCTCTAACCAAATACTAGTAGCTTATATTGGCAATTTTCTAGGGAGTACTCTTTTCTGAAAGAAGCACCAATCTATTTTTCTTTATTTGTACACGGTGTCACAACTTTGATCCAAAGGTCCAAAGCTATTTTAGGGTGATTGGCGAAGTACTCAGAGACTGATTGTAAGCATGAGCAGGTGGAAGATTAGGTTAGTGCGAAGCTTACTTTAAACCCTACCGCCGTCGTTGAAATGAGGCGAGCGTCGAGGGAACCGTGGAGAACGGCGAGGAAGCGACACCGCGCCATCCGGCCTCCTCTTGCGGTGGGAGAACGAATACTCCTGTGGCTCCGGCTGGCTCTGCACTCTCACGAACGACACACCATACTCTATCGATTTGTTATCCTCTGGGTGCTCGACCTTCGACCTATACGCCCACCACCTACACCTGACTGTCGCCTTGGGCGAATCTGTCTGCTCCATCTCCCATAGAAGATACTCGATGAACTCGGAGGACTGCGGCATGACTGCCGCCGAGGAGTACATGTACATCACCGCCCTCATCTCCGCCGTCTCGCTCTTTCGCATACATTGCCACATGGCCCGCACCGTCCTCGAAATCTCCCACTCTTTGTCAAACCAACTAAGGATCTCCTTCAACCTGGCTAACTTTGCCTGGTCGCCACCAGCGATCTGCCTGATTCGCTGCTGCATCCTCTCCATAGATGTCCTTCTGAGTGGTCTTGTGCTAGCTTTGGAAGATGGGAGGAGAGACGGTGGTCTTTCAATAGAGAAGAGGGAGAGGCGATACGGTGGTTTTGGAATGGAGATGATGGAGAGGAGAGGAGGTGGTTTTGCAATGGAGAATATCAGAAGAGGGAGAGGCGAGACGGTGGTTTTGGAATGGAGATGATGGAGAGGAGAGGAGGTGGTTTTGGAATGGAGATGATGGAGAGGAGAGGAGGTAGTTTTGCAATGGAGAAGATCAGAAGAGGGAGAGGCGAGACGGTGGTTTTGGAATGGACATGATGGAGAGGAGAGGAGGTGGTTTTGCAATGGAGAAGAGGGAGAGGAGCGTGCGGTAGTGATTTAGGATTGGGCAAGAGGGTCGGCGCTATGACTGGATCAAAATCAAAATCAATTTACCCTTCAATTAAGAAAGCGACCCCACATTAACTAGTCTCCCTTTTATTCTGGGTCATAATTGACCATGATTTCCGCACATAAAATATATGTTATATGTTGCAAAAATAATATAATTTGAAAGTACATTCATATACGAACCAAACGATACAATTTTTGGTGACATGCATTCACATTTTGCTTGTCAAATACAGTACGTGGTTAAACTTTCACCCAAAATACGCAAAACAACAAAAATATACTTCCAAGACCAGCGCCGGTCTTCCGCTCTTCTCCTCTTAAACCAGCGCCGCTCCTCTCCTGTTCCAATCTAAATCCAGCTCTGCTCCTCTACTCTTCCATTTCAAAACCACCGCCCCTCCTCTCTTGTTCCAGTCCAAAACCAGCGTCGCTCCTCTCCCATTCTAATCCAAAACCAGCGCTGCTCCTCTCCTCTTCCATTCAAAAACCACCGCCGACGAGTGAACGTGCTGTGGAGAAGTAGATAGATGGAGGAGTACAACCGATACATGAGGATCACAGACGGTGACCCTGTGAAGCTACCTAGGATGTTGGAGATACAGTCTTGGTTTGACAACAAGGACCAACTAGCGGGGACGGCGACATCCATGGCCAAATATCTGCAATAGAGCGAAAAGGTGGCGATACTCCCGGAGGGAGTTGCGCCGGAGTACATAGAGCTGCTCCTCTAGGCCATGGAGCAAACAGATTCACCGAATCCGATCGTGAGGGAGCGGTGGTGGGAGTATCGATCCCAGATGGAGCATCCACAAGAGATTGAAGGATCGAGCATCTACAGGGTGCCGTTTGTGAAGGTGTCCTGCCAGAGCGATCCGGTGGAGTCTTCGCTGACCAAACCCAACTGCAAGAGGAAAAAAGCAGTTGGCCTGATGACGCTTCCCAGCCATCGTCTCCCTCGCCGTTCACATCGTCTCACAGGGTGGCTGTCTGCCGCCGAGGAATAGGAGGGGGCTGCCCCCCCCCCTAGCCCAATAGTCGGGCTGGTTGTGAATTGTCAGGAGGAGCTTAGGGTTGTCAGTATTTGCAGGTTGTGAATTTGTGTTCTGTATTTTGAGAGTACTTTTAGATATGAATGTCTTTTGAATTTTAGATTTGCATTATTGAGCATATGAAGAATTTTACGAATTCGAGAGATCTATTTTTAGCACTTAAAAAAACGTAGTTTCATAGGAGTATAAAAGTGCTGACAAGAAGAAACTGCAAGTTTCAGTTTCAGATAAGAAACTGCAAGTTCAGTTTCAGATAAGAAACTGCAATTTTCAGAGGCAGAACATTTATATTAACACGGCCTTTTCAAACAGGGTTAACATCATGTTGGAAGTTTTATTCATGGTCGAAAATGGAACTACCAGCCAGTTAACATAATGTTGATCAACATTCATGCATAGCACATCTTCATATGATGCACAGTCAAAATGCCCACACAATGTCGAGTATGCGAAACACAGAGAAAATGAGGGACGAAGTTTTGGCAAGTGTTGGACGTGGTTTTGGGCAGCCCACGACCTTGGATGGGAGGGCCTGTTTGTATTTCCTTAGGGCCGTCATGTATCGACCGGCCTATGGACCTCCCATCCGAGGTTTTATTTTTGGCAGCCCAATTTATGTATTTTTTTGAAGAAAACGCAGAGGTCTGTTTCCCTTCTAACTATATTATATATATTTAAACTATTTTATATGTTATTATATATTATTTTTATTGTCATCATATATTTAACAGATACTTACATCTTATTAACTTATAAAAATAATTTCTTAACAAATAAAATGCTGGATTGTTTTGGCACGAAAATCCTAGTGATTGTGTACAAAAGCTTGGTAAGATTTAAGGACGAATGTAATAATATCAATTATTATTTAAATATATTTATAACAAAATGCTCGGCCCCTTTTTATTTTTTGATAACATTGCTAGCCCAACCCAACATTATAATTAGAATCATCCCAGCAAAATCGTGTATTTCGAGAAAGTGCAAATGGCCTGTAATTTTTTAGGAAATAAAATAAATGGGCCACATGGACGCTACATTAATTGTTCACCCAGCCCGGCTAATGGTTGTAATTCAAAAAAAGAGATCAAATTGGCTGTAAATTCTACCGCGCAAAAAAAAGACTGTAAATTCTGAAAAAATGGGTTGAATACGTGCCACATTTTTGGAGGCAATGTGGGCCAATAGGTCAAAGCCAAGGCAAGTCGTTGTCAATTTAGTCAACAAATGATTCTGACATGTTAGCCGTTGGATTTACATCCAACGACCGACATCCATCTTAAATCTCTCGTCTTCTTCCTCTAGCACCGTTGGGACCACCTCCCGCCTCCTGCTGCTAGCAGCTCTGCTTAGCACGCTTCGCTATGAAGCACTACTCCACCGTTGGCCAGGCCATCCCTCCACCCCTCCACACCTCATATTCTTCTCCACCGACTGCCGAACCACACCGCACAAGAACCAATTAACCCTCGTACACCTCTCCGTCTGCGACTCTACTCCCGCGTCTTCCCATATTCGTGTCGTTGCTGTCCAGGGCCTTGCCGTCGTCCACCACCTTGGATGTGCTCGGCACGGCGTGGTCAACATGGTCAACAAACGACACCATTGGAAGTAGACTGTGCATGGCCGCACACAAGGAAATGCCTCCTTATTACGCACAAAATAATGATTCCTCCACCTGACATCTGGGACCCACCGGAAGGGCCTCTGTATTTCACAAAAAAAAGTGCCCCTGCTGACTTGTCGGACCCACCAGCTATCTTCGCACGCAAGGAAGTGCCTCCTTATTACGCACAAAAAATGAATACTCCCTCTGCCAGCTGGAACCCAGCATACTGGGAGGCTGACTTGTGGGCCTACCAAGTTGACGGGGACGGAGGGCTTTGTCAACTTAGTCAATATGAACGATTCTAGCTCCTGTTACCGTACGATGTTCATCCAACGGTTGTAGTGCTTTTTCAACCTCTGGTCTTCTTGCTCCAGCCGCCCAAACCAGCACCGGTCGTGCCGCGTGCTCCTGCCTCCCGTGGCCGGCTGTGATGCGCGGAGGCCTCACCGCCCCCTACTACTCCCACCGTTGGCCAGTCCATCCCTCTACTCTCCCACACCCCCTGTTATTCTATGGTGACAACAGCCTCACATCGTAGCCGAACCAGTGAACCCTCGTTCTCCTCTTCGCATGGGCATCCACTGCTGCGTCTTCCCCGGCTCCGAGTCATCCCCTTCCCAGGCCTTGCCGTCGTCCACCGCCGTGGTGCTCTCAGTGTGGCGTGGTCAACTTGGTCAATGAACGACTTCCATCGGATGTGGACTGTACGTGGAGAGGCTGGTAGCTGGGTCCACGGCCGCTGCAAGGAAGTGCCTCCTTATTACGCGCAAAATAATTATTCATCCACCTGACAGCGGGGACCCGCCGGACGGGCCACTGTATTTCATGAAAAGAAGTTTCCCCCTGACTTCTGGGACCCACCAGCTACATCTTCGCACGCAAGGAAGTGCATCCGGGCAAAAAAAACAATTCGCCCCCCTGACTGCTGGGACCCACCAGCTACATCTTCGCACGCAAGGAAGTGCGTCCGGGCAAAAAAAAACCGATTCACCCCCTTGACTGCTGGGACCCACCAGCTACATCTTCACATGCAAAGGAAGTGCGTACGGGCAAAAAAAACGCCTCGCCCCTCTGACTGCTGGGACTCACCAGCTACATTTTCGCACGCAAGGAAGTGCCTGACAGTCGGGACCCACCTGGTCGAAGCGTACGTAGCTTTGTCATTCTGGTCACGAACGTGTACGTACATATATACTGGTCGATGTAGAGGCGCGCACGTGTCATATTAGAGGCGCGTACGTGTCGTAGTAGAGGCGCGCACGTAGCATGTACACGTACGTACAGCGGCCAGGGTGCAAAAAAGAAAATACGGCCACATACGTACATATGGGCGGGGTCTCGAACGCCTACTCGCGCATACGTACGGCCAGGGCTCGTGTACATGGCTGGGTCGGAACAGAGAAACAACGTCGTCGTCATGTTCATGGGGAGGTAACGGAATGCGTCGTGTTCATGGGGAGACACCGGAATGCGTCGTGTTCATGGGGAGGCAACACTAGTAGAAAAGGGGGCAACGGTCCAGGCCAGGTCAGCCCATTAGTCCCGGTTCAATCCAGAACCGGGACCAATGGGGGCATTGGACGCGGTTCGTGATCCCCGGGGGCCGGCCGGGCCACGTGGGCCATTGGTCCCGGTTCGTCTGGACCTTTTGGTCCCAGTTGGTGGGACGAACCGGGACCAATGGGCGTCGCTCCTGGTCCACCACTATTGGTCCTGGTTGGTGGCATGAACCGGGACCAAAGGATTGGTCCTCGTTAGTCTCGGTTCACGCCACCAACCGGGACTAAAGGATTGGTCCTCGTTGCGGCCAGAGTTTAGTCCCACCTCGCCAACCGAAGGGGGCTCAGACCGGTTTATAAGCCCCTCCCTCTCTTCCTTGTTGAGCTCCTCTCAAAATGAAAATAGATACCATTATACAGGAAATTTAACCTAAATTCATACTGAATTTCTCTGAAGTTAGTAGAAACTTATTATGAATTTAGGTTGAATTTTGTCTATAAGCGCATCTATGCTCAATTCTGAGAAGTTTTTTTTCTTTTCTGCTATATTTATTTTATTCTTTTTATTTCTGAGTTGTAATAAGTCATTAAAAATAAGCATCTATGCTCATTTTTTAGTAAAGTTAATCACAACTATTTTTTCTTCTATTTTTTTCTGAATTGTAATAAGTCATTAAAAATAAGCATCTATGCTCATTTTTTTAGTAAAGTTAATCACAACTATTTTTTCTTCTATTTATTTCTGAGTAGTTTTTTACATAGTTTTTTTCTTTTCTGCTATATTTATTTTTTTCTTTTTATTTCTGAGTTGTAATAAGTCATTAAAAATAAGCATCTATGCTCATTTTTTAGTAAAGTTAATCACAACTATTTTTTTCTATTTATTTCTGAGTAGTTTTTTACATAGTTTTTTTTCTTTTCTGCTATATTTATTTTTTTCTTTTTATTTCTGAGTTGTAGTAAGTCATTAAAAATAAGCATGTATGCTCATTTTTTAGTAAAGTTAATCACAACTATTTTTTCTTCTATTTATTTCTGAATTGTAATAAGTCATTAAAAATAAGCATCTATGCTCATTTTTTTAGTAAAGTTAATCACAACTATGTTTTTCTATTTATTTCTGAGTAGTTTTTTACATAGTTTTTTTTCTTTTCTGCTATATTTATTTTTTTATTTTTATTTCTGAGTTGTAGTAAGTCATTAAAAATAAGCATGTATGATCATTTTTTAGTAAAGTTAATCACAACTATTTTTTCTTCTATTTATTTCTGAATTGTAATAAGTCATTAAAAATAAGCATCAAAGCTCATTTTTTTAGTAAAGTTAATCACAACTATTTTTTCTTCTATTTATTTCTGAGTAGTTTTTTATATCGTATTTTTTTCTTTTCTGCTATATTTATTTTTTTCTTTTTATTTCTGAGTTGTAATAAGTCATTAAAAATAAAAAAGAGGCGCAATGCTCGTTAATTAGCTTCAAGCCTTTCGGAATAGTGTAAACTGCAATGTACATAGCTCCGTGCAGTCTACCATAATCCTCAAGGCTTGAAGCTAAGCAACGTGCAGGTGAGCATTGAGCATCTTCTTCATCGTTGCTGCACTCAGGGCTTATAAACCGCTGTGAGTGCCTCTCGCTTGGCGAGGTGTGACTAAAAAACAGCTGCAGAAAGAATCAACTAAAAAACAGCTGCAGAAAATAAATAAGTAATTAGACGGGTGCATTGGCACCGGTTGGTGGCACCAACCGGTACCAATCCCCCTCTTTGGTCCCGGTTGGTGCCACCAACCAGGACCGAAGCCTTTGCTATGTAAGTAGCACTTAGCGCGTCGTCCTCCTCTCCCGACTTTGATCTCTCCTCCTCTCCCGACGCGACGCCGCCCCGCCCCGACGCCGTCGCCGCCGCCCCGCCCAGCCCCAACGCCGTCACCGGCCCGCCTCGCCCCACGCGCCGTTGCCGCCCACCGTGCCGCTCCGACGTCGCCGCCCTGGCCCGCGCCGCCTCGACGCCGTCGCCGCCCCACGCCGCACCTCGCCGTTGCCGGCCGGGAGCAACTTTTTTTTCTTTTTGTTAGATTTTTTTAGGATTTTTTGTTAGATTAGATGTGTAGTAATTTATGTTTGTTAGATTTTTTTGTTAGATTAGATTTTTTCTGTTAATAGATTTTTTTGGTGATATTATTGTTGAATATGCATGTTTGGTGATATTATTGTTAATAGATCTTTTTGTTAGATTAGATGTGTAGTAATTTAGATATGTAGTTCATATTGTGTAATTTAGATTGTGTAATTAATTTGTTCATATTATGTTAGATATTTTTTCTGTTAATAGATTTTTTTGGGTGATATTATTGTTGAATATGCATGTTTGGTGATATTATTGTTAATAGATCTTTTTGTTAGATTAGATGTGTAGTAATTTAGATATGTAGTTCATATTGTGTAATTTAGATTGTGTAATTAATTTGTTCATTTTTAGTAAGTACTATTTTATTTTATTTATAGTAAGTGCTTCATATATAGTTGAACTAGCTAGTTGATTTAATAAACTAATTTATTTTACTATATATAGAAGTAGTTTGTTTTTAGTAAGTACTACTTTATTTATTTATAGTAAGTGCTTAGTAGTTGAACTAGATAGTTGATTTAATTAATAAAACTACTTTATTTAACTATATATAGAAGTAGTCCCCGCATCGACGTCGGCGATGCCTATCCCGCATCCTCGTCGTCGTCGACTCGGCGGTGGAGGCCTGCTTGATCAGGGCCATGTTCGGGACTGGGCTCCGCCGGGCTGGTATTGGGAGGTGCTACCTTCCGGGGGACGTAGGTTAGTGAGGAGGCAGCCCGTTGTTGACCCGATCCTTGTTTGGTGGCGGTCGCGTGGGCCAGTGACGGTGCTGAGGCTTCCGGACACCGCAGAGGTGGTACATCACTGTGTCAGCGAGGAGGACGAGCACGTCCGTCGCTACATGGTTGCATTGGAGGGCAGGTTCGATAATACCTGGCAGGTTCTTCAGGGATCTCACTGGAGCTATGATCCTGTGATGGTTCCTTATCTTTGGGTGTCCACCGCCCGCATCGATACCCATCGGGCGCTACGGTTCTAGTTGTATTAGTGATGCTATATTAGTGATAATATTCGATGATGTACGACACCAAGAGATGATGTAGTTTTGCTTATAATTATTGAATGCATGCTAATTTGAATACTACTTTATTTTATGATTTGGTTTTGCTTATTTTATGATTTGGTTTTGCTTATTGAATGCTCATATTGGATAAGTTCTCCTTCATTCCCGTGTGCTAGACAATTTGGTGTAATAATGCACTCGGGAACGAAAGGAGAAGCTACGTACATCACCGATAGTCAACCCGTGATTAATAATCTAGTTTAATATTTGAATTATGAACATAGGCTGGAAATGTCATACTCGAACGACGAAAACCGCCCGGGGGAGTGCGATTGGTGCCACGACGACCGAGGTATGTGCGACAGGTTCATTGAGCTGGACGAAGATCAGCGCTTCAGCATTAAGCTCAAGGAGACCTTCGATGTCCATACGGTACGCAACGACGACAATAGTTTTTTCATAATTAAGCATGACTTCAACTATTTTAACGTGTATTTTTCATCTTTTCCAATTCGACATTAGTAGGTTTTGAAGACCATGAAAGTTTTGAAACCAAAAAATTATCCTAAGTACCCATCATGGTGTGGATTTTCAAGTAAAGTTGTACAATGCTCAGAGTGTAACCCATTTTGGTTGCAAAAATTGAGAAGCACTTTAAA
Source organism: Triticum turgidum subsp. durum (assembly GCA_900231445.1). Taxonomy (NCBI): domain Eukaryota; kingdom Viridiplantae; phylum Streptophyta; class Magnoliopsida; order Poales; family Poaceae; genus Triticum; species Triticum turgidum. The sequence goes on from LT934112.1 coordinate 97,207,283, forward strand.
AGATGTATGGTCTTGATGAGGGTATGCTTGTCACCATGGATCTTGGTGATCCTACAATCGAGCAAGAGAGACCTTCGATTTGGGTCCTTGTGGATACACCTCCAATTCTTCCCCCATGTGAGCTTAACATAGTTATTAAGTAATTTATATTATTTATTTCAAAATAGTTGACAACTTATTTCCATTGACAGCTTATTTTCATTCTTCAAAGAATGTGCGGAAGATGGTAGACAGAACCTACTACACCGAAGGCTCCGAATTAACTTATCAGGAGAAAAATCATCTGGTCGCATTTTGTACTGATCTTGAGAATTACAATATCTACAATTAAACTCCTCAACATTATGGTCAATACGTGCCACTAGTGCACGTGTTGAACTATGGTAACTACCATGGAGATACCCTGGTAAGATTTTTTACTATTACAACATCCGTGCATCTTTTTGCACACTTCCAAAACTAGTACATCATTGCTAACTACAAAGTTATTACTATGTTTTTCAACAGATAATCCCGAATGATTGTGTGCCTCATCTGATGTATACGCACAGTACCCTTCACACTACTAGGAAAAGGACTATAGATAGGACTGATTCTAATGGCGCACTAGGTAAATAGTGCCCCACTACTATATACTAATGGCGCATCGGTTGCTCGTGCGCCATTAGTGTGGAAGACACTAATGGCGCACCGTACTCACGGTGCCCCACTACTATTGATTTTTTCCCATCTATCCATACAAACTAATGGCGCAGGATGACAAAGTGCGCCATTACTAGTTAGAAGTAGTAATGGCGCATGACCAAGACAGTGCGCCATTAGTATATATATATATATATATATATTTTTACTTTTTTGCAAACCTACTAATGGCGCACTATGCCAAAGTGCGCCATTACTAGTTTAAACTACTAATGGCGCACTTTTCCACAGTGCACCATTAGTATACATATGTTTTTTTTACTTTTCTGCAAAAAATACTAATGGCGCACCACCTGCTGGTGCGCCATTAGTAACCAGGGTTACTAATGGCGCATTTTGTGGTGGTGCGCCATTAGTAACCTGGGACCAACAAGATATTTTGGACAGCCCACCTACCCACTCACTTTTCCCACTTCATTCTCTCCACCTCCTCCTCCAAGCTTGTCTCGGCTGCCTCCTCCTCCTCACCTCATTTCCACCATATATTCATCAAAATTAAGTGGTGAAATTACCTTTTTTTGATAGGTAAGTAAGGGAAAAGCTATCTTCATGATGTAGATCTACTTTTTTTCTCCCTAGCTCGCTCCAACAACGTGCACATGCACTTTTTGTGGCCTAGCTAGATCTATGTATGTTTGTGGTGTTGCTTGTGTTTGTGGTGTTGCATATATGTTTGTGTTTGCAGGTACCGGTATTTGAAATGCGATAGTTGCCAATATTTTGCCGGAATGTTGATTCATTTTCATTTCAGCGAGAATTTTGGCACTATGCATTCTTTTTGGTCCTATTTTTAGGGAAGGTCATGCAAAATTTTTTCTTGGTTCTAAAATATCGTTTTGCTCTACCCCGCAGGCGACCATGGTCCGCACGATGACCGAAGGCATCGTGAATAGGTTTTTGAGCTCCGCGAAGACCGAGATGCTTCAAAAGAACGAGACGGAGATAAGATGTCCGTGTCGAAGATGCAAGCTGAAGAGCCTTATTGCGGACCCGGATTCCGGGCAGGTGCGGGACCACCTGCTCTTGCGTGGTTTCATGGATGGCTATCGGTGGCAAGGTGATGAAGATGACTATGAAGTCGTCCATGGGGGCGGGCAAGAAATGAGGAAGGGCAACAAGACAACCACCGCGGCGAGGGCGGGTGAGAAGACGAAGAATCTCCAGGACATTATCACGACGGTGATGATGTACACAATCATCATGTAGAAGATTCCGTACATGATGATGAGGAAGATCAAGACGAAGGTCATGATCATGAAGATGAAGATGCCGGAGGAGATGACGATGGAGGTTGGTTGCAGGACCCTCATATTCAAGAGCTGCTTCTCAAGCAGACGGATAACGCAAGAGTTGCCGCCCGAGAGAAGGCCAAGCTGGATCAACTGGATATAGACGCGGTTACTACATTGTATGAAGGGTGCAGGCCCGAGGATACCCTCCTGAAAGTAACGCTCATGGATCTGGAGATGAAGGTAAAACACAAAATGACCGACGCATGCTTCGAAGAGAACATGTCATTCTGGCACGAACAACTTCCCAAGGGGAACAAGTGCCTGACCAGTTTCGAGGAGGCGAAGAAAATCGTGTGTCCTCTAGATTTACCACACGTGAAATACCATGATGATGATGATGAGGCGAAGCAGGACACAGAAAATCGTCGCAAAGGCAAAAAGGCCAAGAAGATCATAAATGACTACCCTCCCGCGTGCTTCACTCTAAGTCAGGAGGAGATCGAGAAGTTTTTCACCTGCCTCCTAGGAGTAAAACTTCCTTACGGTTACTCCGGGAAGATAAGCAGATACCTAGACCCAGCGAAGCAGAAGTTCAGCAGGATGATGTCTCACGACTGTCACGTGCTGATGACGCAGATACTTCTAGTTGCAATCCGTGGGATCATGGACGTGCACGTCCGTGAAATGCTATTTGGCCTATGCAACTTTTTCGACGTCATCTCTCGGAAATCAATTGGCGTGAGGCAACTCAGAAGGCTACAAGAAGAGATCATGGTGATACTATGCGAGCTTGAGATGTACTTCCCGCCCGCATTCTTCGACGTTATGGTGCATTTGCTGGTCCATACCGTGGAGGATATCATCCAACTCGGGCCGACGTTCCTACACAGCATGATTTCATTCGAAAGGATGAATGGTGTCATCAAAGGATACGTTCCCAACATGTCACGTCCAGAGGGAAGTATAGCCAGGGGCTTTCTGACCGAAGAGTGCATCTCCAACTGCAGGAATTATCTAGGCATCAAGAACCCCGTTGGTCTGCCCGTCAACAGGCACCTCGGCAGGCTCGCTGGATGGGGTCACCGTGAGGGTCGCCGCGAAATGCATGTCAACTTCGAGGGTCGACTCGCCGACTTTGAAAGAGCAAACCTAGTCGCACTACAACACATAGACGTGGTCGATCCATGGGTGGTAGAGCACGAAACCTTTATTGAGAAGATGTACAATGACCGAGGCCAACAGAGGACGGACGGAGATATACTCAAAGAGCACAACTCATGTTTCACGCGTTGGTTTAAGCAGAAGCTTCTGTCGTACCCTTTACATGAAGATTCTTCCACGGAAGAACAACTCATATTCGCCTTGTCACAGGGCGCCGAGCACAACCTGATGACCTATGAGGCATACGATATCAACGGCTACACATTCTACACCGAGGATAAGGACATGAAGAGCGATGGTTATCAGAACTCTGGGGTAATGATGGAATCCTACACCAGTAAGGACAAGGACGGATACTACGGAAGGATCGAGGAGATCTGGGAGCTGAGCTACGCTGGAGAGAAGGTGCCAATGTTCCATGTCAGATGGGCCAAGAGCGTCCTAAAAGAAGACCGATATTTCACCACCATGGTTATACCCAAAGCCAAATCCAAGACCGCGGGCGCAAACGTCACCACGAAAAATGAGCCATGGGTACTGGCTTCCCAAGTGGACCCATGCTTCTTCATTACCGACCCGTCAAAGCCCAGTCGTGTTGTCGTGAGGAGAGGCAAAAGGAAGATCATCGGAATGGATGGAGTAGCCAATGAGCAAGACTTCGACAAGTACGGCGACCCGAAGATCGAACATGACGACGACGATGAACTAGCAACACACACCACAAGAAGAAGCAGGACCACCCTACCTAAAGGACGTCCGTTCCACAGAAGAACTCCATTTGCGAAAAAGAAGGGCAAGAAGATTGTGAACAGATAGCTAGCTAAGATCGATTGTATTTAAATCGTAGTCTTCATTTCTCTATTGTATTTCATGGCCACTTTTTGATATCATGAATATTTTTAAATTTCATGGGCACTTTTTTGAATTCATGAGGACACTTGATCTCGATCCCCCTCCATCTCGACCTCGATTCCCCCTCCATCTCAATCTCGATCCCCGCACCCTCCCCCACTCCACCGCCGCCGCCGATGATATTTTCAAGTAACAAATTTGAACATATTTAAACACAAATAAATATCAAAAACAGCATTTAAAATGCATAAAAAATATTGGGGAGCCTGGGAATCGAACCTAGGACCTCCTGGTGTGTGTGCTACGTGCTGACCAGTCGAGATAGTGGGTGGGTTCTATTGTAGATAGGGTTAGGTTGTAGATATGGTTAGTGGGCTATATTAAAACAAAATTCTAATGGCGAACCGAGGGGAGGTGCGCCATTAGAATAGTCATACTTATGGCGCACGACTGGACGGTGTGCCATTAGAACCCTCCCCCTAGCTATCCTCCCTATCTCTCGCCAGATCCCCTTCGACCCTCTCCCTCGCCACCAGATCCACCAGCGTGCTGCCCCGACCCACGATGCCGCCGCCCCGACCCTCACCGGACTCCACCCCCACCGCCCCCGCGCCCCACCCCCGCCGCCCCGACCCTCGCCGAACTCCTCCTCGCCGTCTGCGCCTTCTTCCACATCCTCCAGGCCTCCGCCGCCGCCGGCCGCCAAGGCACCAACCACCTCGTCGGACGGGGCGCTCTTCCTCGCGCTCTCCTCACCAACCACGACGCCGGCCACCTGCTCCTCACCAACCACGACGTCGGCCACCTGCTCCGTCGTCTCCGGCAGAGGTTTGCCTCGAGCCTCTCCCCTCCCCCATCAATGAGAGGAGCATCCGGTGCCCCCGCCCTCGAGTTCGTCGACGGCGCCATCTTCCAGCCGCAGCTGCCGCAGGTACAGAGCCCCCGATTCCATCTTCCCCCTCGCCCCCATATTTCAGATGCAACTCTGTGCTCTCCATCTTTCAGATGTTATAGTGTACAGGAGCAACTTTGCACCAATGCATGATTCTAGTTAAAGTGCCAAACATTCTTAAACAAATGAATTTTTTTGCAATTTGACATGATTACTTTGATCTTCTAGATGCTTCAGTCTCATTGTAGATTGAATTTGTTCATGCCATACATCTGTGTTGTGCTTCATAGGCAGCAACAGTCATTCTTATCGATATATGTCCCGTTGATAAAACTGCATTCATATAGATTAGCCCGTTGGGTAGAGAGAGAAGAGTGGGTTTTAGTTTGCTCTGGGCAGTGATGTGCACTGGAGTAGCCCTGTTGACATAGCTCATAGCAGTAGGTATTTCAAAATATATGGAGTAATGCATAAATTTGTACTCCAACAAGTTTACTCCAGTACTCAGTTTAAAATTCAGTTTACTGTTAAATTTCAGTTTCACAGGCTAGTTTCCAACAAAAAAAGCCTATGCTTATGAAGAATAAATCAGCTGAAATGAGATACTGATCCTTTTTTACTTTGTTTGTTCAGATTGTTTGAAATTTTAAGCTCTCAATCACTGAAGGCCACTGTAGTTCTTTGAATTCAACCATTCAGGTGAGCTACAACTAGGAGGATTTTGGATTAGTACTCTGAAACTGTTGCTGTTAGAACATGCTGTTACTTGCTGTCAGTTAACTGAATCAGTACAAAACTCTTCTATGGAGTTAACCGAAGATCAGCAAGCAAATCAAAATCTGCAACACATTTTCTTTACTCCCTAACTGATAACACAATTTCTTCAGTCTAGTGATGCACCAATTTCTTCAGTCTAGTGTAAATGTAACTGACTACTGGCCAAATACTCTAGTGTATTTAGTGTAAATCTGGTCTGAAACTAGTAGAGCTCTTGGTGATTTGCAAATTCAGTTTAAATAAATGTAACTGACTACTGATCATGTATGAAAGATGTTGCTACTGGATGAGCACAAGAACTACTCAATAGATAATTGATTTTGTAGAACCAGTCTTGCTGCCAGTCTTGAACCAATAGATAATCTTAATTGAAATTTGACCATGTCTTGTTGCCAGCCCTAATGAAAAAAGCAACTGAATTTCCAACAACCTGCTAGGTAGAACAATCCATTTCCCACAACCTGCTAGGTAGAACAATCCATTACTACATGATTGCAACTGAATTGTCAACTGTATGTACTATGTATGTTGTGGCATGTGGTGTGGTCCGAGCGATCAGGTTTCAAGTGATTTTGAATTTTTATGATTTTTATGCACATATATATGTGTATGATGATCCTCCTTTCCTGCAGTAGTATAACTAGGATATATACCAAAAAAGATTGTTATATTCCTCCCTGGTACAATAAATAATAAACTAAAATAGTTCCTGGTACAAAAGAATAAACTATACATAGTTAATTTCTTCATCTTTGAATTGTTTCAGAAATTGGTATGACCAAAGATGCTATTGTATATAAATGGGCTGCTGTAGAACTGTTCTTCATCTTTACAGTGCTGTTGCATAGAAATATGCTGAATTTTCTGCTCTGGTTGTTGCTCAAAGAAATTTAGCAAAAAAATGGGGTCCTGGGAGACGCCGCTGCTGCTTGAGGCCCTTGAGAGGCCCTTCGTGTCGTGATGATTTTGCAGGTACCCCGAGAGGCCCTTGAGTTTGCCGGAATGTCGATATATTTCCGTTCCGGAAAATTCGGGTTCTCCATATGTCCTATTTTCAGCAAAGGTCATTCTGAATTTTTCCGTGAATTTTAGCATGACTTTGCTAAAAATCGGACATATGAGGTACTTGCTACTAATGCATGGGCCGGGGTATCTTAGTACTTAATTAAGTAGGATCAAATGCCCCTTTATTCTTGCTGTATTAAACCATAGGTGGCAATAGAGCCAAGTGATTAGTGCCAAGTGATTAGGCCCAACCTAGGGTGCCTCGGCATCGATAAACCCTAAATGATGAAAACTTAACTTGGCTGCCCCGGATGCCTCGGTGTCGATGAGAACCTAAATGATGTACGCTTAGGCTTTTAGGGTGCCTCGGCGTCGACAAACCCTAAATGATGAAAGCTTAGGCTTTTAGGGTGCCTCGGTGTCGACAAACCCTAAATGATGAGACCATGATCTTGTTCCTTGACAATAACGAACTTTTTGACCAAACTTTTTTCCTATTTAGAGCGAAACATGGCCCACAATGATGAGGCCGGTGGTTCGGGCGGCAAGCAATTCTGGGAGCTGTCCCAGGAGATGGAGGAACAACCTCACCGATATGAGGACGCCGCGGAAGACACCGATCCTGATTACACAACCCCTAGTGGCGTCGGGGATGACACCACTGATGGTGCCGCCGAGGATGCCACCACTGATGATAGCGGCGCACACACAGATGGCAGGCAATCGAAGAAGCAAAGGAAGGACCGGCATCCGAATGCGCTCCGCACCGTCAATGAGGAATTCACTCAAGTGGACTCCGACAGGAATCCAACGGAGCCCAAACATATAGTCAAGGGGTACTCGGTTCAGCTCGGGTGCATTCTCCGGAGCACCGTCTCGATCAACACCGAGAACCTTAGGCATAAGGACCGAGGGAATTTTCGCAACCTCCTCTTCACGAAGCTGCACGAACGATACAAGGTCCCCGCCGAATTTGAAAACACACGCCTCTCAGGGAATAAAGTGAACAATGCCCCCTCACGAAGATGAGCACGACCCTGTCTACTTGGAGTAGCGCGGTGAAGAAAATGATTGATAAAGGTGATAGTTATGAGAAGATCAAGGCAAAATATCCTTTGATGAGCGAAGATGAGTACAAGGAGTTCAAGATCAAGTGCTCGAGCAGTGCAACCTCCGAATCAAGTCAGTGGGGGAAAGAAATGCGGGAGTTGAACTTAGGGGAACACAAACTCGGTCCCGGTGGTTACAGAGTGGCGGAGCCTATATGGGACAAGGAGGACACAGAGCATGCCGAGCAAGGCCTACCGCCCCGCTTCGAGAAATATAGCGGTAACAAGCAGACCAGGAACTATGTCAAGGCCCGGTACAAGGAGGACCCGATAACAAAGGAGCTTACCACGGATCCGAAGACCAGGGCGCTTGAGCTTGTTCTGGTAAGGAATACACCCCCGCGTAATTAGCTCCATATGGTTGCACTCTAATTAATCCCCAATACTTCTAAATGGTTCACGTTCCTTTCGCTGGAAACTGAAAGCAGTAGCGCGGGGTCGTCTCAGAGCTACCCTTTCGACACCCCTTTAAATAGGGCGTTGAACATAATGAAAAGCAAGGATAAGCTCACTAAGCCGACGTCAGCTGGTCGTGTGGCCGACAAAGGCTTGTCCACAAAATGGGGGTCATACTATACCGCTGGTGTGCGGAAGGAGAAAAAGGCCAGCTCGGAAACCAGACGCGCGAGGTTGAAGCACTCAAGGCACAAGTGGCGCGGATTCCGGATCTTGTCCAAGAGCAAGTGGAACGACAACTGGTAATGAAGCTCAACGCCATGGTGCCTACGTTGATTCATGGGCTGACGACGTGGATTGTGGGCGGCCAACAGGGGCCTCCCCTGGTTCCCAGCTTCACGGCCAGCAACTCGCATAGCACGCAGGCGGCTCCATTGGTGTCTCCGGCGGGGCCATTGGTGTCTCCGGCGACGGCGCCATTGGTGTCTCCGGCGGAGGCGGTATTCGTGTCTCCGGCGCAGGCACGGGCATTGGAGCTTAATGCACCCGGGTGTACGCCGGCCGGCACCTCGCCAGCAAGCGCCCCCTCCGTCAGTTGCACGCCCGCCGTTGGCGGTGCCTCGACATTAGCCGAGCTCGACAGCATCACGGTAACTAAGCCTCTCGGCCGATGACTTCATCTCCTTGCCTTTGACTGGGCATCCCTGACCCCCTGCAGATGTTTTTGTAGGGCACCGCTGACGTTCCTTGCACTCTTCTGCACTTCGTGGGCGCCGAGATGGTCGATGTCGCCAAGGGCAGAATCGTTCAACCGGGCAACCGCATGTTCCGCGGTAATCCGATGCCACCCACAGTGTATAGGGTTGAAGTGGTTCGGGTGCTGCCAGGCTGCGACGAGCTGTTACCTCCGGTTCGACCTGCTGGGGCCGACGAAGAAGATGAGATGACCCTCAGCGCCTGCGTAAACTGGCCGCTGCTTTGGCCGAAGACCCATATTCGTTTGGGGACGGGGGACACCACCCCACAGACAAGACCGCCAGTCGTGCCGGCGCCAAGCCATGGAAAGAACGCCGCAACGCTACCGGACCTGCCGGACATCCCTATGTCGGACATCCCTATGGCACAGGATCCGGACAGCCCTATGGCACAGGATCCGGACGACTACGACAACGACGACGGTACATTTACCAAAGTCGATAAGTACTTTGCCGAACATGGGTACGCTGACGAGTTCTGCGGGCCGCTTTCTCAAGAACCCAACCAAGACGACCGCAATCTAGCTGGTACGGCGGAGAAATCCAATTGCAATAGGCGTCGTCTGGCGTTCAGTTCTCAGGAGACGCCTCCAGCTCCCGCCTTCACCGAGCCTCAGATAGCTGGGGTGCGAAATATTATCAGCCCCAACATGCTCAAGAAGGCGGTCTGTGAGCAAAACTCGGTCCTATTACAGGAGATCAAGAAGAAGGGACGGAAACGAAAGACTAACAAGGGCGCCGGTGCGAGCCAGCCGGCACCGAGTTCGATCCTTGCTCAGGACGGGCCACCTTCACCTAAGGATATCTCGAGGAGGGTGCATGTGGCGGGTAGGGCGATGCTATCGCCAAACATGCTGAATGCTGCAACCCGTGCTATGCGGAGTCTGCACGACAGTGTTCTTTCTTTGGAGAAGCGGCGTCTCACAGAGAAGGATGTGGCATACCCAGTTTTCGTGGCCAAGGTGCCAGAGGGCAAGGGCTTTGTGGATGGCGACATCGGGGGTACGATCGTCCTGCGGTTTGATGACATCTTTGCTATGTTTAACCTTCATCCGCTGCACTACACCTTCGTTTGGCTGTTTTCGCTGAGTATGGAGATGCAGATCATTAGAGACAAGACCCCGGACATCGTGATAGTCGACCCCTTCTACATGCCTGCCAAGCACTTGAGCAGCACTGGGGACCGCCAAGTTGCGAGTTCACACCTCGAAGGCGTCATTCTGGCAAACCCAGATAAGGATAACTTTCTTGTGGCTTACTTTCCCGAGTAAGTCATCCCTTAACCGCCCCCTAACATATGATTTCTTAGATTTCGATCGTTCTTTTTTGTCTAACATTCTGTGTTCTGTGCAGTGACACACATTGCACACTCATCCTCTTAAGCCCGAAATATTCCATGGCCACGTATTTCGACCCGAACCGTAACTCTAAGATAGACTACAAAAATGTCAAGAAACTTCTTGATGATATTCTCCCCGCCTACGCCAAATCTGGAGGCACCTTCACCAGGGCAGTTCGTAAGTACAGCAAGAACACCTTCTCACACAATACGAATTTCTGCTGCGTCAAGCAGCCGCCTGGCGGTCAGAAGGATGCCTACTACGCCCTCCATCACATGCGGGCGATCGTAAGGGACCATCATCAACTTTTGCTACCAGATAGTCTCATAGATTGGGCCGCGAGGTTGTCGGCAACCCAGGACGCGGACCTCAGACAAGAATTCTTTCGCATCCAGTCGTAGTTTGCGGACATCATCCATCAAGATGTCCTTCATACCTCGGGGCAGTTCTACCTCAGATATCAACCGTCCAACAATGAGATAGATCGAACGCTACAAATGCAGGGTGACAACGACCGTGATTTCATGACCATCACGACAGACGGCGGCTTCATCCACGCTCCTGTCCGATGAGTCAAGTCGAAAGTAGTGATGTGTAGTTCTGAAACATTGATTGGCTCATGTTATAATTAAACTTTAATGAATTCATATGTCTCTTTGGTTTGGACAGTCATTCAACTTAGATGTAATTGATGCTATTTATTAGTAGGATCACGAATCGTGCTATTAATGTCTTGCTTTTCTCTTCCGATCCTTTTGTTTCATACTTACATATTGCTTATGTGTTGTTTGTTGTTTGGCTTGTGCATAGAGATGTCGTCGTATGTCGTGTACAAGGGTAAGGTTCCTGGAGTCTACGATGACTGGGAGGAGTGTTGGAGACAGGTTCACCATTTCAGCGGTAACAGTTACAAAGGGTACACCACTAGGGCGGAGGCCGAATCTAGATACGCCCGCTATCTAGCGAGAGAGAGGAGGGAGCGTTGGAGGAACCGGATGAAGACCAGTATGATCGCGATGATGCTCATCGTGATGACCGCAGCTCTCTTTTATGTGATGGTAGTTTAGATGATCGATATCGACTTGTAATGTGAAGACAAACTCGATACTCGCGGGCTTGAGACTTGTAATGTTTTATCTTTGTTCGGTCTTTTGAATTCGGAGACTAATATGATGAATTGTATTCGGAGACTAATCTTCTATTGTATTCGATGAATCTACCGTTGCTGTGTGCTGCTGTCTACATTCTGTCCAATAATATATTTTGTAACCTGTGCAAAAATCAGAAAAGCCAAAAAAAAACAAATATTCATACTAATGGCGCATCAAGGCAGAGTGCGCCATTAGTATGCCAAAGGATACTAATGGCGCATCAAGGCAGAGTGCGCCATTAGTATGACAAAGCACATGACTACATATGGCCCCCCGGGAGGCATACTAATGGCGCATGTAGTAACATACTAATGGCGCACTGCTTGGTGCGCCATTAGTTTACCAGATAATAAAGGCGCACCAGTGGTGTGCCATTAGTAAAAAATTCTAGTGGCGTGCTACTAATGGCGCACCGGTAGTGCGCCATTAGTAGGCAAAACCGGTGCGCCATTAGTAGGCCTTTTCCTAGTAGTGTCATGTTTTGAACATACAACCAGGTCTTCCTACGAATCTCAACTGTCCATACTGGGTTTCTAAAAGAAGTGGAGACATGACAATCAAAGAATGGAAAAAAATGTATGGACAGTTGTAAGGAGCTTCTTGGAAGCAAAAAGCAGCGAAGGGCAAGAATTGGAGACAGGATGATCGCCATTCTTCATAATGGAGAGTCAGGGTCTATATTGTTTTATGCTATTTTACCTTAAGGGTGTTTGGGTCCTACCTGATACTGATGATCATGTGCTAAGAACAATTATGTAGGGTTGGGTTCGATGACTATGAGGATGATGATCGTATGACTTTTTATTAATAACGAGTAGAAGTTGTATGATGATGCATTGATTAGTAGGACTTGTTATAATATATGACGATGTATGATGCGAGCATGCATGAGTTGTTATATCAGTGGGTGAAATGAACATAGCAGCAGCGTTGGTAAACCAAGGACGAAGATATAAGAGAGGACGCTTCTCTCTATTAGCTAGCTAATAACAACCTAAAAATAACCCCCAAAACCCCTAAAGAAGCCACTTTTCTAAAAAAACATGGACTTTTGGTCCCGGTTGGTGCCACCAACCGGGACCAAAGGCCCCCCTGACTAGGCTCGGCGGACCAGCCACGTGGAGGCACATCTGTCCCGGTTTGTGTTTGAACTGGGACTAATGGGTGGAGGTATTAGTAACGACCCATTAGTCCCGGTTCATGAACCGGGACTAAAGGCCCTTACGAACTCGTACTAATAGGTGTTTTTCTACTAGTGCAATAGAATGCGTCGTGTTCATCGGGAGGCAACAGAATGCGTCGTGTTCATCGGGAGGCAATGGAACGCTTGGGTGCCAACCGACTTGGATGGACTAGGCAATGGAAACGAGGCCTGGCGTACCGCAGAACAGAGGAATCGGTCTTGCGTTTGACCGGCCATGTTCGGAACGGGGTCCTGTTGATCGGGAGGGGTGTGGCATACCGCAAAATGGAGGAAACTGACCTCCTACGGTCGAAACAGGGGTCCTGTTGATCGGGAGGGGTGTGGCGTACCGCAAAATGGACGAAACGGACTTGTGTTGGAGCACTACGGTCAAAACGGGGGTCCTGTTCATCGGGAGGGGTGTGGCGTACCGCAAAACTGGACTTCGCGGGATACTGTTCATCTCCCCGTCAACCTCCTCCAGCCTCCACGGGCTACTGTCGACCTCCTCCAGCCTCAACGGGCTCCTGTTCATCCAGCCTCCATCGTGCGCTACTCCACCGGCTACTATTCAACCACCCCTCCACGGGCACCCCTCCACCGTCTACTGTTCATCCAGCCCTCCACACCACGGGGTCCTATTCAACCACCCCTCCACCATCTACTGTTCATCCAGCCCTCCACACCACGGGGTCCTGTTCATCCAGAGGCAACGCCACCGCTCACTGTTCATCCAACCCCCTCCCCTGCAACACTCACTGTTCATCCAATCGATCGACTTCAGTTAGCAGTAGTAGCGAAGGAACCGCTCGATCGGGTTCAGTTAACAGCCATCGATCGATCTCTCGGGTTCAGTAACGCGTAGACTGCAGTGCAATCGCTCTAATTCAGTTAGAGCCCAACGCCTCAGTCGGGTTCAGTTAGAGCCAACGCCTCGCACACACGCACGTACGTGTACGAGAGAAACGCGCATCGCTCGGCCCCTGACCTCCCACCGTAGCCGGCAACTCCCCAAAATTTTCCTCCCCCTTGCTTCTACCACGGTTTTTTCCATCATGGATGGCCCAAATAATGTCATGCAGCTGCGTCTTCGGCCCGCCCAGGATGAAAAGCCCATTTTTTGACGAATAATGTCATGGTTTTGTCACAATTATCGTCATAGAAGTGTCATATGTATGACAGAAATAAAAATTCGTTCGGCCCAAAATGTCACGGATGTGTCTTTTTTTGTAGTACTAGTACCATTATTGTTCGACTTCTTGAAGAGGCGAACATCCAAGCGCAAAGTTTACTAGTACTAGTACTACTACTATAGAGGTATGTACTACTACTAGGAACCGGATGGAGGAGCGCCTGCACTCTTATTTTATTTTAAAAAATGTGATAAAGCAATCTTCAACCGGATGGAGTAGCGCTCGATAATATTTTTTCTTTTTTTGTTATTCAGCATCTAAGCAGGTCAGCAATCCTTGCGGCGCATCTTTGTGCAAATTCTGCTTGCTTCACTTTGAATGTGACCGAGAGCTGGCCTGATGAAACACCTCACTTCTTTTTTTGTGGGGTACCTCGCTTCCTAGTGACCAGTCTCTTGGCTGATCGTCCCAAGAATGCAACCTACCCTCACCCATGCGGTGGACATGCAGCAGTTCATTCGGTGTCAAATTGCTAGAGGCATACACTGTAGTACCATCATTGTTCGACTTCACGAAGAGGCGAAGAGCCAAGCGCAAGGTTTAGTAGTACAAGTAGTACTACTACTACTAGAACCGCATGGTGGAGCGTATGTACTCTTATTTTATTTTAATCTTTGATAAAGAACACATTTATTCGGGAGAAGTGCGGAAAACGGCAGCCCAATAGTAGTATTAAAAAACATCAAACATGTGATGATGATATCAATCAACCATGCTCGAATATATCTTGGCCTCGATGCGAGCACGGCTGTCTGTTCTCGCTCCTCGTCTCTCTCAAGGAACGATGGGTTGGCCATTTTGCCATCAATTGAGATCTGTTTGCTCACACTCCGGTCCCACATGTCACTGATATGCCAAGAGGAAGTGTGTTGACCAACTGGCCATACGCGTACTTGGTTTTGCACCTTCATACTACTGCTCCCTCCATCATAGTTTATAGGGCGCGCTTCATTCTGATGCATTTCTCTCCATGCATTTCCACAACCAGAGATACTTTAGACGCGTTTGGTTTCATGCTCATTAAATTAGGGCATGGTAACATTATCAAGTCCACAATTTTCTCTTGATGTACTACGTGTGTACGCAGAGTGGAGTAAGTGCATGCATGTGTGTACCCGGGGTGGAAGCACTGCATGCATGTGTATACGCATAATTTCCTCTAGTAATAGACGTCGTGCTATAACTACCAATGCTATTTTCAGTTCGATCGCTATTCGCCTTGGTCCCAGAGATTATTTTTTATATGAAGCGCGCTCTATAAATAGTGATGGAGGGAGTAGTATGAGCGGATTCAAAGAAGAGCGTATTGATGGTTGCTTCTTCCGAGCAACTTATAGTGGGAAGGTGGGGCTTATGATTTGACTGCTCATTACTCACTATTTGTGAGGCGCAACGACCGGGCTGAGTCTCTCATGCGGTTGTGCACCACTCCCTTCGTTCTTAAATATACAATGGAGTACTACTTTGTCTTTCTAGAGATTTCAAAGAGTGACTACATACGAAGCAAAATGAGTGAATCTACACTCTAAAATATCTCCATTTAAAATTTGTAAAAAGATAAATATTTAGGAACGGAGGAAGTATAATTTTGTGCATCGCACATGGACCCAGATGCTGAAGAGGCTTTTGGCAATGCTATCAAGCATCCAAAATTTGTTTACATAATTGACGTACTATACAAATAATTCTTCCAGCGACATGAAATTGTACAATGCTTTGAGCTTTTAGCTTTTGTTTCATGTGTCTTGCCATCCATGCTCTTTCGGAAACAATAAAAAACTAACTTCCTTGCTAATGCATCTCAATGATTAGCAGATCAGAGCTAATATTTACATCACAACTTAGGACAAAGTTGTGAGAAGGTGTTAAATTAAAACTGATTCATGCTTTCATTGGCAGCAATTTCCCCCCAGCTCTGTCTAAATCAACAAGGCATGTTGGGAAAAAAGGTACCTGTCTGGAGCATGCAACATTCCGATCATTTTGTGCAGTTCCACTAAAATAGAGCTGAGCGTCCCTGTTCCAAAGATATTAAGTGTGATTACAATAATACAGGACTGTTGATGAAATAATAAGCACACAAATAGAAGCCGGTTACCTTTGCAGTCTCTCTTAACACTAACAAGTTGGAGAAGATTAAGAAAATAGTTGGAGAAGATTAGGCTCGGAGTTCGATGAGGAGAATAGAGCAAAACCAATCTCCCCTTGTGTAGTGGCACTGAAATGTAGAGGCGTTGCCCTTGTGACATTTTAGGACAACTTCACAAAACAATCTTAAAAAAATTATTTGTGCAGTTCACCACAAGGTCGCAATAGCAACGAGGTGAAATGGATAGCCATGTTTGCAAAAAAGATGTAGAAAGGAAACATTTACTGGCCAATAATAGTTGATGACACATACGATGACAAAAAAGAAGCATATTCCTTGTCCTAGTGGAAGATAACAACATGGCTGTGTTTTTCTAAAACAGTGTGAGGATGAGATTGTGATGTCTACTACACAAGCTTCTTCTTGTAGACGTTGTTGGGACTCCAAGTGCAGAGGTTTGTAGGACAGTAGCAAATTTCCCTCAAGTGGATGACCTAAGGTTTATCAATCCGTGGGAGGCATAGGATGAAGATGGTCTCTCTCAAAAAACCCTGCAACCAAATAACAAAGAGTCTCTTGTGTCCCTAACACACCCAATACAATAGTAAATTGTATAGGTGCACTAGTTCGGCGAAGAGATGGTGATACAAGTGCAATATGGATGATAGATATAGTTTTTTGTAATCTGAAATTATAAAAATAGCAAGGTAACTAATGATAAAAGTGAGCGTAAACGGTATTGCAATGCTAGGAAACAAGGCCTAGGGTTCATACTTTCACTATTGCAAGTTCTCTCAACAATAATAACATAACTGGATCATATAACTATCCCTCAACATGCAACAAAGAGTCACTCCAAAGTCACTAATAGCGGAGAACAAACGAAGGGATTATTGTAGGGTACGAAACCACCTCAAAGTTATCCTTTCTGATCGATCTATTCAAGAGTCCGTAGTAAAATAACACGAAGCTATTCTTTCTGTTTGATCTATCATAGGGTTCGTACTAGAATAACACCTTAAGACACAAATCAACCAAAATCATAATGTCACCTAGATACTCCAATGTCACCTCAAGTATCCGTGGGCATGATTATACGATATGCATCACACAATCTCAGATTCATCTATTCAACCAACACAAAGTACTTCAAAGAGTGCCCCAAAGTTTCTACCGGAGAGTCAAGACGAAAACGTGTGCCAACCCCTATGCATAACTTCATTGAACCCGCAAGTTGATCACCAAAACATACATCAAGTAGATCACATGAATATCCATTGTCACCACAGATAAGCATGGCAAGACATACATCAAGTTTTCTCAAATCCTTAAAGACTCAATCCGACAAGACAACTTCAAGGGGATAACTCAACTCATCACAAGAGAGTAGAGGGGGAGAAACATCATAAGATCCAACTATAATAGCAAAGCTCGCGATACATCAATATCATATCACCTCAAGAACACAAGAGAGAGAGGGAGAGAGAGAGATCAAACACATAGCTACTGGTACATACCCGCAGCCCCGAGGGTGCACTACTTCCTCCTCGTCATGGAAAGCGCCGGGATGATGAAGAGGGCCAACGGTGAGAGATCCACCCTCCGGCAGGGTGCCGGAACAGGGTCCCAATTGGTTTTTGGTGGCTACAGAGGCTTGCGGCAGCGGAACTCCTGATCTATTTTGCTCCCCGATGTTTTTAGGGTATATGGACATATATAGGCGAAAGAAGTCGGTCAGGGGAGCCACGAGGGGCCCACGTGGGTGGGGGGCGCGCCTAGGGGGTAGGGCGCGCCTCCCTGCCTTGTGGCTTCCTCGAAGCTTCCCTGACGTCTACTCCAGGTGTCCTGGATTGCTTCCATTCCAAAAATAACTTTCCCGAAGGATTAATTCCGTTTGGACTCCGTTTGATATTCCTTTTCTTCGAAACACTGAAATAGGCAAAAAAATCAGCAATTTGGGCTGGGCCTCCGGTTAATAGGTTAGTCCCAAAAATGATATAAAATTGTATAGTAAAGCCCATAAACATCCAAAACGGGTAATAAAATAGCATGGAACAATCAAAACTTATAGATACGTTGGAGACGTATCAGATTGCAATATGGAAAGTACATTGGATGAGCTACGTTTTGGGAAAATAACTATGGAAGATCCACATGCAAGATTTTACACATGCATCGACGTGGGAAGATGGGTAGTGGAGCAAGGCTGGAGAGGATACCTGGGGGTCGTCGGGATGTAACTAGGAGAGTGGCGGCTGGCAAGATCTGCCCATACTGTGGTAGCAAGCAGGTGGCGTAGGCCCTACCGTGCCGAAGCTTGGTTAGAGAGAATAGCGGGTATCGCAGATTGGGACGTGTTGCCTCGGCGCCGTCCAATGGAGAAACGATGCACATCCTCCCTTTCCGCCAATGGACGGGATGCGGCCGGTTCAGTGACCAACGGTGAGAGAGAGAGAGGCCACCGCTTCCTTGTGTGAGATACTCTGAAGAGAGACAAACCCCGTCAGGCAGGCTCCATTCTATATAGTGGAGTGGACTACCTTTTTCTCCATAAAAATCATTTTATATTTTGTGTGCGTGCCTGATACATCTCCAACGTATCTACTTTTCCAAACACTTTTGCCCTTGTTTTGGACTCTAATTTGCATGATTTGAATGGAACTAACCTGGACTGACGCTGTTTTTAGCAGAACTGACATGGTGTTATTTTTGTGCAGAAATAAAAGTTCTCGGAATGACCTGAAAATCCACGGAGACACATTTTGGAATTAATAAAAAATATTGGCGAAAGAATCAACGTCAGGGGGGCCACACCCTGTCCACGAGGGTGTAGGGCGCGCCCACCCCCCTGGGGCGCACCCCTGCCTCGTGGGCCCCCTGGGACTCCATCGACCTCAACCCCAACTCCATATATTCACTTTCGAGGAGAAAAAAAATCAGAGAGAAGGGTTCGTCGCATCTTACGATACGGAGCCGCCACCAAGCCCTAATCTTCCACACGAGGGCTGATCTGGAGTTCGTTCGGGGCTCCGGAGAGGGGAATCCATCGCCATCATCATCATCAACCATCCTCCATCACAAATTTCATGATGCTCACCGCCGTGCGTGAGTAATGCCATCGTAGGCTTGCTGGACGGTGATGAGTTGGATAAGATTTACCATGTAATCGAGTTAGTTTTGTTAGAGTTTGATCCCTAGCTAGTATCCATTATGTTGTGGATTGATGTTCCTATGACTTTGCCGTGCTTAATGCTTGTCACTAGGGCCTGAGTGCCATGATTTCAGATCTGAACCTATTATGTTTTCATGAATATATGTGAGTTCTTGATCCTATCTTGCAAGTCAGTAGTCACCTCCTATGTGTTATGATCCGGCAACCCCGAAGAGACAATAATCGGGATCACTCCAGGTGATGATCGTAGTTTGAGTTAGTTCATGTATTCACTAAGTGTTAATGCTTTGGTCCGGTACTCTATTAAAAGGAGGCCTTAATATGCAATAGTTTCCAATAGGACCCCGCTGCCATGGGAGGGTAGTACAAAAGATGGCATGCAAGTTATTTTCCATAAGCATGTATGACTATATTCGGAATACATGCCTACATTACATTGATGAACTAGAGCTAGTTCAGTGTCACCCTATGTTATAACTGTTGCATGAGGAATCGCATCCGACATAATTATCCATCACTGATCCATTGCCTACAAGCTTTTCACATATTGTTCTTTGCTAAGTTACTTCTCCGTTGCCACTGTTACGATTACTACAAAACTGCTACTATTACTGTTGCCACCGTTACCGTCCCCCCATACTACTTTGATATTTAATACTTTGCTGCAGATATTAAGTATTTTGGGTGTGGTTGAATTGACAACTCAGCTGCTAATACTTGAGAATATTCATTGGATCCCCTTGTGTCGAATCAATAAATTTGGGTTGATTACTCTACCCTCGAAAATTGTTGCGATCCCCTATACTTGTGGGTTATCAGTGCCATTGAGCAATATAACTTTATTTAAAAATAACGCGCCAATGCATCACGTCAAACTTTGTTTTGTGCACGTGTGGTACACGACCTCCATAGGTAAACAACCGCTACACATGCTCAAATTAGCACGTGGTCTGCCATTTCATACAGAAATGAGCTCCACTGTGTACCCGCGCGGGTGTGGATGGGCATGAAGCATGAGTACGTGCACCTATTCTCTTCAAGTACGTACACCACCTACGTGGGGTTGTCTGAGAGAGGTACAAACGTAGAGAGATATAGTTTATGGGTTTGTGAGTGTTTTTTTAGGGGGGAAGGGAGTTGCGAAATAGACAAGCAATATGTGTGGATGATATTTCAATCAAAAATGTAACATATGCAATGTGTGTGAAATAGAGTCCTGGATATATCATATATATAGAGGGGGCGATCCGCGAGAAGAGAGTGGAGGTATCATCGGTTTGAGGTATCCATATAATCAAAGAGAGGGATGATGATGTGTGTGTGTGTGTGCGCGCGGGCGCGATCGATAGAGAGTGCCATCGAATTTGTGTGTGCCCACGTCAAAGATATATGGTTGCTGGCCTACTAGAACATGAGAGGGGACAGGTGCAGTTTGTCTCTGTGGCATGGATACCTACCTACAGCGCTCGACCATTGGTGTGTGGTGGGGGGAGACCTAATTAACTATAGAGGTACAATGGATGGTATATGTGTGGAGGAGGAGAGAGACCTACCTTATGTATTGAGGGAGATCGATCGGCATCTATGCATATGTGTACGAGAGGAATAAGGTTGGGAGAGAGATAGAGCTAGACTGTCCGAGGGGTTGGTGGTGGAGTAGCTTCTAACAAATGGTGGGAGAGGCTTGCTAGACAAACGGAGGGCACACTTGCAATATCAATAAGAGAGGGGATGGTTGCCTGTCTGTGCACGTGCGTGTGAGAGACGGGTCAGGAGGCATGCACGAATGATGAGGGGGACGATATGGCTGTGGTAAGCAGATGTAACTACATAGGAAGATCAATCGTCCTTTGTCAGTGAAAGGAGAGACATAACTTGTGAGGTACGTCGATCGACGGGTGGGGGAAAATAGTTAAAGTCGGCCTAGGTATATGTAGGGAGATTGATTGGTATACATGCATGTATGTGTTAGAAGCAAATAAGGCATGGGGAGAAGGATAGAGAGAGAGGGATGTAGGTAGGAGGTGGTGCGAGAGGCATACTATATCGAGGGGGAAGGAGTGTGCGAGTACGAGATCGGTGAAATGAGGGGTGGGAGTGAGGCATGGACGGTGAGAAGAGAAGAGGGGAAACTTGTGTTTGTGGTACGCACACCTGGCTACAGAGGCATATTGATCGATGTGTGTCGTAAAGAAGAAGATGGGGGGCCTACACACACCGTGGGTGAACGACCTAAAGTGAAAAGACGAATTTGCACGATGGAGCTAGAGAATGCTGAGGGAGGGTGAGAGGGATGCGGCCGTGTGCATGCACGAGAGAAAGTTAGCGCTAGCTACAAAGATAAGAGGATTGTGTGGGTGTAAAAGAAGAATAGAGATCATAATTCATTATAAAAAGTGAATTCGAATATTTGAAGAATTTATCATAGTGTTTTAAACTCACGCATGAGTGAATATATATAACTGTGATACACATGGTGTGGTTATGAACATTTTATACTACATGTAATATATTTTATCTCTACTCTTATAAAATACAGAATTGTTGATGATGGTGTGCCTGCCATCCTGCAATATAGGCCGTCCGATTAGTATCTAACGGATAGAAAGGAAACTATGGCAGTTTTGAAAAAAGATACACACACCTCTCTCCACAATTGCAAATAAGGCCTCCCCTCGATCATCTTTATGTTCGGTGGAACGCATGAGCCTCTTGCTAGTACTACATATAATATATAGAACATTGATTATAATTTGGGATAATGTGTGGCTTTTGCAGCTCAGGGCTAAATACATGTCATAATGTAGGGGGCAGGGCACTATACTTTGTGTGATAAACACGGTGTACGAATGGAACATGGTTTAGATTATGAATATCTAGTTAGTACATTAAATGTACTATTATTTGGAATCAACATCAAGTGTATTCAAAAAATTGAATTCGAGTTCATATAGTACACATAGTTCATATCTATCTCTATAGTAATCATGTGGTGTGTTGTTAAGGTAATACACGAATGATGGTTGAAGTTGGCAACAATGATGATTGTAGATTCTTATTCAAATAGAGAAACAAATTCAAATTTAGTTCGAATTGTAGCGGTAGTATAGACATTTGGAATGCACTAAAATGTTGGTATGAGTAGGTTACATGCATTATCCAACCAGCGGAAATTGTTAATTGGACATAACATGGATTCATAGCTTTGAATAGCATTTGTATAGTGAAATGGGACAAGACTCTCTCTTTGTGTGGTGTGAATAGTTTTATTTTTTTCGTTGAGGGAAGTGCAAATTGATTTGGTACGTACAAGTACAATATTACACGTTAGGCTTGTCCCTAAAATTCAACCCACGCCTTGTTATATCCCGAAAATTCAGATATCGTGCTCCCAAAACTCGCGCCTTCACAACCCGCGCCTTGTTATCCCGAAATTACAACGCGCGCGAAAACTCCCTCCAGCTGCCAAATGCCGACACGCAAAATCCCCCTTCTAACCCTGAGCTGAAAGGGTCGCTAGTTCAAATCGATGGGGGTACTTTTGTAACACACCCTACATTTTGGACAAGTGCGTCCCTAAGTCATGGTTCCCCCCTTCTATCACCTCCTTTTCGCCATTATAAATCCCAGGCCGCCATAAACTCTCCGCTCTAACCACGAAACCCCACCCTCCTCCGTCCACCACTTCACCGCTGCCCAGCCAGAGCCTCATCCCCGACGACATCGTCCACTACAACAGCTCGATGTCCCTCATCCAGCTCCCCGGATGAGGATACATCGTCCATCTCGTCGTCCCGCCGGTTGAGCCGCCCTGTCCTCCATCTCCAAGGAGCTGCTCTGAGGATCGCCTCATCTATCGCGGCTGCTCCATCCCCACAGCACCGCCTTAACCTGCTCCACCAGAACCGCAGCATCCTCACCGACTCCTAGACAAAGCCGAGGCCTACTCAGCGCCACCAAAGAGGTTGTACACTCATCGCAACACACCTTCTCCTTAACTCGACCTCCCAGTACCGACGGTGCTCCATCCCGCACCCCCATGGCGCAGCTACCTTGAGCCGGTGCCACGGGCGACATCTCCACGGCGGCACTCCCCCAGTGCGAGGCCCCTTCGGCGGCGGCGTCCATACGAGCCGGATCTGTTGCTGCTGCTCCGGCTCTTGCTCACTCGCTCATGCTGCTGTTGCTGCTCCGTCTCTCGCTCGCTCGCGCTGCTCCGATTTAG
>LT934112.1:97230694-97245416 GCA_900231445.1 Triticum turgidum subsp. durum
CGACAGACCGGCGGTGGGGAGTGGTTTTGGGGCGGCGGGGGCCGGCGCTTAGACCGTTTGTAGCTGGCGGCTCAGGGGGGTGCAGGTTGAAGATGAACCGCAGGACCTCCCTAAACTACATGTGAAGTGCCTCTCTACTACCATTGTGTTCAGTTTCGACAATAACATTCAGTTTCCACATTAAATTACAGTTTCGACTGTTAAGTTCAAAGTCAACGGTTTTTAGCTCATCTGTTGTAGTCCGATGTGTTTTGGTGATGTAAATTTTACATCTATCAATTTTGGGTAATGTATTTTACATCATCTATTGGAGATGCTATTAGAAGCCCGCGTGAGATTAATGATGTCTATCTTGTGCTGCTTCAGCCTCGATGGCTTACGGCTCGCCGGAGCTGCTCCAACAATGAAACTATCCATCACAATAGATTAGTGCCCTGGACGCCATTTACAGCTTCCTCGGATCTTCCTCCACACCTCCAACAGCCACCTCTGCCTCAACTTCTTCAGCAACCAACCAAATGATGGTGAGGTCGACACGGCTACGGCAAATAGGTTGTATACTTGTTGCATCACTTATTACTCTACATTCATGTCGATCCATTAGTGCTCTTTTGGTTCAACGGAAAAACATAGCTATAGGAAATTTCCTATGGCTCTCTACTATTAGATTATTCATGCATTTTGTTGAAAGGAATGGAGCAAAACATCCACCTGGACCTACTTTTCAAAATCCTATGCATGAAAACAAGACCAAGTGTAGTAGTGGCAGAATAACATTCTAACTGTACACGCTTTCATATGGTTTCTTTTTTATTTCGGCCATGTTTCTTTGCATTACTCTAATCTTCCAATTCCTGTTAACCAAACATTCAAGTTGACAAAAATCATGTGTTCACAAATGCTCTATTTCCCATGTGCATTCCTTTCTTATTCCGGTGTTTTTCCTATTCCTGCGTTTTTAGAATCATGTAAGCCAAATGAGCCCTTACAGAATTACTTCAGTTACAGGTAGGTGTCGAAGAAAACTTTGTGTGGTTTGTCCTGCTCCTATCACGATGTCCTCCACCTCATATGAGCTACTATATCGTCAGAAGCATCCACCAAACCAGACATCACGACTCCTGGCCATCTGTCACCACCTCAGATCTCCTTCCCTGCCACCGGCACCCACCACAACGGCATCACCATCATCGACTCAGTAGATGAACTTGAGGAGTACATGGGTCCACAAGAGAGGTCACACTCTTTTGTTTCTGCTTATGTTATGCATTGCTTAATATTACCTGCTACTTTATCGTCCTGTTCACCTCTTAGACTCCAAGTCAGGTCCAAATTAATGTTCAAACTTGAGTTCTAAATTAGTTGTGGGGCACATATTGAGTCAGCAATTAATAGTATCTCTGTCTAATATCTGGTTCACCTAGGGTATGCCTACGTTCTTCATCTTGGGTGGGAAACAAATAGTAAAGCAATCATCATCTTTTTTATTAAATTAAAGGAATCATCAGTCTGCTATCATTATTTTTGGATCCATCCACTGGTTGTTACCATCACTCTATATTTCTGCTTCCTCTCCTTACATAATCTCACTATATTTTTTTGTATGCATGTAAGATATTGTACACAGTCCTATTGAACATGTAGAGAAAAGGAGAGGAGTTTTGGGTGGCAATACAAATGTCATGCAGACTTTGATCCATGGTGTGTTCAATGGCAAACCCTCCCCCACCTCTCCAGATTGTAATCTAGAGGAAGATATCTGTTCTGAGGAAGATTCAGACGCAACTGACCACTCCTATTTAGCCTCAACGGTGTTTTCTCTAACTTGGCATGATGATGTTAGTCATATCATGCATATGTTGCCTTGAAGTGCCTACTTTAGACATCATATAAGTCATTTGCTTAGTTTAGACATGTTTTGTAATGCCACCTGTTTAGTTTCAATATCATATATGGGAATTATGCAGTCTCGTGTCTTTTAGCCAGCCATAATATATGTGAAATGTGCAATGCCATCCTGTTTAACCAGGCATCATATATTTGAATGATATCTTGCCCATCCTTTTCTTTATTACATTTCCATTTGTCGACAATGTTTGTACATTAAACTACTCTTCCTGCGAATCAACCATTTGAGCGGGTGAAAATCTAGAGTGAAAACAAGGCCTTCAGAGCAGACAGTGCTACCTGTCGAAGCAAATCTCTTGTTTGGGTCCGATAGCTCCTCAGAGATGGATTCAGAGACAGATGACCAGTCCTATTCCCCCACCGAGGTTTATGCTCCAACTTGGCACGGTTATACTGCTCATATCATGCATATGGTGTCTTGCATTGCATAGTTTAGACATCATATACACAATATTCAACACCATGTTCTTAGTTCAGACATCATATATGCGAATGCCCTGTGCTTAGCATATAAATCACATATGTGAATTAAATCATGTGATCCTGATTACTTAGATAACATGTATGTGAATTATATCATGCGATCCTGTTTAGTTAGTCATTATATATTTGAATTATGTTATGCTACGCTATCTAGTTTCGATAGACATCATATATGTGAAATTATGTCATGCTATCCGTTTTAGTTAAACAATATACATGTCAACTATTTCATGCCCTCTTTTTTCCACACTATCCATTGCATTTGTCTCTCATACAATGTCTGTACATTCAACTATGTTTCCTGTTTATAAACCATTTGAATTGGAGCGGGTGATGGCGGTATCTAGCAGAGTAAAAACACGGTCTTCAATAAAACAATGCTACCTCTTGGTGGAGATAGCACCCCGGTTGTACATGCACGAGAACCAGCCCTACCACACATAACCCAGACTCTCGCAAATTGTACCCCTACTGCGATGGACTGAGAACCAGCTTCACCCAATCTAACCCCAACCCCAGCAGATCGTAACCCGGTTCCTGTTGACACATCACCATCTCCACCACAAAGCTCCCAAAGAAGAGTAGTTAGTAAGGCAGCTCTAGTACCCAAAGCGACAGTACTACCACGGCGAACTCCAAGTTCACCAGTTAGTACACATATTCCTGTGGAGGAAGCACAACCAGCCATTCATAGTTTAGCATCTATCGCATTTGATGTTGTTAAATCCTATGTGTGTATCTTCCCATCATGGAAATATTATACTGAAGATGAAGGAAAATGCCAGTTGTAGGTGTTTGTCAAAGAGTTATGTGTAAGTAATGTTATTCATGGCAATTACTTTGCTTTGTCCCATACATTCTACCTCCATGATGCTTATAATACAGCAAATTTTCCCATTTTTCTCTATAGAGAAGGACCGATTTGGAAACTCAGGATGAGGTAACCTATGCTAATACATCTGCTATCTTCAAGAATGCTTGGTGGCAGTATCATAATTACCTGAAGGAAACGTACTTCACTGGCAAACAAACTCATCAAATTCCCTTATGTTCTCCTGAGAAACATTTACTGGACGATGGCTGGGAACGCCTTGTTCTGTACTGGTCCAGAACAAAGAATGTGGTAAGGTCTATGAGATAATTTTTTTGAAGTACTTACTGGACTATATGCTTGCATCTTACTATACTCTGTTCATGTAGAAAAAGTGCTTAAACCTGAAGAACAACTGTTCTCATTTAAGATTCAATTGCTATCACATACTACTTTGCTCTTGTATCACTGTATTTACTCGTACAAAATTATTTTTAAATTGAACGATCTAATTGAAACTACAATGGCACAACAGGTATGTTTACGCATGTTTCTTTAACAGGTTTGCTCTTATAAATAGCTCTGTTGATTTCAATTTCAATTGTGTATATAGTTGACTTCTCATATAATGCACATTACTAGCATCATAACAGAGCCAATAGTGTTGTTGTACACGTAGACCCGTGGTACCCATCAGAAATCTTGTTGTGTCGTGTAGTTTCCCATGCTTTGTATTCATTCACTGCTGCTTTCTCTTGAATTGATATGATTTGAACCATGACTCTATTTTGATTTAGCAAGACAATGAAGTGGCCATAGTACATAGATATTGTGACAGCCTGGATTTTTTCTTCTCTCTTTTTCCGGACTTGCCTTCTCTCTCTTTCCGGACTTGGTTTTTATCATGGTTTTTGCCTTGATTTGAATTGGAGTTTGAATCATTTCAATTGGACTTGGCACTTGGGAATATCCTTGGATTTCACCCAAGTGACCTATCTTCTTTATTCCTCTGGTCAAACTTCAAAATAATCAAATGAATATTTTTCATAAAAGAAAAATATTCATTTCTCACTTTGAAACTCACTTCAGAACCTTGTGCTCCAAAGCAACCTTAGTTTTTCTTGCTTAGAAAAATCTGAGATAAATCCCAAATATTCTTAGAACCATGGCACAACTTCCCATGTAAAAATATTGCATCAATTTTTGCAATATTTTTGTTGTAGAAAATCTTTTCACTTCTGGACGAGAAATGAACTTTGTGCAGCAAGTGCATTTTCCTTGAGCTTTCAGCCTTGATCTTTCTTTAGCTTAAACACCGTCCTAAGAAACCCTAAACCCCAGGAGATTAGCCCTAATGGCCATCAAGTAGATGGCCAAACTTGGCGGCAAAGTTTCTGTATAGAAACTTGTCAGCTTAGTGAAGTCTAATCTGGTTGGCCTGGGCATGAGCCATCAACCCCCCTAGACTAAACACTGCACGTTCGAATGAGTAGACTAGGTTTGGCCGCTCCTGGGCATCGTTTTCACCATGCTAGCTTGGTGACCATGCGTGGACACGGTGCCTGGCATGCGTTCGACGCGCTCTGGCTGGCGCCTTGCGCTCTGTTTCGCACGTGCTCGATCCAGCGCTCGCCTCCGACTGCCACACCGCGCCACCAGCCTCGACACATCACCCTTGACCGCTCCCTGGCACTCGCCGACGCTGGAGACACCGTAGCAAGCATGGGCACGTCGCGGCCAAAAGGCCACAGTGCGCGCGTGCACTTGTCCGCTTCTCCAACCACCTCCTGTGCTCGTCCGCGAGCGTGGGCAAGCTTCTGCGTTGACGCTGAACATTTGCCCCATCTCATTGGAGCTTCCCGTCTCTGTTCGTCGCGTGTCTAGAGAGCTCCGGTGGAGACACGTCCCCCCCTCCTGCGCCTCTGCTCCGGCTATATATAGCGCCCCCCTCCTCGTTTGCTATCCACGCACCTCTCCACACCACCTCCACGAACACATAGACGAGTAGAAGCCCGGTCGGGCAGCCCTCTAGCCGTCGCCCTGACCAGAGGACTCCGGCGATCCCTGCATTCCAGCCACCATGCTCCGGTGCCTCTCGAGCTCAAGTAGCTACTTGAGCCTGCTCTAGCCATCATCTTGTTCCCCTCCGGCGAATCTCGTCCGCCACCGAAGCTTGCGAGCTCGACTGGAACCAGCTTCGGCCACCTCTCACCAAGCCACGGGTATGGGGAGGTGCGCCTCCAGCACCGCCTCATTTCTATCCCTCTCGTTTAGCCGCAAACCCCCTCTTCGCCGGCGTGAGCTCCGGCGAAGCCCCGCCTCCCTCTGATCTTGCTCTCTCTCTCTCTCTCTCTCTCTCTCTCCTGACGCATGGGGCCCACCTGTAGGCCTCACCACTCGCGCCCAAAGCGGTACGAGTGGAGGCGTATTTCCGTTATACGCCTTCGACATCACACCCCCCCCAGGAATTTGTGTTTAATTCAAATTTATTCAGAAATTTGACCAAACTTTGATCGGCCACTATTTCTAAACCACAAGTCCAAATGATTTGATTCTTTTTGCATTGTCTTAGTTACAGAAAGCTCTAGCAGCACACTAGAAGGTGGATTTCTCCTTGCTGCCTAGAATTTCTGGTGATTTTCAAAATGTGTTTTGATAATTATTTTTGTGGTTTAAATTATTTTTCAGAAGCGGAAGCTTGTCTTGAAGCCAACCAAGAGGGGTGTGATCCACCTCTACACTAAGGCAAGCCACACGAGCATTTGGATGGTGTTATTTCAATATCTATGATTTTCTACTTGAATATGAGTCATTATTTGCGTTTAAAATTTGATAAATAGCTTTGGTTAATTTCTAGGTACTTTACCATGCTTGATATGCTTGCTTTAGCTTCTGGTTGAATGCATGAACTTGTTTGGCTAAGTAGAGTAATATTTTGCACTATGAAAAATGCTATGGACATTAATGATAGCTATTTTTCTAGTAATGGTTTTATTTAAATAATGAGCTAATAAAAATATTGCTTGGTTATAGAAATGAGTTATAACCAGAGAAGTTAAGTTTGATCCATTTGTTGTTAAGTTTGATCCATGAGCATGAGTTGTTTTGCTTTGCATGACGAGTAGTTGCATGATTATTTTGATTATATCATGTAGATGATAAAAAGTTTTTATCAAAGCTAAACTTGATTAAGTGCAACATGAATATGATGTTAATCACATCATGGTGCCACTGAATCGGGTTTTTAATTCAGTACGACCACATTTACCTTATGGGAAGGTCTTGATTCGGTCCTTTGTTGTGGCTCTCACTGGTGCCTCCCGCGAGGGAAGGTTATGGGTGTGCATACCCTGGCCCGGTAGGCAGACATAACCTTGTATGCTCGTTTTGTTTTTATGGTACCTTGTCCCCGTTTGGGACCGTTTTGCCACAACGGTGGCCGTTGGTGTATTTGGTAGACACGGGGCCACCCAAGACCTAGCCCTGAGAGAGAGTTGGTCGGAGTGTTCGGGGAGAGTGCATGACAAAGGGAGGGTTTCGTCGGAATGCTTTGGTCCACGCATATGGGAGTGCGAGGCCAGTGTTTCGTAGTGTGGTTAAAGTGCGCTACCTCTGCAGAGTGTAATTAATCTATCGATAGCCGCGTCCTCAGTTATGGGCAAACTCAGAAGTAAGTCACACCATGGATCAACTTTTCTAATAATCTTGCAAACTAAGCAAGTGATGTGATGCATTGTTTCGTGATGAAAGCATGAACACTTGAGGTGTTCATGAGTGATTGGTTTCAGTTGTGACTCGGGTATGGTCACCTTTTGGTTACGAGGTAACCGTCTGGTAAGCAAGTCCATGAGACTCATTGCATGAAATGTTTGTTTTGGTAGTAGTAGCTTTGCATTGGATTAATATGATTAAATATCATGATATTGTTTGTCATCGTGCTTATGTTTGTTTTGAGCTTGCAAGTACATTCAATGTACTGACCTAGCGTGTTATGCCAGCTTTCAAGCTAGTCAGTTCGCATCGGAGCGCATCTCATGTCTAGGTCGTGTTCACGTCGGTGTCCCTGTGCTATGGAGTTTGCCTACGTCATTCTTCCGCTGCCGCATAGCTCGTGCGATCGAGGCCCCGTCATATTCAATAAATAATGTACGTACCGTCCAGCAGCACCATGTGTGCTGCTCGGCCTCAAATCTTGATGTAATATCAGACCTATGTAATCCGCTAGCATCAATAAAGCGGTTGTTTCTGTACCATGTTGTTGTGTATTGCTAGAAGACTTGATCTCTGGGCTGGCAATGCAAGGTAAACCGGTTGCTCTGAGCCGGGGTGCCACAACGCTTGGTATCAGAGCCGCGCTGATTGTAGGACACGCTAGACCGTTAGTGTGCTAGTGAAATGGTAGATAGCTTCGTTTGAGTGCTGATTGCTGCATTGCATGCATGTTTATTTGTTATTACTAACCCAATGATTTGTGAGTGTAGATGGCACCAGTACCGATCTTGTACCATCCGGAGCCAGCTCCGTACACATCGCCGCATATGCTTTAGAATGTGTGGCGATGACTCTACCCAGAGGGTGCTGATCCAGAGTATCGGGTGTATCACGAGCATCTGCCGGTGCATTGTATGAGTATTATGCTGAGGTTACTCTACACCATAGTTCACCTACCGGCGCTTACACTCGTTCGACTAAGGGTGGTCTTGCTTCTACGCCATCTTAGGTGATTTAGTTTGCTACTCTCGAGGCTCTTGTAGATTTGCGCTACAACAAGGTCCGCATGCACACCCACCCTTGTCTTTTCGACTACCCATCTCTGCACGAGAATGGGCGTGTCCGTTTTCCTTTGATTAATCTGGCATGCGATCGTCCCACTAGCCACATTTCTCTCTACATCACAACTAGTTATGTTCTGAACTACGAGTTAGCTCGGGAGCTTTCACGTGCTCGCACCGCTCTCGTAGCTACTCGGGTGAGAAACCCTCTTCCCGTTGTTATCTACACTTCTGCTCCGGTTCTTCCCACCCCCGTTCTACCGACGACCTCGCAGGGTACCGTTAACCTTCTCACGATAAACCCTTGCAGCGCTCCTGCTGCATCGTCTTCCCTTGTCGCTACTCCTGCTGTTCCTATGCTTAGATCCCATCCCCCACCTGCCCCTGAGGGAGAGTCCTCAAGGCAACATCATCGCATTCCTCTTGGCCCGGAGGTCTCTGCTATCAGTTCAGGATCAGGGTCCAACTCATGAGACAAGCCTGCAGCAGCACTGACCGAGCAGTAGACTGTTAGAGTATTGCGGTAGTCATGAGCATGATGTATGGCTGTAACCGCACTTGTCATGATGCGTAGTTTCATGTACGAGGGTAGTAGACCCGTTGTGATGTTACTTTCATGTTGGGACTATGTATAATTATGTTGGAACTATTTATTTGCCTTGGTTTTCATTCGTTGTTTTCTTCCAGGATTTGGCATTGGCTTTTTCCCCCATTTTAGAATTTTCTCATCATGGTAGCTATGTATTGGGAAAACAAAAAATAGGATGATGCATGGAGGCAGCAGTAGCCAAGCTTGTGAGGATGTCCTTGTCCGTTGTTCCGCAAGACAGGCGGGACATTCCCCCAAGCCGTACCAGCCACCTCCGCCGCCACTGCCACATCCGCCTTCCATCGATCAGATCATGAGAATGTTTGAATAAAGAAGAAGCAACGGCCTGTTGGAAATCCTGAAGATTGTACAAGCTATGGTTGGGCAGAATGGAAACCAGAATGGCCATCACTCCAAACTGTCAGACTTTCAGCGAACCTAGCCTCCCAGTTTCAGCCACGCTACTGATCCTTTGGATGCCGACAACTGGCTAAGGACTATGGAAAGGAAGCTGGAGATTGCCCGCACTGAAGGAGACAAGGTTCCCTTTGTAACGCATTATCTCGAAGGAGCTGCTGCGATATGGTGGGATAACGCCAAGGCAATATGGCCTGCAAAGGAGGAAATCACTTGGGATAAATTCAAGGAACAATTGCGCAAGTATCATATTCCACCGAAGTTATGAAAATCAAGCAGCGTGAATTGCTCGCTCTCACTGAAGGCAGCATGACCATCAACGAGTACCTGAACAAGTTCAACCATTTGGCCCACTATTCTCTCCATGATGTGGCCACAGAAGAGCAGAAGATCGACCGGTTCCTTGGAGGCTTGAATCAACATCTCAGGTGCACTCTCAACATGTTTGATTTCCCAGACTTCCCGGCGATGGTGAACAAGGCCCTCATCGCCGAAAGGGAACACAAGCTCCTTCACGACCACAAGCCGGCTGTTAACGACCACAAGAGCAAATTTGAGCCAAAGAAGGATATGCCACCAATGCAAAAGGATCGTACTTGGCAACAGACTTAGGTGGAGTACAAACCAAATTGGCAGCAAAATGTCAACAAGACTACTACACAAGTCAAGAATGTCGTGACCAGCCCGGTGCATGAAGACTGTCAGCGCAACAATACATGTTTCAGCTGTGGTCAAACTGGACACTACGCCAGGCAGTGTCCCAAGAACAACAAGCAAGTAGCTCCATTCCAACTGCAAGTCAACTACATGGAGCAGTATCCCGCCCCAGCTATGATTCAAGGGCAAATTCATCACATCTCCACAGACGAAGCTCAAGAGGACCCGGAAGTCATCATTGGTATGTTTCTTGTTAATGACATACCCACCATAATTTTATTTGACTCTAGGGCTTCCCACTCTTTTATATCGCGGAGTTTTGCTTCCCAAAACAATTTTCCTTGTTCAATTTTGGGAAAGCACATGCTGGTACAATCCCCGGGATCCCTTCTCAGAAGCAATCTCGTCTGCCAAAATTTGGAAATTGACATCAAGGGCGTCAAGCTTCCAACCTCGGTGATAATCATGGATTCCAACAAATTGGACGCCATTCTGGGCATGAATTGGTTAACTCAGTATCAAGTCTGCATCAGCTGTGCGACCAGAGAAGTTACCTTGAAAAATATGGAAGGTCGCATCACAAGTTTTTATGCCGGCAGGCGCATACCCACGAAAGATATTGTTTTCACAGCAGTGGCCGAAGAAGTGGATTTAATTCCTGTGGTCAGTGAGTATCCAAACGTCTTTCCTGAAGAATTGCCAGGCATGCCACCTGACCGAGAATTGGAGTTTGCAATTAATTTGGTGCCTGGAACCACTCCGATACATAAGAAATATTATCGGATGCCTTCCTCAGAATTAGTGGAATTGAAGAAACAACTGGATGATATGCTGCAAAAAGGATATATTCGACCCAACTCTTCACCATGGGGATCACCAGCAATCTTCGTGGACAAAAAGGATGGTAGTCTATGTATGTGTGTAGACTACCGGCAGCTGAATGACTCACCATCAAAAACAAGTATCCACTGCCAAGGATCGACGATCTGTTTGATCAACTTAGTGGGGCCAAAGTATTCTCAAAAATTGATTTCAGGACTGGATATCATCAACTCAAGATAAAAGAAGGAGGATATCCCTAAGACCGCGTCCACCACTCGATACGGTCTTTATGAGTACACCGTTATGTCCTTCGGCCTCACCAACGCTCCTGCATTCTTTATGCACATGATGAACAAGGTGTTTATGGACTTCTTGGATAATTTTGTGGTGGTATTCATTGATGAAATCCTTATTTACTCCACGAGCAAGGATGAACACACGGAGCATCTTCGAGTAGTTCTGCAAAGGCTTCGTGACCATCAGCTTTATGCCAAATTCAGCAAATGTGAGTTCTGGCTCCAACAAGTGGGATTCGTCGGGCATATCTTCTCGGTAGAAGGAATCTCAGTGGACCCAAGCAAGGTGAAGGATGTACTTGATTGGTCCGCACCCACCACAGTCTTAGAAATCCGGAGTTTCCTTGGACTAGCCGGATATTATCGTAATTTTTTCGAAGGCTTCTCTAAGATCGCCAATCCTATGACTGAGCTTCTGAAGAAGGATAAGAAGTTTGTATGGACTGAGGAATGCGAGCAGAGTTTCAACGAGCTGAAAACCAGGCTGACATTGGCACCAGTATCTTCCAGACATCTACCACAATTTTGATGTTTACTTCGATGCATCCAGAAGAGGACTGGGGTGCGTACTCATGCAAGATGGCAAAGTGGTGGCATATGCATCTCAACAACTACGACAACACGAAGGAAACTACCCTACCCATGATTTGGAATTGGCCGCGGTAGTGCACGCTTTGAAGATCTGGAGACACTATCTTATTGGAAAGAGGTGCCAGATATTCACCGATCATAAGAGTCTCAAGTATATATTCACTCAGCCCGATTTGAACCTTCGATAGCGAAGATGGCTCGAATTGGTTAAGGACTACGACCTCGGGATAAATTATCACCAGGGAAAAGCTAATGTGGTGGCTGACGCCCTCAGCCGCAAACCAGCCAACCTTAATGCTCTAATGGATTCCTTGCCACCTGAGCTTTATGAAGAAATCATGCAGCTCGATTTGGTAAACACCAACGCCCGTCTTGCCAATATATTGGAAGTTACACCTACTCTCAAAGAAGAAATCCGCATCGCTCAAGCGAATGATGAGAGGTTAAAAAGATATATTCAAAATATGCACCAAGGGCTTGCACCAGACTTCTCTATGGATCAGCGAGGTTTGCTAAGGTTTCAAGGAAGATTCTGTGTACAACCAAGGAAGAGTGAAGAAGAAGATATTGGCAGAAGCGCATGAAGCACCATACTCAATTCATCCCGGTGGTACCAAAATGTATAAGGACCTTCGTCAGGTATTTTGGTGGAACAGAATGAAGAAAGACATCGCATACTTTGTAGCATGCTGCGACGTATGCAATAAGGTAAAGGGGGAACACCAAAAACCCGCCGGACTCCTCCAACCTCTGGCAGTATCCTAATGGAAATGGGATGATATCTGCATGGACTTCATCACCGGCCTACCCAGGTCTCAGTGAGGAAATGATGCAATATGGGTCATAGTGGACACCTTAACAAAGGTGGCACACTTTATTCCTATCTGGACCACATAGCGCGCGGATCAACTTGCACAGCAGTATGTGTCAAGAATCGTCAGTCTGCATGGAGTACCCAAGACTATCACCTCCGATAGGGGATCTCTCTTCACCTCCGCATTTTGGTCCCGACTTCATCAAGCCTTGCTAACCGCATTGAAATACAGCACGGCCTATCATC
Source organism: Triticum turgidum subsp. durum (assembly GCA_900231445.1). Taxonomy (NCBI): domain Eukaryota; kingdom Viridiplantae; phylum Streptophyta; class Magnoliopsida; order Poales; family Poaceae; genus Triticum; species Triticum turgidum. Next base: position 97,243,101 of record LT934112.1, read on the forward strand.
TTTAGACAAATGGACAGATCGAACGAGTAAATCAAATACTCGAAGATATGCTCAGGGCATGTACATTGTCCCAAGGAACCAAGTGGGAAGATTGTATGCCTTACTCTGAGTTCTCCTACAACAACAGTTACCAGGCCAGCTTAAAGATGTCACCCTATGAAGCCTTGTATGGCCGGAAATTTCGTACTCCATTGAACTGGTCTCAAACCGGAGACAACCGTATCTTCAGAACTGATTTAATGCTCGAAGCGGAGAAGCAAGTCAAGGAAATCCGCGACAGGCTGCAATTGGCTAAATCTCGACAGAAGAGCTACTATGATTCCAAACATCGTCAGATCAGCTTCAAACCCAGAGAACACATATATCTCTGAGTCACACCTATGAAAGGAGTCAAGATGTTTCAGACCCACGGAAAAGTTGCATATCAGTTGGAATTGCCACCAGAATTGTCAGACATACACAACGTGTTCCACATCTCACAGCTAAGAAGATGTATCTCGCCACCGGAGAAAACGACTGATATGGCAGAGATAGAATTGGCTAAGGATTTGACTTATGAGGAAAAGCCAATCGGAATATTGGATCAGACAGAAAGTGTCACTCGAAGCAAGGAAATAAGGTTTTACAAGGTTTAGTGGGAGCACCACACCGAAGAAGAAGCGACCTGGGAAAGAGAAGAATTTTTAAGGACTGCATACCCAGAATGGTTTTCCCAAGCAACCGAATCTCAAGGATGAGATTCATCTTAAGTGAGGGAGGTTTGTGACAACCTGGATTTTTCCTTCTCTCTTTTTCCGGACTTGCCTTCTCTCTCTTTCCATACTTGGTTTTTATCGTGGTTTTTGCCCTGATTTGAATTGGGGTTTGAATCATTTCAATTGGACTTGGCACTTGCGCATATCCTTGGCTTTCACCCAAGTGACATATCTTCTTTATTCCTCTGGTCAAACCTCAAAATAATCAAATGAATATTTTTCATAAAAGAAAAATATTCATTTCTCTCTCTGAAACTCACTACAGAACCTTGTGCTCAAAAGCAACCTCAATTTTTCTTGCTCAGAAAAATCTGAGCTAAATCCCAAATATTCTTAGAACCATGGCACAACTTCCCATGTAAAAATATTGCATCACTTTTTGCAATATTATTGTTCTAGAAAATCTTTTCACTTCTGGACCAGAAATGCACTTTGTGCAGCAAGTGCATTTTTCCTTGAGCTTTTAGCCTTGATCTTTATTGAGCTTAAACACCCTCCTAAGAAACCCTAAACCCCAGGAGATTAGCCCTAATGGCCTTCTAGAAGGTGGCCAAACTTGGCGGCCAAGTTTCTGTACAGAAACTTGTCAGCTTAGTGAAGTCTAATCTGGTCGGCCTGGGCATGGGCCATCAACTCCCCTAGACTAAACACTGCACGGTCGAACACGTAGACAAGGTTTGGCCGCTCCTAGGCATCGTTTTCACCATGCCAGCTTGGTGACCATGCGTGGACGCGGTGCTTGGCATGCGTTCGACGCGCTCTGGCTGGCGCCTTGTGATCTGTTTCGAGCGTGCTCGATCCAGCGCTCGCCTCCGACTGCCACACCACGCCACCAGCCTCGACACATCACCCTTGACCGCTCCCTGGTGCTCGCCGATGCCGGAGCCGCCGCAGCAAGCGCGGGCACGTCACGGCCAAAAGTCCACAGTGCGCACGTGCACTTGTCCGCTTCTTGAACCGCCTCATGTGCTCGTCCGCGAGCATAGGCAAGCTTCTGCGTTGACGCTGAGCGTTTGCCCCCTCTCGTTGGAGCTTCTCGTCATCATTCGCAGCGTGTCCAGAGAGCTCCGGCAGTGACACGTTCCCCCCCTTCCGCTCCATCTATATAAAGTGCACCCCTCCTCGTTTGCTAGCCACGCACCTCTCCACACAACCTCTAGGAATACGTAGACGAGCAGAAGCCCGGTCGGGCAGGCCTCTGGCCGTCGCCCCGACCAGAGGACTCTGGCGATCCCCGTAGTCCAGCCGCCGCGCTCCGGTGCCTCTTGAGCTCAAGCAGCTGCTTGGGTGGGGCATTGGGGTTCTGCCGGTGCTGCCTGGACCCCGTGAAGCCCTCGGAGCCACCTCTAGCTGTCATCTTCTTCCTCTCCGGCGAATACCGTCTTCCACTGAAGCTTGCGAGCTCGACTGTGACCAGCTCCGGCCACTTCTCGCCAAGTCAGGGGTACGGGCAGGTGCGCCTCGCTCCCCGCCTCATTTCTATCCCTCTTGTTTAGCCCCAAATCCCCTCATCACTGGCGTGAGCTTCGGTGAAGCCCCGCCTCCCTCTGATCTCTCTCTC
>LT934112.1:97245617-97256171 GCA_900231445.1 Triticum turgidum subsp. durum
TTCAAATTTATTTAGAAATTTGACCAAACTTTGACGAGCCAACATTTCTAAACCACAAGTCCAAATGATTTGATTCTTTTTGCATTGTCTTTGTTACAGAAAGATCTAGCAGCACACCAGAAGGTGGATTTTTCCTTGCTGCCAAGAATTTCTGGTAATTTTCAGAATGTGTTTTGATAATTATTTTTGTGGTTTAAATTATTTTTCAGAAGGAGAAGCGTATCTTGAAGCCAACCAAGAGGAGTGTGATCCACCTCTACACTAAGGCAAGCCACACCAGCATTTGGATGGTGTTATTTCAATATCTATGATTTTGTACTTGAATATGAGTCATTATTTGCATTTAAAATTTGATAAATAACTTTGGTTAATTTCTAGTTACTTTACCATGCTTGATATGCTTGCTTTAGCTTCTGGTTGAATGCATGAACTTGTTTGGCTAAGTAGAGTAATATTTTACACTATGAAAATTGCTATGGACATTAATGATAGTTATTTTGCTAGTAATGGTTTTCTTTAAATAATGAGCTAATAAAAATATTGATTGGTTATAAAAATGAGTTATAACCAGAGAAGTTTGATTCTTGCAAGATGCATATGTTGTTAAGTTTGATCCATGAGCATGAGTTGTTTTGCTTTGCATGACGAGTAGTTGCATGATTATTTTGATTATATCATGTAGATGATAAAATTTTTTTATCAAAGCTAAACTTGATTAAGTTCAACGTGAATATGATGTTGATCACATCATGGTGCTACTGAATCGGGTTTTTAATTCAGTGCGACCACATTTACCTTATGGGAAGGTCTTGATTCGGTCCTTTGTTGTGGCTCTCACCGGTGCCTCCCGCGAGGGAAGGCTATGGGCGTGCATACCCTGGCCCAGTAGGAAGACATAACCTTGTGTGCTCATTTTGTTTTTATGGTACCTTGTCCCCGCTTGGGACCGTTTTGCCATGACGGTGGCCGTTGGTGTCTTTGGTAGACACGGGGCCACCCAAGACCTAGCCCTGAGAGGGAGTTGGTCGGAGTGGCCGAGGAGAGTGCATGACAAAGGGAGGGTTTCGACGGAATGCTTTGGTCCGCACGTATGGGAGTGCGAGGCCAGTGTTCCGTAGTGTTGGTAAAGTGCACTATCTCTACATAGTGTAATTAATCTATCGATAGCCGCGTCCTCGGTTATGGGCAAATTCAGAAGTAAGTCACACCATGGATCAACTTTTTTAATAATCTTGCAAACTAAGTAAGTGATGTGATGCATTGGTTCGTGATGAAATCATGAACACATGAGGTGTTAATGAGTGATTGGTTTCAGTTGTGACCCGGGTATGGTCACTGCTTGGTTACGAGGTAACCATCTGGTAAGCGAGTCCGTGGGACTCATTGCATGAAATGTTTCTTTTGGTAGTAGTAGCTTTGCATTGAATTAATCTTATTAAATATCATGATATTGTTTGTCATCATGCTTATGTTTGTTGTGAGCTTGCATGTACGTTCAATGTACTGACCTGGCGTGTTATGCCAGCTTTCAGGCAAGTCAGTTCGCATCAGAGCGCCTCTCCTGTCTAGGCCGTGGTCACATCGGTGTCCCTGTGCTATGGAGTTCCCCTACGTCATTCTTCCGCTGCCGCGTAGCTTGTGCGATCGAGGCCCCGTCATATTCATTAAATAATGTATATACCGTCCAGCAGCACCATGTGTGCCGTTCAGCCTCGAATATCGATGTAATGGTCAGACCTATGTAATCCGCTAGCATCAATAAAGCATTTGTTTCTGTACCATGTTGTTGTGTATTGCCAGAAGACTTGATGTCTGGGCTGGCAATGCAAGGTAAACCGGTTGCTCTGAGCCGGGGTTCCACAGATATATGTTTGTTTGATGCTTTTATAATGTACTACTTGGCAATAGAAGACTTTGTAGTTTAATCTTGTCCACCTTACTAATGAACTGGTTCACCGAAATGAGTTTCATATACTAGTACATGCTAAACCTGTTATGTGTCTGCTTTTTCTTCTTTTAGAATCCTAACAGAATATTGGGGAAGAGTGCCTTATTAAGCAATGGTAAAGGAAGTAATGTAGCACTACTAGGGAAAACCCTAGTAGTAGCGCGGGTTTTGAGGCTAGCAGCAGCGCGGGTAGCCGCGCTACTAATAAGGCGCTACAGCTAACTTATAGTAGTAGCACGGTCCCTACCCGCGCTAGTACTGTTGACGATATCAGCAGCGCTTTTGCCGAACGCACTACTACTAGTTAGCTGTAGCGATTTTGCAGTCCCTCGCTACTGCTATATCTTTCATCATTTTCCCCCCGTACCCCTTTCCCTTTCAGATACTAGATACTAGGTACTACTACTAGATATCAAATTCATAAACCATCGTCGTGGTTTTAGTTCAAACCACGACGAGTAATTTGGAATGAAGGGAGTACTAGATAACAATTTCATGCATAGTCAACATGCATCCTCAAGCAGTACAAGGTCATATCGGCGGCAATCATCATATGTAGTTCTAGATGATATCGACGATGATCATCATATGTAGTTCTAGATGATATCGACGACGATCATCATATGTAGTTCTAGATGATATAGCCACACACACATATGTAGTTCTAGATGATATCGAAGACAATCATCATCCTCAAGCCTGGACGGTTGGTGTTCCTGATAGTAATTAGGATGGCCTGTCCAACACGAAGATTCTTGCCATTGAGGAATTTCTTCCACCCAACCGAGTTTAAGTGTGCGCGACCGTCCGCGTCCACGCGGTAAGTACAGGTTGTGACGGAGCCCCTTGCAGTAAGGCGTAGTCAAGTTGAGCCTTCTTCATTAGGCTCGATACCATAACTCACAGATAGGCTCTTTGCTAATTTCTGAATAAGAAAATCATATCAATTAATAAATAGCCTCGCAAATAAATACATATGGATTATCTACACTATTAATAGTTCCTTAGATTCTACACTAATAAGCATGTGATCAAACTCTACACTAAAACATATCATCGACTAGATTCCACACAACATAGCATATCATTGGACTGTACACTAAGTATTTCATCGGATAATTTGCATTTGTAAGTATAACATACCATATCATGTCGATCAACCATGGTATTTGTCAGGCGGGTCACGAATGGCACCCCGACAAAGTCAGCACGTGGCAGAATTATGTCCCACAGGTTGGACACCTCCTCCTTGCTCAGCCTTGTTCTTTGAGCTACGATGGCTTCATGAAGTGGGTCCTCATCATCTTCATCGAGTGGGTCCTCATTATCTTCATCATCTTCATCATCCTCGTCATCTTCATCATCTTCCACCAGGTTGAGATAAATGACAGCCAACTTGGGTCTTTCTGCTCTCAAGGAGAAGCTGATCAACTCACCACCAGTAAGACGCATGCGGGCAACGAAACGGGCCCATCCATCTCCTCCAATCTGCGGCATATTGCGTCCTTTCTCGACCTCCATAGTGTACGGCCCCCCAGGAGCCTCAAATGTCACAGTGTCTCCTGTCAGCTTGTTGAATTTCAACCTCACATTGCATGGAACAATCTGTGAAAAATAAGCAAAAATGACACAATGCAGTAATGCCAACACTAAAAATAAAATATTTATTACATTTCATCTAATTTCTTACCGCCGCATGACAAAAACTCGGCTGGAAGTAGATGTCGAACAGCTTGCCTGTTGCAAGGCTGCAGGCGCACCTTGACTTGCACAGTCGACATAGTGGTGGTGGTGGTGGCGCCATTTTTCCTAAAGCAATATGAGCAAAGGATTAACGATCCACTTCACGGGAAAGAAAAACAGTAGCATGTGATACTTTTGGTTCTTCCGCGAGAAGAAATTTGATGGACAATTATAATCCTAAGATCTAGTAACATATTAAATGACAAGGTACCACCTACATTTTGTCAAAAAGTAACTTATTACAAAAAAAAGCATCTACCTATCCAGGTACAGAAAAAATAACAATAAAATGGTGCATACTAAATCAACTAAATCAACTAGCCTACTAAATCAACTAAATCAAAATGTTCTAAATCAACTAGCCTACTAAATCAACTAAACCATATCAACTAAATCAAAATGTTACATATGAACTAGCCTACTAAATCAAAATGTAGTAGGGAGGAGGGAGAAGGAGGGACGACTCGAGGAGGGAGAAGAGAGTAGGACGGAGGAGGAAGGCGAAGCGAGGAGGGGCCGGCCGGCGGCCAGTGGAGGGAGGACGGAGGAGGAAGGCGGAGCGAGGAGGGGCCGGCCAGCGGCGAGTGGAGGGGGGACAGAGGAGGAGGCCGGTACCGAGTCCAACAAGGATGAGGAGGTGACGGGGGAGGACCGGTACCGAGTCCAGTGAGTGTGTGAGTGTGAGTGGATCGGATAGAGGAGAGAGAAGGGGTGGGAGATGGAATGGCTGAGTAGTAGCGCGCTATATAGAAAGCCGCTACTGCTAAACTACCTAGCAGCAGCCCCTTTCACAATGAAAGCGCTACTGCTATGTGTCAGCATGTAAAAATAGACTTCAATGTATCAAAAATACATTGATCATCAACGATCTTTTTGTGTACAATCTTATTTGTCAATATGAGTCCTCACCGGTTTAGGAACCGGTGAAGACTCATATTGCGGCCACAAATTCTACACATAGAGTTCAAAGTTTGAGAAGTAACATATTTAAGGTGGTAGAAACTCTCTTCATGGAGCGAGGTGGGACTAAATTTTTGTAGTAAACTTAGAAGTAGCGCTTATTGGTGAATTGCGCTACTACTATGCTAAGTAGCAGTAGCGCTCTTCGTGGTAACACGCTGCTGCTAGAACTAGCCTCGCGGCGGCCTCGTGGGAATTATATCAGTAGCGCATCTTTGAGCGGGTGCGCTACTACTATATTTATTTCAGCAGCGTGTTAAGTTTGAGCGCGCTACTGCTAGGTAGTAGCAGCGCCTTATTTTAAAGTGCGCTGCTGGTAAGATTTTGTGTATAGGCTTTTCCCTAGTAGTGTAGATAAGGTTTAGGATAGTGAGACATCCTTGTTGGTATCCAACAAAGCTGATAAAACAACTAAGGAAAACTATCTTGAAAATAGTGAGACAACCCCAAAGTCCTATCTTGGTTTACTGTTCGAGTTACTGGCCACTACCGCTTGCACAAGCTATTCAAACTCAGTGTGTCTAAATCAGTTTAGTTTCTTGAGTCACAACTACAAGCTGAAAGACATCGATTAGTTGTGAAGTGACAAGAAGCGGAAGGACTGCGGAAGTCTCTGGAGCATCCAGATGCGTACTTTCTGGTGCAACAACAAGCGTTGGAGGATTTTAGCACCAAACAGGACTAATAAGCTTGCTAAGCTTATTGCCAGCATGGTGGATACCTAGGATAACGTTTCTTGAGCTCTTCTGAAGTTGTTTCAGTTATGGACTTGTTTTGCTAGCGCATTTATTTGCACTGGTGGCCAATTTAGTCGGCCAGTGTATGTAATATGCTACTTTGTTCCCTATATTTGCACTGGTGGCGAACTTTGATGCCTAGTGGATGTTATATGTATAGTAGATGTAGTAGGCTAGCGTTAGTGGCTTGCTTATTTATTTCCTTATTGTCTTGTTTAGTTATTTACTTGTAGTCACCGCAGTTCTTTTTCTGCTTTTTTCTAGTGGCCACAATAACCTATTTTTGGTAACTAGGCCATAATAACCATGGCAAAACACGGACGGTTGTAACCATGCATGGGCCTCCTGCGGGCCATAGGATCCATGGGCCTTCTACGGTCCGTAGGATCTATGGACTTTCTATGGGTCGTATGATCCATGGGCCTTCTACGGGCTGTAGGATCCATTGGTCTTCTACGGGTCGTAGGATAAATGGGCCTTCTATGGGGCATATAATCATTTCGCCAAACATGGGCTGTACTATTCGTGGACCATAACGAGCCATTAATAGGTCATATTTGATAATGCTATGATAACAGCCCAACGGGTTAACATGCCACAAACGGGCCGAATGTAGTAACCACGGGCTGAATTTGGCCCACAAACAGAACAGGCCAGTAACGGACCATAACTAAACGAATTCTAGAAATGAGCCCAAGAATAAATGGGCCCTTAGAAGGCCGAAAGTTAACACGGGCTGGGAACGGCCGACGGAATAATGGGTCGTTAATGGGTATAAAGAGATACACTATTCAGTATGGGCCAGTTTCATCTAGGGCCTTTCATGGGCCCAGAGTTACAAAGGGCCTCATATGGGCCGAAAGATATCATGGGCCAAAAGTTACAACGGGCTGAAACCATATTGGACGTCCCAGAGGAATCTACTGGGCTTAATTTTGATAGGCCGTAACGGGCCGGTAGTTAGCGGGTCGTAAATAGGCTATATACCAGCAGGCCGTTAAGAGGCTTTCCTTGGGCTGGCCCGTTATCTTTTGACCAAGTCAAACGGGCCGGCCTTTTCACCGGAGTGGGCCTCTATTGGGCCGTGGCACATGTCGACGTATCATAGGCACCTCCTGTCCAATGAGTGGATGACATCTGTCCCAACAGTGAGCCAACACATGTTTCCTCCGGCCAATGAGAATTTTACACGTGGAAAATCCCCATTGGTTCGGGCTGTTAATTGGTTATCGAATCCAAAACCGGACCCGATAGCTTAACGGCGACCTGTTACGGTGGCTGCCACGTGTCATCTACCCTTGACGAAAACACTTCCATGATGCGCCATTTATCATCATGGAAGTGGACACTTCTGTGATGATAATTTTGGTAATGTCATGGAACACTTCTACGATAACACATATATGAATATCTTGATTCTGTCATAAAATCGTGATGGATGTACATGCATGACAGAAAACGTGACCTACTGTCACAAACACGTATCATCACGGAAGTGTATTTTTTAGGGAATGTTGGAGCTCTCGAGCTTTGTTGCATTCTGCGAGGGGTACACTGGTATTCTACAAACGATGGACCTTTGGGGCCGGATGTTCTACCTCCGACCCCAAAAGGTTGGCGGTGATACGGTCGCCTACATGGCGGCTGTTGTGTATGTCCGGAGAGCCGACAACTTCCCTCGTCTCCCCCTCGTCAAGTCAGCCAAGAAGTGGCAACAAACCTTCTTCTTCGTGAAGAATGTCAACTTAGCAGTGGAATGCATCAACCATCCTTTCTTCAACAACGCCCCGCCAGCTGCGAAGCTGAACTGGGGCCATGACCCATAGCAGTCGATGCTGGAGATAAATGCCATCTGTGACCGGCTAAAGAAAATGATGGCTAAAACCATCTCGTCATGAAGAGATTTGGCAAGTAGTTCATCAAACGCAGGTGCAGCCGCTACAATGTCGGCCACACTGGATCTACGACATGAGCGGTCGACCGAGATCGCCTCCTGTGTCAACAACATCACCACCACCAAGCTTGACAAAGAGGACTGGTTTTGGGGCATGGAGACCCACCACCGGAACTTCCCAGCGCCGGTGGTATGCTCCCTCTAGGCGGCCCCTTTCTTTAGTTCTATTTTCTTTTCTTCCTGGCCTAATGCCAGATCCGGCTGCAGCTGTTTCCTAGCCAGCAGACGGGCGATGGGCCGAACCCGCTGAGGTTGACGCTGGACAATGGTGAGTCCCATTGGGAGGACAACAAGAAGAGCGATACGGATGATGGCCCTACCGCCACCACAAAGGAGGACGTGTAGGACACCAGAGCCGGCGGGTCCGACCTAGCCGGTGAGTCCCTTCCCTTCTGCACTATCCGAGACTCGTCTGATGATGACCTGGATGATTTTACCGATGCGAATGTTGTAGCTCATCTATGTGTGTCAGCCAGCGCCGACTCCAGCGCCAGGATGCGACTGTGGAAGGCGACCGATGTCCCTCCGGCTGAGACGCTGACGCTGAGGCACGATCGCTTGGGAAGCAACCGGTCGAGATGCGGCCACATGTGATGGAGCAAATGCCCATCAAATCCCTCGGTAGGGTTCATGACGAGACCAAAAGTACCCGAACGGATTCTGTACACATAGTTTACCTAGGTTCAAGCCTCCGAACAGTAATACCTATATCCTGCTATGTCTTGGTATACATGGTGAGGGGATACCTCATGCAGAGGATTACAATGGTGTTTGATATGTCTACCAAGAGTTGAGTTCTAGATTGGATTGCTAATGAGGACCTAGGCCTGCCTTTATATAGACAGGAGAGGCCTAGGGTTTACACAAGGGGGAGATCAGATCAACTCGGCTGCCACCCACTGCCTTGGAGAAAACGCTCATTGCCTTCGCCCCCTAGTGTTCCATGATTCCCTTTGGGCCTGGTGGGCCCTGTTCAAGGTCGAGGCCGGGCTCCTTTACGATAGGTACCCCATGTCTGGGACCTCATCAGTAGCCCGTCAGCCAACGGCCCCGTAGAGCCACGTGTCAGGACCTATGCCGACGGCCACCCTCGGCCTATATGGAGCTTTGCCAACGACCACTTGTATGACGACGACAGTCGTCGTAGTATCCTAAGCTTTGCCAACGGCCGAGGTTTTTCCGACAGCATTACTCTGGCCATAAGTTTACGTGTAGGTATGCGGATGGCCCCGATAGAAAGCCGCCGACATATCTTTTGCCGTTGGCATATATTTCCTGTAGCGTGTTCTTGGAGGACCCTTCTCATTGTAGTGATATCAAGAGATGGGTGTTGTATATATGGTTACTGTTGTGGCTTGTAGATTATAGTTTTGATAATTTAAGAGTTTTTTTACTCCACCATGGTTTATATCTGCGGTCTTGTATGACTTTGCTAATTCTCGGTATGATTTTGTGTGTGTTGTTGTTGGTTGTGTGTATTCTAACTATATAGAGGCCAAGTGAGCATTCATTGTGTTTATATTCCCTTGATGCTTTATTTCGAGTTAGTAAAATCCCTTACGCAAAAAAAAGAGTTTATAAAATCAACCATTGTATAAAAAAATTGCAAATTACCGGGAGTCCGTCCATCTCATGTATACGTAGTAATTCCCACTCTCCTAATCTTTCAGTGACGACGTGATCCCCTTTATAACTAACTTATGAATATGCAGATGTTCATCACGTGGCCACGAACAATCTAAGTACACCCTGGCCAGGCTCCATAATAGTTGTTCACTAGACGACGCTTAACTATTTGAATGGGCGAACATAGTGATCAGTTTTTATTAGTTTTTCTGTCAGACTCGGAAGAGCGGAGACTAACAAGGAAGCTGATCCACGAACACCTATGGGACCGGCGGACCGAGCCCCTTTCAGTTCGGCGGGGGGCGGAGATCGCATGAAGAGCAAATCGAGGCGAAGCACACGAGCAGTTTACCTAGCTTCGGAGCTCTCCGGAGAGATAATACTCCTACTGCTGCTTGTCTGATTGTATTGAGTTCTTGCTCGGGAGCGCTGAGTGCTACAGTACACACGAGCTGCTAACGAGAACGAGCGTGAGTGTTTTCTGGCTTCGAACCCCCCTCTACGTTGCGCATGGGCCTCCTTTTATATGCTCAAGGGGTCACCGACAGGTGGCAACATAGGCAAGGGCAAAAATGGAAAGGTGTTGTGGTTGGTACAACTACCTGTACAGTGTATCCTACCTAACCCTGACGGCAGGGGACAAAGGCATTAAATGCCCGTCTGCGTCGCCCAAACAGTTTAGAAAGGGACCATCAGGGACGCCACTGCTTGCCACGATGGCTATCTTGTCAGCGCCACTCACCACCGCGCACCGCTGGCTGCACAACCTCCTGCCACGCGCGCCTGGAAAGGCCCTAGGGCGACACGTTGGTGGATGTGCTGGAGCGTAGGTACAGAGTGGTAGCCTGCCGCGGCAAGCGCCTTGCCGCGGTCGTTGTCTTGTCGCGTCCGGAAGCTTGTCGCTCACCGGGCCTTGCCGGGACGCGTGGCGCGTCACGGCAAGTTCCTTGAGATGCTTTGGTTGTCCTTCCCGGCAAGCTCCTCTTGCCTGGGTCTTGTCTCCTTGGCTTGAATACTTTGTTCTTGAATGGCTCCAAAGGAGCCACGGAGGACCTTGGCGGTCACCCGGCAAGCCTTGCCGCTGGGTGCTGCGACTGCCCGTGCACAAGTTCGGGATACTAGGGTACCCCTACTCTAGTACACCGACAGGAGCCCCCGGGCCTGGGCCACACACGGTGCCGAGCGCTGTTGGGCCAGGCCCAAAACGGGGCACGGGCACGCGCGGCCTGGGTTACGCCGTATCTCACTCCGTATCCACCGCGCCCTCCCTGAACGACACGCGTTGAATGCGGCATCGTGGGAGAGATCATGGGTGGTTTCTTTATTCGGAAAGGCGGAACGTCCACCCCCTCCCTCTTTATAAGCAGGGGAAACAGGGGCAGTTCACCCACCTCGCCGGTTGCTACTCCAGTCTCCAAAATCTCCGCCGCTCCCCCTTCTCCTCAAAGCTGAAAGAGAGCAGCGTTCCGCCCCCCATCGCCACCAGCACCACCGACACCGTCGATCTCCCCCACCACCTCCGCCATGGCTCCGAAAGCCGACAAGGGGAAGGGCGTGAAGTCGGCCGAGGCGCAGCGGCTCGCGGC
>LT934112.1:97256575-97278194 GCA_900231445.1 Triticum turgidum subsp. durum
CGTGAAGGAGCTGAGGGAGTACTACTACCTCTTTTGGCCGACGAAGACGCGAGCGCATCCGCGCACGAAGGTATTCCCAGCTGCCGCTTCGGAACTGGCTCCGAATGGATACCCTTTCTTCGCGCTGTTCTTCTATTGCGGGCTCTGCCCGCCTTTCTCTGAATTCTTCTGCGATATCATGAATACCTACGGGTTCCGCCTCCTTGACTTCACCCCCAATGCTATTCTGACCATGGCAGTTTTCGCACATCTCTGCGAAAACTTTGTCGGAGTCCACCCAAACGTAGCTCTTTTCCACCACTTCTTCATGCCTCGAGTTGAGAGAGTGGAGCCTCTATCTGGCGGGATCGCCTGGATCTCGAGAACCGGCAATAAGGACGCTTATCTGGAGGGAGAGCTCCGCAGCAAATGGGATGAGTGGAGAGCAGACTGGTGCTAGATTGTCGAGGAGAACCTACAGCCATTTACCGCCCAGCGCCAAGTCCCAGTAGTGCGCGGCAATGATTGGAGCAACGTGGCCCCGGAAGATGCTAGGCTGAAGATTGCCGTCACCCGGATCCTGCGCCTTAGGCTTGCCGGGCTCACTGTAGGCGCCGTTAGCGCAGATTTTCTCCGCCGCCGCATCGCCCCTCTGCAGGATAGGAGGAGACCCGCCTGGCAGTTCCAAAATGCGCGGATATCATGAGGCTGCGCCCGGACCTCAACTTCAATTTCATCGTCCTAGAACTGGATGCAATGCTCTTGGAGCTGTTCAAGCATGATCCCGAGCATCCCGGAGCATTTAGGTTGCCGAGGAGTGTCGTTCCGCTGTGCAACAATTCCTCGCTCGACCGCATCCGTGCAATGATGCCGCTGTGCGACTCGCATGGAATTGTTCCAACTTGGCAAGAGCCTGCCGATGACGTCGTGCAGGAGTTCTTCGACAGCTTGGTAGAAGTGCTGGTCCGCGCCGACGAACAGAAGAACCTCACTCGCGGCACCACTGATGATGAGATGCAGCGCATCGCCACTAGGCTGGAAGAGGCGGCGGCAGCCGCTGCCACGGGCGTGTTTGGATTCACCATGGAGGAGGCAGAGGCAGCAGAGGCGGCAAGCCTTGTCGAGCGAGAGGAGCTTGCCAGCGAAGAAGAGCTTGCCGGGCCTGAAGCTGAGTCGAGCGAGCCCGCCCAGGGCGCGAGCGACTCGTTGCAGATCGGCTCCTCCTCCTCCCCACCTTCAGCCAGCTCGCCGCAAGCGGAGCCCCCAGCTCCACCAAGAAGGCGTCTCCGCAAGGCCGGGGATGTAGCGGGGCAGCAGACGAGTCAACAGCCGCCGCACAGTGCGACACGCTCTACCGCGGCAAGCACTGTTGCCGCGGGAGCGCCTCATGCCACTGCGGCAACCGGAGCGGGGTCCTCTCGCACCGCCGCCACTGCCCCCGCCAAGCGGACAAGGGAACCTACTCCTCCGCCTCAACGCACCGGAGGCGAGCCGGACTTCGATCTCTCCGCGCTCAGCTCCGACGAGGAAGAAGAAGAGTAAGATTCTTTGCTGCACTTGTAGTTCTTCAATTCTTGCTGTTTTGTCTTGTATCTGATTTGCTTTTACTCCGAATCCATTCCTTTTTAGGACTCTGGTCCAGAGAGCGGCGAAGAGAGCCAAGGCCCCGGTGATTGTCATCGAGGACGAACACACCGCGTCAACAGGGGACGTGTCCGAGACCACCTTGCCGGACCCGGCAATCATTCCCCAAAGCAGCCCCCAGCACAGCCCCCAGCGTAAGTATATGGTCTACTTCCTGCTGTTAGGTGCGCATGGATGCTCTTTATTTGCTGACATCTAATTCTTGGTTTGTGTAGGAGCAGAGCAGCCTCACCAGGAGTGCCCAGAAGCCGCCCCCGACGTGCCATCTGCTTCGACTACACCGCCAAGGGAGGATTCCCCGGCAAGGGAGCGTTCTTCGGCAAGGGAGAAGTCTCCAGCAAGGGACAGTTCTCTGGCAAGGGACGGCACCAGCGACCCTCCGATGGTTGAGACCACGACTGCAGATCCTGGTACAGGTAATCCTCTTGCTTGAAAACTTCCCTTGGGTTCTTCTTCTTCTGATTTTCTTTTTGAATATTTGCTTGACTTTTCTCCCTTCTCCGGTCTTCAGATCCATTTGCCACGGAGGCAATAGAAACCGAGGTCGCCGGCGAGGAGAATGCATGTGGCAATACTGACGACACCGTTGCCACCGAAGAAGAAACCGGCGCCGATGATCCCGCCGGCGAAGAGGCCGCCAAGGCTGCCGCCGCAGAAGCTGGCGAGGGGTCCGGCGATCGTACTGACGGCCCTGAGGCCGCAGGAGCGCCCGGCGCTACGCCGACCGCTGATCCCTCTGCCGCTGCTGCAGCGTCAGGCTCCGAAGAGCCCCAGCCCGGTGCCTATCTGAAGGCCGGCGACGGCATCTTCATCAAGCTCCCCTGGGCGTCAAGCTCTAGGGAGCCGGTCGAAGGAGAAACTTTGGATGGAGAGGTGCTCGCCTCTGCTGGGCTGACATTGGTCGACGCGCCGAGCAGCAGCAGCGGCGAGCCTGAGGAGGAGCGGATGCTGCGGAGGCTGATGTCGCTCTACCGCGCCCGACATGCCAAGCTAGAATCCGGGGTCCCCTTGTCGCGAAGGCGGGAGTGGACATCGAGAAGCGTGCGGCGGAGCTTCGGGGTCTTCGCCAGGAAGCTCTCCGCTCCCTGGCAGAGGAGTGGGAGCAACTCGCCGAGGAGCGGAAAGCCTTCCTCCTCGAGAAGGCTGAAGCCGAGGAGCAACAGCGGCTTGCTGCCGAGAAGCTATTTGCGCAGGAAGGCGAGTTGGCGCAGCGCAAGGACAACCTTGACAGCCACGAGGAGGAGCTTGCGGCGTGCGAGCAAACAAATGCGTGGCTCTTAAGGAAGCAAAGGATGTTGCCGCAGCTGCCGAGGCCGCCAAGAAGGAGCTCGAGATGAAGGTGGCGCAGCTGGAAGCCGATCTCAAGGCGAGCGGCGAGGAGCTTGCTGCGCTCAAGCGTGAGCGCGAGAAGGACGCCACCGCTCATGGCGAGCTGCAGGGTCGTCTAGCCGAGAGGAGCAAGGAGCTAAGCGCCGCCAAGGACTCCAACGCTGATCTTGAGCTGAAGCTGGCCACCTTGACCCAGACGCTGGATGGCGCCAGGGAGCGGGAGGTGGCCTTGACGGAGAAGATCAAGGCCGACGAGGCGCTGCTGGCGAGTGCTGCTGCCGCCCAGAACACCTTCAGGGAGAATGTGGAGCACTGGATGGAGGGTCTTGTGGATGTTGCCGCCGCTATCGACGGGGAGCTGGCGCAGCTGGGGATGGAGGATCTTGGGTACTCCTCCGATGAGCGCCTCCAACCCAGCGCCATGCTCAGCTTGTTCTTCAAAGGCATGGCGACGGCCCTCCAGCGGCTCCGGGAGAGGATCCCAAAGCAGCTAGCCGACGAGTCACGCAAGATCTGCGCGTGGGCTCTTCAGAAGGTGCTGGTGAAGGTGGCCTTCCGCAACCTAGGCCTCAACCTCACCAACGTCCTCAGGTCTTTGCCGCCGGATGCTGATTTGGAAGCGCTCAAGGCCCTTGTCGCACCCATTATGGACAAGCTGAGCGGGATCAAGAGGGTTGAGGGAGATCGCGTAGATTAGGCCGCCCGTTTTCTCTTTTTCTTGCCGCTGCTGGTCATGTTATGAAAACAATCTGTTAGAGTTGCGACAAGCTATCTTGTAATATAACTCTATTTTGGGTAGCGATTGCTATGTTATTTCCTTTACTTGATTCCTTCTTTTGCATGTTTTTTCCCTACGCTTTTAGGGAACTTGTCGGCACAGGCACCCTTGCCGCGAGCGCTGAGTGCGGGACGTCAGCAGCCTGCTGGCGGTGCCGCTACCGACAAGAAACCTTGTCGCAACTAGTCGCAGCTCACTTAAGTTGTTGAGCGGACTCGAAACAAAGTAATGGCGCAACAAGCTACGAGTTGGTTCCTCCGCGCACAGGTTTTCCATACAAAGCACGGTCGTTCAAGGAAGATAACTTAAAAAATTTAAAACTGATCGTTCAAACTTTGGCAACATAGCTTTTTTGTCGTTTGCTTCCCGGTAAGGCAAAACTTTCTTGAACGACACCTGGTCCACACCATTATCTTCTCCTTTCCCCCTGGCAAACTTGTGGGCGAGGGAACCTTCCTTCCTTTGAGAAAGAGAAAGAGGAGAAAATAAAGATATGGAGCCTTGTGACTCGTTATTGCTTACCGGGGGTTGGTGCTACACAAAGTGTCAGGTAACACATGCAAAAAAGAAGAAAGCATGAAATTGACAGGATGTGCAGAGCACATGAGCTTTATTTATGCACGGGGTCTGCGCCCGGCCTTGTACGAAGGATTATATGCAACATCGGCAAGACTTGTACAAAATGTGGTTGCCAGAATAGGTTCCGGCAACTGCGCCCTACGGGTAAAACTTACGAAGATGTTCAATGTTCCAGGAGTTGCTCACCGGATTGCCATCTTCGGTCTCAAGGCGGATAGCACCAGGCCTAGTGACTCGTTTCACCCGGTAAGGGCCTTCCCACTTCGGCGTCAACTTGTTGGAATTCTTGGCGGACTGAACGCGCCGAAGAACAAGGTCGCCTTCCTCGAAACTTCTGGCATTAACTTTGCGGCTATGGTAGCGGCGCAAAGCTTGCTGGTATCAAGCAGCTCGTACAGCAGCCTGAAGACGGTCCTCCTCAAGGAGCAGCGCGTCATCTTGTCGCAGCTGCTCTTTCTCAAACTCATCATAAGCGAGCACTCGAGGTGACCCGTATACGAGTTCCGTGGGGAGAACTGCCTCTGCTCCATAGACTAGAGCGAAAGGTGTCTGGCCAGTGGCTCGATTTGGCGTCGTCCTGATCGACCAAAGAACCACCGGCAGCTCCTCAATCCAGTTCTTTCCGCACTTGTGCAGCCTGTCGAAAGTACTGGTCTTGAGCCCGCGCAGCACTTCAGCATTTGCCCTCTCTGCTTGACCGTTGCTTCTCGGATGAGCAACAGAAGCGAAGCAGACCTCGGAGCCAAGATCTTGGACATACTACATGAAGGTGCGGCTCGTGAATTGCGTGCCATTGTCAGTGATGATCCTGTTAGGGATCCCGAAACGGCGAACAATCGACCTGAAGAACTTGACTGCTGACTGTGCTGTCACCTTCCTCACTGGTTCCACTTCCGGCCACTTTGTGAACTTGTCGATTGCAGCGTACAAGTACTCAAAGCCCCCGACAGCTCGGGGAAAGGGGCCGAGGATGTTGAGCCCCCAGACCGAAAATGGCCAGGATAAAGGGATCGTTTGGAGAGCTTGAGCTGGCTGGTGTATCTGTTTGGAATGGAACTGGCATGCTTCACACTTGGTTACTTGTGCAGTTGCATCCTGGAGGGGTGTCGGCCAAAAGAAACCTTGCCGGAACGCTTTGCCGGCAAGTGCTCTTGCTCCAATGTGGTGATCACATATGCCTCCATGTATCTCTGCCAACAGCTTTTGTCCGTCTTCCCGGTGAATACACTTCAATTTCACACCGTTGAGTCTTCTTCTGTACAGTATGTTGTCGACAAACTGGTACATACTTGACTGCCGGGCTACTCTTTCCGCTTCTTCTTGCTCTTCGGGAAGTTCTCCTGTCTGAAGGAAACGGACAATCTGCTGTGCCCATGCCAGAGCTTGCGGCTCGACAACAAGGACTAAAGGCACATTTGCTGCTATGGGAACATCCGCTTCTACGGCAAGAACCTGTGGCTCAGCCGGAGCTTGACGTTCCCCGGCAAGCTTGCCGGAGCAAAACTTGTCACGAGCGTCTGCTTCAACGGAACAAACCCTAGGGCTTGCCGGAGCAGACTGCTCCTCAACACTCTTGGTGTTGATCTTGGGGACCTTCTTGGCGGCGGCTTCGGGGAGCTCTGCCGGAAAATAGTCACCAGAAATCAACTTCCTCTTCTTGCTCTGTCCAGTTGATGGTGTTACAGACGGTTGAGTCAGCTTGAGCACAAAGATCCCTGGTTCCACAGGTAACTTAAGTGCAGCGCACTTCGACAGGCTGTCAGCAATGTCGTTCTGAGCTCTTGGAACATGTTCCATCTGTAGGCCGTCAAAGTGCTCTTCTAGCTTTCTCACTTCATCAACGTAAGCTTCCATCAATGGACTCTGATAATTCTTGTTCACTTGGCGGACGACAAGCTGTGAGTCACCCCTGACAATGAGCTTCTTGATCCCAAGGTCTGCTGCGATTCTGAGACCGGCAAGCAAACCTTCATACTCTGCGGTATTGTTCGTTGCTTGCTCCTTGGGAAAGTGCATCTGGACTACGTACTTGAGGTGCTCTCCGGTGGGTGCGACAAGTAGCACGCCCGCACCGGCGCCTTGCAGCGAGAAGGCACCATCAAAGTACATCAGCCACTCTTTGCTTGCTTCCTTGACTGGGATGCTTGTTTCTGGAATTTCTTCATCTGGTGTTGGCATCCACTCTGCTATGAACTCTGCCAATGCTCTGCTTTGGATAGTTGAAGTGCTCTCAAATTTGAGGCCAAAGCTTGACAGTTCTAGTGCCCACTCGACAATCCTGCCTGTTGCTTCTGGATTCTGCAGTATCCTCTTCAGCGGAAAACGAGTGACGATTGTGATCTCATGTGCTTGGAAGTAATGCCCATCTGCCTAACCCTGACGGCAGGGGACAAAGGCATTAAATGCCCATCTGCGTCGCCCAAACAATGTAGAAAGGGACCGTCAGGGACGCCACCGCTTGCCACGATGGCTATCTTGTCAGCGCCGCTCACCACCGCCCACCGCTGGCTGCACAGCCTCCTGCCACACGTGCCTGGAAAGGCCCCAGGGCGACACATTGGTGGATGTGCTGGAGCGTGGGTACAGAGTGGTAGCCTGCCGCGGCAAGCGCCTTGCCGCGGTCGTTGTCTTGTCGCGTTCGGAAGCTTGTCGCTCACCGAGCCTTGCCGGGATGCGTGGCGCGTCGCGGCAAGTTCCTTGAGATGCCTTGGTTGGCCTTGCCGGGGTCTTGTCTCCTTGGCTTGAATACTTTGTTCTTGAATGGCTCCAAAGGAGCCACGGAGGACCTTGGCGGTCACCCGGCAAGCCTTACCGCGGGGTGCTGCGACTGCCCGTGCACAAGTTCGGGATACTAGGGTACCCCTACTCTAGTACACCGACAAAGACCATCTTTGAAATCCTCTCGCACGTGCTACTTGAATGCCCATTAGAGGAACTAGCGTGTTGGTGATTTTGGACAGCTACATTTAACTTGTGACGAGGACAGCGAAGGACGTCAATGGAGTCTTGTTCAGTTTTTGACTTCTTTATTTGACTCGAAAGAACTGACACTTCTTGGTCATCTTCTCTATTGGATCAAATTAACAGGAAGTTGCACGGGCACATGAATCGTGGTCAACTCCGATCGATCAAACGTGCAAGCATGTGTTGCTATGACATATTGTTGCTAGATGCAAGGCATCGATTTGATCCCTACCAAACTAGTTGTTCTTATTCGTCAACGATACCTAGCTGATCGAGGTGATTTTATCAAAACAGTGTTAAGACACAATTATTATACGCTTTACACAGTGGTCTGATTTACCTTAACTTGAGTCTGTTGTATTATGTTAGAGGTATATAGGATGGGCTAGCAACCAAAAATTTAGCCAGACTATAAAATCCTAGCAAAAATCAAAATAAATTACATAGTAAATTTTACCATTACTCAACACACAGCGCAAGTTGGCGTCCCTTCTGGGCGTGATTGTTGTCTGGTGAAGGAGACTTCCAGTAGTGTCTGAAAGGAAATCAAGCAGCTCATGGAGAAGCTGACAGAAGGAAAAAGACAACAACTAACAAAAAGAGTGTTGTACTGTTTTGATCCCGATCTCACGTAAGCTTGAATGAACAGTAAAATAAAAAGAAAATGAAAAAAAATTGCAAAAAGTCTAATTTTTTTCTGTGAAACATTGACAAAACTTTTAACAGCTTGCAAAATTTCAACACCACCCGAGCAAAAATAACAAAATCGATGCTCCAAAATACATTTGAAAATAACATTTTCGAGCATCGTTTATTTTTGCCGAATTGTCCTCGAATGTCATTTGGTTTTGAAATTTTGCAATCTATTAAAACTCTTTTTCTTTGAATTTTCTTTTAATTTTACTGTTCAACCGAGCTCACATAACCTTGGGATTAGAACAACACTTCCGGTATTTTACTAGACTATATGGACCAACATTAGAATCGATTTGCACATATTTCCTTGATGCTTCATTTCAAGTTAATAAGATCCCTTTCGTAAAAAGAAGAGTTTATAAAATCCACCAGTTGTTAAAAAAAGTTTTGCAAATTGCCTGGGGTCCGACCATCTCATGTATACGTAGTAATTCCCTCTCTCCTAATCTTTCAGTGACGATGTCATCCCGTTTATAACTAACTTATGAATATGCAGATGTTGATCACGTGGCCACGGGCAATCTAAGTACACCCTGGCCGGGATCGATTATAGTTGTTCAGTAGACCACGCTTAACTATTTGAATGGGTGAACATGGTGATCAGTTTTTATTAGTTTTCTGTGAGACTCGGAAGAGCGGAGACCATCTTGGGCATCCTCTCGCAGGTGCTACTTGATAGCCCAGTAGAGGAACTTGCGTGTTGGTGCTTTTGGACAGCTACATTTAACTTGTGACGAGGACAGCGAAGGACGTCAACGGAATCTTGTTCAGTTTTTGACTTCTTTATTTGACTTGAAAGAACTGACACTTCTTGGTCGTCTTCTGTATTGGAAGTTGTGCGGCCACATGCATTGTGGCAGACTCCGATCGATCCAACGTGCAAGCATGTGTTGCTATGACATATTGTTGCTAGATACAAAGCATCGATTTTTTTTGAACATCAGTACAGACACAAGGCTTATATACACGCGCATACACTCACCCCTATGAACGCACACACGCACACCCTAACTCTATGAGCATCTCCTAAAGACTGAGCCGTCATATCATCTTGAGATTTACGAAGTCATCGTAGGCGCCTCGTCGTCGACGGGAACGTCTCTTTCCACTGAATGCGCATCGCCGGAAATCCTGGAATAAATCCAGGAATAAATGCGAGCACCAGGATTTGAATCCTGGTGGGCTGGGGATACCACAGTCCGTCTAACCATCCAACCACGTATTGGTTCGCCAAGGCATCGATTTGATCGCTGCCAAACTACTCGAGGTGATTTTATCAAAACAGTGTTAAGAAACAATTATTGTACGCTTTGCACAGTTGTCTGATTTACCTTAAGTGTAGGATGGGCTAGCAACCAAAAAATTAATCAGACTATAAAGCCCTACCAAAAATCAAAATAGATTACATGGTAAATTTTACCATAACTCAACACACAGCGCAAGTTGGCGTCCCTTTCGGGCGCGATTGTTGTCGGGTGAAGGAGACTTTCAGTAGTATCCAAAAGGAAATCAAGCAGCTCACGGAGAACCTATCACAAGATAACAACTAACAAACTGAGTGTTGTAGTCACTCCGTCCCAAAATAAGTTACTCAACTTTGTACTAATTCTACCTACATTAGGATCGATCCTCACATATGCACTATCTCCTCACGTCACTCTCTCTTCCCTCATATTTTACACCCCCGACCTTCGCTCACTTACATTCAGAAGTGAATAAGTAGGAGGCAAACATATTTTACGACGAGGTCACGCCCCATGAATTTGCTACTCCTTCTTATCCATATTAATTCCTACAATTTAATATGGATTGGAGGGAGTAATTCAATATTGTCATATAATATGTAATTTCTCTTTACACTAAATAGTACCATGAAAATGTGTAAATCACTCCACCTGTAAGTTGAGCACTACTTTGATAATATCAATGCAACAATACACAACAAGATCTTTCAATACTAGGAAATTGCTTATGGATGAGGTCACATTAGGAGCGGGCATACTTAGAACCTCGTCACTGGTATTTCAGCCTTATAGTAGTGGTGGATAAAAAAAAGTGTCCGCCACTATTGTCAAGACATCACTAGCGGGCCAAATTTGCACCCACCGCTTGTAATTTGTTTACCAAATTAGCCTTAGGCTAAATGCATCAATGTCGAGCAGTCAATATCTGCCCGTCACAGGTATTCAGTATACCAATGGCGGACATATGTAGTCGACGGCTACAAGTATATTTCGCGTTGACGACATAAGTTGGTCAAATTTACTAGTGACGAGTTCTTTTCCTGCCCGCCACTGCGGTGAGATCGCAACAAGTGAGGTGGCTCGAACCATAGCTTTCCTTACACCAACTCTTCTTCCTCAAAGCACTTCTCCTCCTCCAAGCTCTTCTTCTTCTCCCTCCTACTCCCCTCCCACCATTTTTCCATGCTAACCACACTCTCACCATCACCATCTTATTGGACCCATTTTACATGTAGCTGGCCACTGCCCCTCTCTCCTCCACCTTAATTAACACCTCCATTAATCAACCATCCTATCCCTCCCAATCTAGGTGGATCTAGCTAGGCCCATCAAATTAACCAACCCCTACATAATATTTTTTGCTAGACAACTAGCTTTCTTAATTAGCTTGATTTCTCGTCGATTAGATCCGATCCCCACCACCATTCATACTTTTCTGTGAGAATTCTTTTTGAAAGATACACATTAGAGTATGTATAGTTTGAGCATACATATTTGGTTGTGTGGTGCTGCGGCGGCCATTGAGGAGGCCGTCGTGGGTACAACTCTGACAGTAGTGTATGGGGGTATGAATTGGAGGGCAGAGCCCAGCTCCAACGCAGTTTCTACACTCGGATTTACGAGTTCAGTCCCCTCATGATGGAGGTAACAACACTATGTCTCGGTGCTCAAGAGCCGATTGATTAGAGTGTATAGATTACAAAAGAGTGCGAACCCCTACGGCAAAGCTGGGGGGAGGCTTTATAGAGTGGGCCTCCACCCCATGAATGTCGTTGTTAATAAGGGTTTAAGGTGAGTTTAAGGACGGCTTTTACTGATAACGGGCTTAATAACTACTCTTGATGAGGGTGGACGCACGTCCTGACGGTTGTAATTCCTGGGAGTCTTCTTACCATCTTCGTCCGAGTGCCGATGGATTTGGTTGAGTGAAGTAGGTCCGGTCGAGTGGAACATTTCAGTCCGAGTGAATGTTCCGACTGATAGACATCTGAATGCTACAATGGTCCATGGGCCCAGTATAAGATGTAAGGTATCCTACGGTAGGGCATGTACGTCAGGTCCATTACCCTACCCTTTTACATGACCCTATCATTAGCCCCCAAATCGGTCGGGGCTAGGAGGGTTATGTCAGAGTGAATTCTTCACTGAGGCGAGTGTTGCGGAAGCGCTCGAAGGCTCCTGCTGGTCATTCAACAGTCTCAATCTTGCACGCTGCCTCAAGGGATTCTGAATCACGCGGCGCCTGAGTGAGAAATCTGCTCTGGAGCTAGGCCGATGGAGGAGTGTCATCATCCGAGTGAAACGGGCCTTCACACGTCGAGTGGTGGACCAAACCTGAGCGTTTTTGGAAGGACTTTAAATGACGGGCAATTAGATTGCCGGATCCCGAATTTTGCGGGATTCGACATTGGAGATGTGCACGCACACGAGCGGTTGTAGTGTGATGAGTGGGGAAAGTGGGGCGTTACGCCTCGATTTTCACCCCACTTTTCGCCATGTATCGCAAAATCTCCGCTAGCGGGATTCAAGGAGATCTGAAGGCCCAAAAGCCAATGGTGGGGATTAGCGGGCAGAGGGACGATGGTATAAGAGGGCTCCTGCGTCAGAGGGGAGGGCACCATATCCCCTTTCTCCTCTAGTCCTCAGTCTTCCCGTCTTCTCCTCTTCTCCACTCTGGTCGAACTTGCATGGCGCCGGAGTCGTCCACTCAATGGCGAAGGACAAGACGGTGAAGCTGGAGAAGGCAAACAAGGGGAAGAAGGTGTCGATCTCCAAGGTAACGCTCCCGCGGGGACGGATCCAGGGCGATTGGCTCTCGCCGAACACCATAGTAGAAGGCCTCGGCGGGCTCGTTATTGATTCATTGCTACCAGAGGGGAGATGGAGGTTGCCGAAGGAGGCAGAGATCGAGCTCGCGCCGCGGCCGGGGGAACTTGTGCTCCTCATCACCCATGTGGAGGGAGGTTTATTTATGCCTCCCCACCCTTTTTTTGTGGTTTCTTAAATTATTTTGGTTCTCAACTCCATCACCTTCCACCGAACGCCATAACATACCTTGTCGCATTCTTTTCCATGTGTGAAAACTTCTTGGGTTGCCAGCTGCATTGGGGGCTGTTTAAGCATATCTTTACATGCCGCTCTCAGTCGGTGAAAAAGGCTTCCCCTAAAGGAGACAGAACCCATGTGACCCAACTCTGAAGTGGATTAGTAATCCAGGTGAGTGGTAGGAGCGCTTTACCGATGATGACCTTCCCTGAGTCTATCAAAGGTTGGTAGTTGACATGGTTCTACTGCAATGATATCCGTTCTGCTGGCTCATTGACTGGTCTTCCTCCTTACACGACTGATAGAGTCAGGCTTCCTTTGTCACTGGGGATCCTGGTGGCCATCGTGTTTGGTCTCATTCAGGGCGGAGTGATGGGCCTGGACCTACTGGATGTTTTCCTTCGACAACGAATCCAGCCTCTTCAGCAGCGGGCCGACCCCATGTGGCTGTACAAAGCTCCCAACGACCCAACCCGTGTTCACCCGAAGAACGGTTATACGTCTCCATCATATTTATAATTTTTTATTGTTCCATGCCAATATTATACAACTTTTATATACTTTTGGCAACATTTTATATATTTTTTGGGACTAACATATTGATCCAGTGCACAGTGCCAATTCCTGTCTATTGCACATTTTTTGTGTCGCAGAATATCCATATTAAACGACGTCCAAACGCGGTAAAAATTTACGAAGAATTATTTTGGAATATATGTGAAATTTGGAAGCTGGAATCAACGCAGACGGAGGCCCACGGCCTCGACTAACCACCAGGGCACGCCAGCACCCCAAGCAAGCGGTGGTGCCTAGTGGGCACCCCATAAGTCGGTTGGGGCTCTTCTTAGGGTGCAAGAAAGATAACTTATCAAAAAAATCGTGTACAAATTTCAGCCTGATCGGGGTTACGGATCTCCAGGAATTTAAGAAACAGTGAAGGGCTGTAAAAGAGGAACGCGAAACAGAAGAGAACAGAGAGGGAGATCCAATCTCGAAGGGGCACCTGCCCTCCACCGCCATGGAGGCCACGGAACCAAGGGGAATTCCTCCTCCCATCTAGGGGGAGGTTGTAGGACCTTGATAAGAGGTGTCTAGAGGGGGGGGGGGATTAGACACTAAGTACCAAAGTTGCAGTTTTTAAGATTTCTTAAGTTTAAGTGGAGTTTAGGCACAAGTTTAACATTCACAATACATATGAAGCAAGCATGCAAAGAGCATATGAGCAGCGGAAAGTAAAGCATGCAATTTGCAAGAAAGTAAAGGGAAGGGTTTGGAGGATTCAAACGCAATTGGAGACACGGATGTTTTTGGCGTGGTTCCGATAGGTGGTGCTATCGTACATCCACGTTGATGGAGACTTCAACCCACGAAGGGTAACGGTTGCGCGAGTCCACGGAGGGCTCCACCCACGAAGGGTCCACGAAGAAGCAACCTTGTCTATCCCACCATGGTCGTCGCCCACGAAGGACTTGCCTCACTAGCGGTAGATCTTCACGAAGTAGGCGATCTCCTTGCCCTTACAAACTCCTTGGTTCAACTCCACAATCTTGTCGGAGGCTCCCAAGTGACACCTAGCCAATCTAGGAGACACCACTTTCCAAGAAGTAACAAATGGTGTGTTGATGATGAACTCCTTGCTCTTGTGCTTCAAATGATAGTCTCCCCAACACTCAACTCTCTCTCATAGGTTTTGTATCTAGTGGAAAGCAACTTGGGGAAGGCTAGAGATCGAGATTCATATGGTAGGAATGGAATATCTTGGCCTCAACACATGAGTAGGTAGTTCTCTCTCCAAAAATGTATGCTGGAAGTGTAGGTTCAGTCGGATGGCTCTCTCCACGAATGAAGAGGAGGTGGAGGGGTTTATATAGCCTCCACACAAAATCTAACCGTTACACACAATCTACCAAACTCGGTGGGACCGATTCGTTAAACTCGATCTGACCGATTTAGCAAATAATGTGACCGTTAGGATTTTCGGTGTGACCGAAATGCAACTCGGTGAGACCGATTTGGTTAGGGTTAGGGCATAACGTAATCTCAGTTAGACCGATTACACAAACTCGGTGAGACCAATTTTGGTAATAAGCTTTCCAGAGAGTTGGTCAGGCAAAATCGGTTTGACCGATTACACAAACTCGGTGGGACCGATTTTGGCAATAAGTTAACCAGATAGTTTGCATTGTAATCTCGGTAGTGCCGATTGCTCAAACTCGGTCAGACCGATTTTGATAATGGACACACACAGAGAGATTACAATCCCATCTCGGTGAGACCGAGATCCCTATCGGTAAGACCGATTTGCTTAGGGTTTGTGGCAGTGGCTATGACTTTTGGAATCGGTAGCGCCAGATAGAAAGAATCGGTGTGATCGATTTTGGCTTTGGGTTTAGGTCATTTGTGGAAGAGGGAAAGTAGCTGAGGGTTTTGGAGCATATCACTAAGCACATGAAGCAAGAGGCTCATTAAGCAACACCTCATCCCTCCTTGATAGTATTGGCTTTTCCTATAGACTCAATGTGATCTTGGACCACTAAAATGTAAAAAGAAGAGTCTTGAGCTTGAAGCTTGAGCCAATCCTTTGTCCTTAGCATCTTGAAGGAGTTCCCACATCCTTTAGTCCATGCCACTCCATTGTTGAACTTATCTGAAATATACTAGATAAAAGTGTTAGTCCAACAAGAGATATGTTGACATTAATTACCAAAACCACTTAGGGAGCACTTGTGGTTTCAGAGGTCAATAAAAAAGAATAAGAAGGGGGGGCTCTCTCCCCCTCTCTCCCGCTGGCGCCAGAGTGCCGGCGGAGCAAGGATCGTGAGAACAATCTACATCAACAACCTTGCTACCATCAACACCAACTTCCTCCCCCTCTATGCAGTGGTGTAACCTCTCTTTTCCTGCTGCAATTCTCTACTTAAACATGGTGCTCAACAATATATATTATTATCCTATGATATGTGGTTATCCTATGATGTTTGAGTACATATGTTTTGTCCTACGGTTAATTGATGATGATTGGTTTGAGTTGTATATTTTATTTTGGTGTTGTCCTATGGTGCCCTCCGTGTCTCGCAAACGTGAGGGATCCCCGCTGTAGGGTGTTGCAATGCGTTCATGATTCGCTTAAGGTGGGTATCTAGGGTGATAGAAGCTTACGCCCGAGTAAGGGGGTTGTTGTGTATGGGAGTAAAGAAGACTTGCTACTTAATGCTATGGTTGGGTTTTACCTTAATGATCTTTGGTAGTTGCGGATGCTTGCTAGAGTTCCAATTATAAGTGAATATGATCCAAGTACAGAAAATATGTTAGCTCATGCCTCTCCCTCATATAAAATTGCAATAATGATCACGGGTCTAGTTATCGATTGCCCTATGGACAAATAACTTTCTTGTGTGACAAAAAAACTATTTACTAAACAACTAACTTTTATTATCTCGCAAAGTACTCATAGTATTATTCTTTCAAAGTAGTTCTAACATCACACCTACAAAATAGTGTCACACTTGTTATAGGTAAAGCAAACGTTAAGTGTGCATAGAGTTGTATCGGTGGTCAATAGAACTTGAGGGAATATTTGTCCTACCTTTAGTTCCTCATTGGGGTCGACACTATTATTTATCAAAAAAGGCTACAAGCAATCCCCTATACTTGTGGGTTATCAAGAGCTTTTTCTTGCGCCGTTGTCGGGGAGAAATTGCGTGGGGTGAATATTCTCGTGTGTGCTTGTTTGCTTTATAATTAAGTAGTTTTATTTTCTGTTCTAAGTTATTCTCTATCTTTGGTTATGGATATGGAACATGAAATACCAAAAAATAGTTGTACTTGAACTCATGGAGATGGGGAACCTAGTAAAACCCTCGATGCTCGTTATGTGAAAAATATTAAACACTACGTTGATAATCCTGACATGTTGGATCAACGTGAATACTTTAGGGATTACCAGTTAACTCAAAAAGGAAAACTCTTATGGGATCAAATTGATTATTTGAAATGATATGCTTGGAATTTATGCTCGAGATATGATTATACTTGTTGCTCTACGATGAAGGCTCCACACCTTCCCTTTTCACGTGAATTTAGTGATAATGAAACCTTGGCTTCTTATGCTAATGGTATGATTACTATGATGTGGAACGAATAGATGAATTTGTTGTGTTTAAGGGTGCTTATGTAATTGAATCTTTGTTTGAAAAGTATGAAGATTGTGATGATGCTATTTCACTACTAGGGAAAAGCCTATACACAGAATCTTAGCAGCAGCGTGGCTCAAAAAGGAGCGCTGCTGCTAATTAGTAGTAGCGCGTGTGCGGGAAACTCGCTACTGATAAGTTTTTAGCAGTAGCACGCTCTGTGTAAATCGCGCTGCTACAAATATCGACCGGCGGTGTTCACCTAACTCCATTTAGCAGTAGCGCGGTGGCTCGAACCGCGCTACTGCTACGATGTAGTAGTAGCACGCTTTTACTGAGATCGCTGCTGCTAAATTTCAAATTGGCACACTTTTTTGTCCCTGTTAGCAGTAGCGCCGTCGCCCAAAGCGCGCTGCTGCTAATTTCTTAGCAGTAGCGCGTTTTAGCTTCCGCGCTACTGCTAACCCGCACCAACCCACCACCTTTTCCCCACCCGTCCCTCCCCTCCCCCTCCTCTCTTCCCTTCCTCCTACCTCCC
Organism: Triticum turgidum subsp. durum; assembly: GCA_900231445.1. NCBI lineage: Eukaryota > Viridiplantae > Streptophyta > Magnoliopsida > Poales > Poaceae > Triticum > Triticum turgidum. The sequence goes on from LT934112.1 coordinate 97,273,505, forward strand.
CCACATGCTCCCACTCTCACTCTTCTTCTTCCTCAATACTTCTCCCCATTTCTCTCTCTCTTCTATCCACCTTTCTCTCTCTTCATTACTCCTACCTAACTACACCACCTCCATTAATGCATCTCCTTTCTCTTTTTCCTTTCCCCTCCACTAGTTGAAGTTGTCTCCTCCCAAATTAGGTAGCTAGGTAGATGTAGGTTTTAGTTAAGTGACCTATTTGCCCCCTAACTAGATCTATCTTTGTCAATAAGAGCTTTGTGCACTTTTGATCTCCCTACAACATCATCTCCACCATGTGCTCGATCTCGATCAAGATAGAGGTGATGAAAATTTCATGCTTTTGCAAAATGGAAATATGTTTATGTGTGTGTGATATGTTTGTGGAAATTGTGTGTGTGGCATGAGTTGACGCCAAATTGTGCTTTTGAGTTGCCTATGTTTTGCTGAAATATCGATTTATTTCCGTTTCGGCGAATTCCGGGCAAACTCTAGATCCATATATGTCCTATTTTTAGGGAAGATCATGCCAAATTTTTTTATGACTTTGATGCATGCATGCATTTTTATAATCAATTTGTTTATTATTACCGTGCAGAGTTGACGATGGTCAGTGGACCGATGGTGGACAGGTGGTTGCGGTCGGCGGTGCAGTACATGAAAGAAAATAACCAGACAGAGGTTTTATGTCCGTGTCAAAAATGCAAAGGAATAGTTTGCCTCGACCCCCATGACGATGGTCGTGTCGAAGCGCACCTGTTCATGACTGGTTTCATGGATGGCTATACTCGGTGGATAATTGAAGATAAGGATGACGATGTTGAGGATGCCGACGGGGCAGGCAACGATGACACGGGGCAAGACAAAGAGATGATCGATAATGGCGGCGGGGAAGAGGTCGGACATGGCGGCAGAGAAGGGACCGGACATGGCAGAGGAGAAGGGCCGGACATGGCGGCGGAGAGAACGACATGGACTCCATGCAGCAGAGTTCGTCGGTACTAAGTTCAATCATGCGGGACCCTCATGTTCAAGCATTGCTTCGCAAGGAGACGAGTACTGAGAGAGCTGCTTCTAGATAGGAGGCTAAGCTGGAGCAACTAGTGGTAGAATCGAACACTCCATTGTATGATGGTTGCAATCCTGATGTGACCCGCTTGAGTTTCACACTCCAACTCCTGAAGACAAAGGCTAAAAACAAATGTACCAACACTAGCCTCGATGAGCATCTCATGTACCTAAAGGATGTTCTTCCAGCGAGTACTCTATGGCCTACTAGTGTTGATGAGGCCAAGAAGATCATGTGCCCTCTTGATCTACCGCACGTTAGATACCATGCGTGCATCAACGATTGCATAATTTATCGGAAGGAGCACGCAGAAAAAACAAGCTGTCCAGTGTGCAATGCTTCTCGATACAAGAAGGCCGGGAAGAAATGTCCCCAGAAAGTTGTATGGTACTTACCGATCACTCCCCGTCTCCAGAGGTATTTTGTAGATCCCAAGGAAGCAAAGCTAATGCGCTGGCACGCGGATAGGAAGAAGCCCGACGATGGAGATGATCCGAAGCTGAGACACGTGAAGTATGGAAGCCAGTGGAGAGCGTTGAACAACTTCTATCGGTATTTTGAATGTGATGCAAGGAACATCGTGCTCGGCGCGTGTACCGATGGCATGAATCCGTTTGGCAACCAGAACACCAACCATAGCACATGGCCCGTGTTTGTATGGATGTACAACCTCCCCCCTGGTTGTGCATGAAATCGAAGTACATTCACATGAGCATGCTTATTCAAGGGCCGAAACAAGCAGGAAATAATATTAATTTGTATCTGGGGCTACTTCAAGAGGAGTTAGACACGTTATGGAAAACACCGGCCAAGACATGGGACGCCAGCAAAGGTGAGTATTTCAACATGAGAGTCGCGCTGATCACGACAGTGCAGGACTATCTCGGTTACGGATATGTGGCAGGCCAGGTGTGCCATGAATATTGCGGATGCGCGCGGTGCATGGACGATACAACGTCTCAGCAGCTAACGTCAAGGAAAGATGGCGGGTCTGGGAAAATCGTGTACATGGGGCATTGAAGATGGCTTGAACAGGACGACCCGTGGAGAAACCGTGCAGATCTATTCAATGGTCATGCTGAGCATCGAGGACCTCCACGTAAGCGGAGTGGTGCCGAAATCGATGAGCTGTTGAAAAACTGGAAGGAGTGCCCCGCGCCGGGAAAGACGATGAGAAAGGTGCCAGAGTCGCTGCTGAAGGTATGGAAGACGAGGTCTGTGTTCTGGGACTTTGAGTACTAGCACAAACTCGATACACCTCATTGCCTTGATCAAATGCATATCTGTAAGAATGTCCTTGAGAGCTTGCTCGCAACACTGATGAACATGCCGAATAAGACCAAGGATTGTCCGAAGGCAAGAAAAGACTTGCAAGATTTGAAAATCAGGGAAGATCTGCACATGTCGCCCCGTAAAATGTCAGACGAGACAAAGACGGAGACAGAGGCACAGGAGAAGAAGGGCTAGAAAATAAAGAAAGACGATTATTGCCCCCCTTCTTGCTTGACCTTAAGTCAGGCTGAGATCAATCAATTCTTTAAGTGCCTTACCGGAGTCAAAGTTAGTTCCGGTTACTGTGGCAAGATAAGCAGATATCTAGACACAGACAAGAAAAGGTTCAGCGGGATGAAGTCTCATGACTGTCATGTGATGATGACGCAGATACTACCTGTTGCCCTTAGAGGGATAATGGACAAGCACATCCGTGACACGCTTATTGGTCTCTGCAACTTTTTCGATGTCGTCTCTCGAAAGTTGATCAGTGTGAAGCAGGTCCAAAGGCTACAGGAAGAGATTGTTGTGATACTGAATGAGCTTGAGATGTACTTCCCGCCCGCATTCTTTGATGTGATGGTGCATCTGTGTGTCCATATTGTGGATGACATAATAGACCTGGGGCCGTCATTCCTGCACAACATGATGCCGTTTGAGAGGATGAATGGGATCATCAAAGGATTCATTCGTAACATGTCCCGTCCGGATGGAAGCATCGTCCAGGGCTATTTGGCACAAGAGTGCATCTCTTTCTGTAAGAATTTTCTATATGGCGCAGACCAGCCGCCTGGTGTTAGTGTTGGTTTGCCCGTTAACAAGCACTATGAGAGGCTCGAAGGAGATGGTCACTGCAACGGTCGCAGGGAACTGCACGTGGCATACTCAGATCGATGCAACGACTTTGATAGAGCAAACTTGGTAGTGCTACAACACCTAGACGAGGTAGATCCTTTCGTGGCACCGCACAAAGAAATTATCGCAAAGAAGTATCGTGACCGGGGGTATGCAGGACGGACGCCGAAGTTACTGGAGAGCACAACTCCACTTTCCTGCATTGGTTCAAAGAGCATATTATTGCTAATCCCCCGGAGGAGGGCTCTAAGGACGGATTGCTCATATACGCCTTAGCACTTGGCCCCTCGCCCAACCTCGTAACCTATCAGGCATATGATATCAACGGATACACGTTCTACACGGAGGCCAAAGATATGGACAGTGATGATCAGAACTCAGGGGTGACGATGGAATGCATGACCGGCAGCGACAACAGTGCAACTGAACGATTTTATGGAAAGGTCGAGGAGATCTGGGAGCTTGACTACTCTGGACTGCACAACACGACGATGTTCCGTGTCAGATGGGCTAAGAATGTCAAAAGAGAAAGCAAGATTTTCACTACCATGACTATACCCAACGCCAAGAGCGCTACCGTGAACGCTATCGCAAAAAATGAGCCATGGGTACACGCTAAGCACGTGACACAATGCTCAATCCCAGCCGTGTTGTCGTGAGGAGAGGCAAAAGGAACATCATTGGAATGGATGGAGTCCCCAACGAGGAAGACTATGATCAGTACGGCAACCCAATGAGGGAAGATGACGATGATGATGAAGTATACATCAAAAGAAGAATCAATACTACATGACCTAAGAAAAATCGTACTCCATGGAAAAGGCAAAGTCACAATGAGGGGCTCAATTATTCTTCGACGAATAAGAAGGGAAAGAAGCTGACTCAAAAACGAAGACGTCAGCACTAAGGAAACTTATGTTATCGATCAAATGATGTAATATATATATATATATATATATATATATATATATATATATATATGTTCCTATTATGTATACACACTTAGCCCATTATTATGCATGGGTCCAATGATGTGTAATATATATGTTCCTATTTTGCATACATATTTAACCATCAAATGATGCAATATATATCGCCCTCCCTTCGTTCGCTGCCCTCGGGAAATAAAAGTGGGATAAAATAAAGGAAAAGAAAAAGGAAAACTGGCAGTAGTGAAGGCAGTAGCAGCGCGTTTTGCCTAAACCGCTACAGCTACTAAAGTTAATAGTAGCGAATTTCGTATAAAGCGCTACAGCTACTGAAGGTAGTAGCAGCGCGTTTTGTCCAAATGCGCTCCTGCTACGTCCACTTAACCCAAAATTCTCACCCGCCCTGCTTCATCCCGCTTTTTCCCCCCAAATCCCCACTCTCTCTTCCCCCGTCGCAACGCCGCGCCCGACCCGGCCCCGGCGCTTGCCCCCGACTCCGGCGCCGGCGCTAGCCCCCGACCCCGGTGCTCTCCCCCGACCCGACCCTCGCCCCCGACCCCGACCCCGG
>LT934112.1:97278303-97301396 GCA_900231445.1 Triticum turgidum subsp. durum
CCCCCGACCCGGCCCTCGCCCTCGACCCCGGCGCGCTCGCTCCCGACCCGTCGGCCGTCGCCTCCCTCCTCTCCCCTCCCGGCCATCGTCGGGCCTGCATCCTCGCCCCTGCACCCTCTGTAAACCCCCCCTCTCTCTGCTAGGGTTCTTCGGTTAATTTACTTAGGTTCTAGTTAGGGCAGTATGTTAATTAGGTTATCTATTTAGTTATGAATTTAGCTAGGTTTCAAAATTAGCTGAATTTATATGCAAATTTGAACTAGCCATGTGATATGTGCATATGTCATGTTTTGGACATGTCATGTTTGGAAAATGATCCGAGTGGCCTATGTTACGCCGGAATGTTGATTCATTTCCGTTCCGGTGAATTTCAGGCGCTCGATATGTCCGTTTTTTAGCAAAGGTCATGCCGAAATTTCCCGTGAATAAAGGCATGATTTTGTGCTACATAGTTGGCATATCGAGAGTGCTGGCACATAGATTTCTTTTTATGTCATTTCTCATTTATTCATACTTTTAGAAATAAATGAGGACACTTAATCATAGGAAACATGTCGAAAAACGAAGAAACTGGGCCTTCTGACCAAGATGAAGACGAGATGGATTATGAGGGTGAACAAGAGTACCTTGACTATTTGACTGTTAAGCAAGGTTTGCAGGTCGGCCTCGATGATGGTACTGATGCCGACATCGACACCGACGGCGCCGGCACCGATGGCGGCACCGAGACCAGTGGGGAAGGTACCGGCGGGGAAGGTACCTGCAGGGAAGGTACCGGCCCCGATGCCGCTACCGAAAAGAGGAAGCATAAGAAGCAGAGGATACGAAAACCTAACAAACTAGGGATTGGACGACTTGTGATCACAAAGATGGCACCTGGCAAGTTTGAGCTGTTAGAGCCGGAAGAACCTCGCAAGTGCTATGGGAACCAAGTAGGATGCATCCTACGGGAATGTGCGAGCATCAACGACCATGACTTAAGGAGTAAAGAACATTTGACGCAGTTGCTCCTAACGAAGTTGCACAAGAGATTCAAGTTCCCCGACCAGGATGATAACATAGAACAACCGTGGGATGATCCAAAGATGAAAAAGATTAACAATCACGCCATGGGCATGTTCAGCAATGATTTGGCCTCCTGGAAAGGGAGGGTGAAACGAGCTATTGAGGCTGATGAACCCCTGTCCAAGATTCTGGAGGAAAATCTGACACTTACGGAAGAGGAGTTCGAAAAGTTCAAGGACACTTGCGCTATCGAGGTAGCCAAGGGTAAGGCTGCAAAATTCAAGAGCCTTCAGCAAAGGAACATGGGGAAGCATCGCCTCGGAAGCCGTGGCTACCTCGGTAAAAGGCCCATATGGTTTAAGGAGGACACGGAACGTGAAGCCGCAGGTCTCCCAGACCCCTTCGCAAAGTTCACCAACCCCTTGGAGCATAACTTAATCAGGGCCCGCTACAAGTGGGACAAGCAGAAAAAGGTTTTTTACACGGACAAGATCACGAGGAAATTGATTAAACTACTGGAGAAGCAACACCAGCTTGCAGCCGAAAGCCCTACTTCTCCGATGAGGCCCAAGTGGTACACCCCTCTCAACCGGGCCTTGAACGAACTTAAGGGACTCCCTTTGGATCAGCGGCCGCAATATGGTCGTGTGCATGGCGCTGGTGCCACGTGGAAGGTGTTTTACAACGAGGGCTCGGAGGCCAAGAAGCTGAAAAAGAAGTTTAGTCAGGCGGACATCGACGCGAAGGTGAAGCTTGCGGTCGAGAAAAAAGCAGCCGAGGACGCGAAAAAAGCAGCCGAGGACAAATATGAGTCGCTACAGCAGGCAGTCAATGCATCTGTAACTTCCTGCAGAAATGATTTCGCTACTAACTTGGTTCCAGTTATCATCAACTGGGCGAAGGAAAATCCAGACAAGACGGTACATGATTTCCTGTTGCCCAGTTTTGTCGGGAGCAACTCCATGAACAACTACATGATTTACCGTGATGTAATTTCTCCTGTAGAACAGAGAATGGATGATGAGACGGAGGTCGACCCTATGGATTACCTCAATACAAATGCGTATGACTGTGACATAGATATGATGATTCAACCATATGACGAATCGGGCTATCAACTTGCTAATGAGGATATGGATGATATGCCCGGGCAGGGTCGTACCATGGATTGCAAAAAGTCTCTCTTCATGAAATCCTCATAGGACACGCCTGAAGATGCCGCCTAAACACAGGCTCAACTAGCCGGGACGCGAGGGTCGTACAGTACTTAGCCCGGGAACACTGGGGCAGCGGTTAAGGAAGGGTCTGGAAGGTGTGCCCAAGAAAAAGGAGAGGAAGAGATCGGGGAAGGTAACTGCCTCCAAACAAGACAGAGCACATCGCAGCCAGATGATGCATTCTGAAGAGCGTGTACCCGTGAAAGGTGTGGTCATGTTCCATCTCACGGGCGAGCCGATGCTACCGCCAAAACCGCTGGAGGCACTATCAGGGGATCTCAGGAGACTGCACGACCATGTGCTGTCGACTGAGAAATGCCTACTAGCCTCAAAGGATCCAGGATATCCGACATACGCGGCTCGTGTGCCTGAGGGAAAGTGTCGGTGTCAAAACCGACGGATCTCGGGTAGGGGGTCCCGAACTGTGCGTCTAGGCGGATGGTAACAGGAGACAAGGGACACGATGTTTTTACCCAGGTTCGGGCCCTCTCAATGGAGGTAAAACCCTACTCCTGCTTGATTGATATTGATGATATGGGTAGTACAAGAGTGGATCTACCATGAGATCAAGGAGGCTAAACCCTAGAAGCTAGCCTATGGTATGATTGTTGTTCGTCCTATGGACTAAAACCCTCCGATTTATATAGGAACCAGAGAGGGCTAGGGTTACACAGAGTCGGTTACAATGGTAGGGGATCTACATATCCGTATTGCCAAGCTTGCCTTCCACACCAAGGAAAGTCTCATCCGGACATGGGACGAAGTCTTCAATCTTGTATCTTCATAGTCTTGGAGTCCAGCCAATGATGATAGTTCGGCTATCCGGACACCCCCTAATCGAGGACTCCCTCAGTAGCCCCTGAACCAGGCTTCAATGATGACGAGTCCGGCGCGCATATTGTCTTCGACATTGCAAGGAGGGTTCCTCCTCCGAATAATTCATAGAAGATTGTGAACACCAAGATAGTGTCCGGCTCTGCAAAATAAATTCCACATACCACCATAGAGAGAATAATATTTACACAACTTCAATCTGCTGACGTATTTCGTAGCATGACGTCATGCCACGAACAAGCCTTTACTCGAATTGTTTTTATTGTTCCACCTCAGCGCGTTTAGTGAAGCGGTTTCCTTGGCATGTCTTATCAAAGCAGAGATCGTGTCCCCTTATTCCGGGATTCTCAATACGGACGTGGGTAACCCAACCGCGCTCGTTGCCACGCCCCCTCCATCGGAGGCGAGTTCCAAATGGTCACGGGGACGGCTCTTGGTATTCTACCCCTTTATAATGAGACCAAGGCCTGTTCCTTTTCTTCAATCCTTAATCTAATCCGCCCCTCGCCCCGAGTTCCAACACCCAAGGCTCCAGATTCGAGCACTTCGGACCTTCGACAGTGTCTGGCTCTGACCTACAGGGCCGGTGGATGCCCTCTTCCGTCACAGAAGAGGACGTGCTAAAGCTGAGAGACGCCAGGTATCTAAACTGCGAGATTTCGCATAGGCTGCTCGCCCAAGGGCAAGTCATTCCCACCCCCGAGCCTGGTGAGAGCGTGGTGATCATGTCTCAATTCCGTCGGGGTTTAGGCTTCCCGACGGACCCCTTCGTGAGGGGGCTCATGTTTTAATATGGGCTGGAGTTCCATGACTTGGCTCCAGAGTCCATTCTCCACATCTCATCTTTCATTGTTGTCTGTGAAGCCTTCCTCCGCACTATCCCTCACTTTGGATTGTGACTCAAGACCTTCAACGCGGAGCCAAAGATGATCGAGGGGCGACAGGCAGAGTGCGGAGGGGCAGTTATAAGCAAGAGGGCCGATGCTCCATGGCCTGAGGGCTCTTTTCAAGAGTAGCTTGGTTTGTGGCAACAGGAGTGGTTCCACATCACCGCTCCCAGGGGCACCAGGCAAGTGGCGCCACCTGCCTTTCGCCCGGGCCGTCCACAGCGACTGGTGTCATGGGTCAACAAAGGGCTTGACTGGGGGCCGTCCAAGGACGTACCAATACTGCAGGGACGGATTCGAGACCTCCAAGAGAGGGAGATCAATCTGGTCGTAGTGGCGCAGGTTATGCTGATCCGGCGCCTTCTGCCCTGCAAACGTTGCCCTCTCCGGCTGTGGGAATTCAATCCGAAGGGACTGCGAGCTCTCCGCCACCTCATGGGTGCGACGCCTGTGGAGATGTATAAACTGTTCTTCGGATCACAAGAGATGTGTCCGAACTTGACCGAGGATGCCGGCCCGGATACTCAAGTAAGTGGTTCCCGTGCCCGGACGTGCTATCCGTATATTCATCACAATTCTTGCTCTTAAAAAAGTTGTCTCCTGAACAGGAGTGGATAGAAGAAGCAAAGCTAATAAGGTGTCCGGCCCCCTCCCTGAGACCACGCCGGATCCTGTGTTAGCAAAGATGCTGGAGGATGTGCCTTTAGAAGAGGGCGAAGGGGGAAACAGGGAAGCTACCGCCTCTGCTAAAGAGGCTCTCAAGAAAGGGGGGATCAAGAATCCCCCCTCCAGGGGAGAAGAGGACCGCTTTCGAAGATCCGGAGACCAAGGCCTCGAAGCGGGGGAAGAAATCTTCCCCGAAGTGTCCTGCGCCAGGAGAAACCCCGACCGCACTATTTCCCCAAGGGAATTGGCCCTCCAGCGAGCCGTAAGTAGAAAAGAGGAGTTTTGTAGCAAGGGACATTCCTGTCTTTATTTCTAAGGATAACCGAAGTTCTTACCTTGTAGTTCGCATCTCAGCCCTTCTCAGCAGAGCTCATCTTCGGGTGATCTTCGTCCGGAGATGATGGAGAGCGAGACGCCTCCATCTGCTGCACCGTCAGGCGGGGCGGACGACCCTGAGGTGTCGTCACGGAGGGTCTCCCCGAGTCCGGCGGGGCCAGAGAGTTCAGCACCAACTGGTGTACGGCCGGAAGAGCTGAAGGATCTGCTCGAGAGGGCGCCTATCCCAGAAGATCACCGTACATTAATGAGTATGCTGATTGAAAGGATTTCATCCGCTGAGAGCGGGTTGCATGAGGCCATCAGAAGTTTACTAACGGGGTTTGAGGTACGTAAAAATGACCATACTTTTTGACAGTTTTGCGCTTAGAATGCGCCCTGTATAGAGAGTAGCCCCTGAGACTCAGTATGTTGCCGAAAACGACAGCGTGCCGAGGATCATAGTCTCAGTTATAAGGTGTCGCCCTTCCCATACAGGTGGCAGGGCGTTCGGTGGCCAGCCAGACTAATGTAGTTGCCGAACTGATGCGGCAACTTGACGTTGCGGATGCGGACATCGCGCTGGTCAATAAACGACTTGACGAGTCACAAGGTAGGTGGCTTCTCCGCGGTCACCTGGTAAGGGAGCTGATGCCCACGCCTTACAACATGTATGCTTGATGCAGATGGCACCGCTGCTATGGAGGAGCTTTGGGCAGAGCTTGCCCGAGCCAAGGAGCAAGCCAGAAAAAAGTGATGCGGCTGCCTCAAAGGCGGCCGAAGAGCTAAATGCCGAAAAGGCTGCTCACTGCCGAAGCAGGGAGGAGATGGCTGAAATGGCCGTGAAGGTGAAGGATGCTACTGACCGCTATGAGTTTCTTGAAAGAGAACGCCGAGCGGAGCAAGAGGACCTGAAGAAGGCCACTGCCGAAGCCAAAGATGCCCGCTCCGTGATGAGGGCTATAAAGGAGGAGCTGCATCAGGCCGGGGATATATTGGCTGGAAAGCCCTTTCTTCTGCGTAGGAAGTTCATGGACCCGAAGTATGCTCAGTTGGGCCAGTTGTGGGGTGCGGAGGATGCTTATCTGAATTTGGCAGGGAGTGCGGCGGACGCAGTTGTGCACTTCCGAAGCCAAAAGGATCACGAAATGGAAGAGCTTTTTTGGTCTCAATTCCATAATCCGGAGTGTCCACTTTCGTTAACCGATCGGTTGGCTGAGTGGGCTGAGCTGAACAGGTTGTGGGGACTTGCCATGAAGGATGTCGTGGCTCATCCGTGGCCGGACAGGCCCAAGCCGAAGAGTTATTTTGGCTTGGTGCAGCAGTTCCTTGATGCGGTGCAGCATATCAAGGCGATGAAGCGGTCGGCATGCATAGAGGGTGCATGGATGTCTCTCGCCCGTGTGAAAACATACTGGGCAGAGATGGATGCCACCGACGTTGCATCCCGGGTTTCGGACAGAAGCTGATTACCCGCCGAACACTATTTTGAGGAAGTCCTGTCGGGCGCTCGTTTAATAGAGCCGCAGTGCTCGAAAAACGTTATGTTCAAATGACATGTATGATTTGTAAAACCATATTTATAATATAAGGGCTTCTTATACTTGTGCGTTCAAGTATTGAAATATCTCATGTGCCGCCGTTAATTTATATATATATATATATATATATATAACCTGAAAGATGGCAGTCTTCGGCTTCAGCCCCCACGCACATGGTGCGGGGGTGTTTACAAAAAAGCGCATTTTCACACTTAATCCAACGTCTTGGTCCTGTGAAGGAGGTGATAGCGTAGCAAACTAGGCAACCGGACTATAATGCTTTATCACTTTCACTTAGCCATAGGAGTTCGATGGTGGGGCTACTATATAGCCCCTAGGGGCACCGCGCTCTCCGAACTCGGGGCACGTTTGTGCCTGACCGGGAAACGGTCCTTGTCAAAGCGGAGGAATTCTAAACATTCCGGTAGTCGATCGAGTGGTTGACCAGTCTCTCGCTATATCATGACAGTAAGTTTTCGGCTTTCTCTACTGAGGCGCTCACCCGGCCGAACCGGGGCACAATCACAGTAGTTCTCCTGGTGCCGCGTTAGCCGATAGAGCGGAACGTAAGGCAGCAAAACACAAGAGCCGGGCAAACCCAACATTTGACCAAAGACATGATTCGGAGCTGATGCATATAAGGCCTACCTCGAGACGCCGAACACTCCCTAAGATATTCGGTCTTTATGATAACGGGCAGAACAATGCCCTAAGCCCCTAGTGTCCAGGTACGCGCGAAAACTTCTGACGCGGCCGATGCCAAAACGGCAGCCTCCTCCTCGGTTATGGTAAGAAACCGGGGGATGTGTATCAACAAGAGATAGTAAAAAAGGTTTACGCAGGGTCTTAATCTGAAAAGAATCCTTGTAACGGGTCCCTGCTGCACGTCTGCGCTTGTGTCTCCGTTGTGCTCTATCCTGGGCGGGTGTAGCACGTTGTTCATCTGTAAAAAGAGAATAACTTAGTTTGGAAAAAGAGCATGGGAAAAATGTATTTAAAACAAAGCATGATTAAAAAATGAATAAAATTGAGCTTTATTGGTTCTCATTGTCCATGCGTGCAGCCCCTTGTAAAGGGGTGCGTGGCTAGTAAGCCCCTTGTTTATTTATACCGGACTCGTCTAACCGTGTCCGGGGTCTGAATGACCTGTTTTAGGAGCTTTGATCAGCAAAGCCGGATTAGTGTGTGGCTATCAAGGCAGTCTCACGTTCTTCTGCGGTCGAGGAACACTCGAAGTTACCTTTTAGTGAGATGATACCACGTGGACCGGGCATTTTAAGTGTAAGAGACGCGTAATGCGGTATTGCATTAAAGCGGGCGAAACCTTCGCGTCCCAATAGTGCTTGATGGCTACTTTTAAATGGGACGATATGGAAGATTAGCTTTTCGCGACGGAAGTTGTTGGATGAACCGAACACGACTTCTAGTAGTAAGGAGCCCGTACAATTGGCATAAGGGCCTGGCGTTACTCCTTTAAAGGAAGTGTTGCTATGGCGAATTTTGGTAGGGTCTATCCCCATTCTGCGGATTGTGTCCTGGTATAGCAGGTTTATATCGCTGCCACCATCCATTAGGACTTGTGTAAACTGTAGTCCGTCGATTATAGGATCCAATATCAAAGCAGTCCATCCTGCGTTTTGAATACTTCCGGAGTAATCCTGATGGTCGAAAGTAATTGGCTTTGACATCCAGTTTCGGGACTCTGTTGGGGTGGACCGTGCGGCGCGTACTTTAGTAGGTGCCGTCCTATTTTTCCTTCTTATCACTTGAAGTGAATTCACTGTTTTGACTTCTTCTGGGAAAGTCTTTTGTTTTCCGGCGCTCTGCTTGTGGGGTTCGTCATCGTCCTCACTTGGTGTGTCGAGCCCCTTGTGTTCGGCGTTAAGTCGGCCGGACTGCTTGAAGACCCAACAATCTGTGTGGGTATGGTTTGCAGGCTTCCCGGGGGTACTGTGGATTTGACATATCCTGTCCAAGATTTTGTTTAGGTTGGATAGCTCGTCACTCTTGTCCTTAAGAGGCAGTGCTTTGTTGTTCGGCCGAGAGCTTTTGAACCCGGCGTTGACTGCCGTGCTCTTTGGGCTATTTTCCTTAGTCCGACGCTGGTCTTTTCTGCGTCATGGTTTCCCATTTCCATCCCTTACCTCAGATGTACTCGGGTCGCAGGTGCTGCATCTTGCCAGCCAGCTATCTTCTCCCGTGCAAAAGTGGGTCATGAGGCTTGTTAATGCGGCCATTGTCCTCGGCTTTTCCTGGCCGAGGTGTCTGGCGAGCCATTCGTCTCGGACATTATGTTTGAAGGCTGCTAAGGCTTCGGCGTCTGGACAGTCGACTATTTGGTTCTTTTTGGTAAGGAACCTATTCTAGAATTTGTGGGCTAACTCTCCGGGCTGTTGAGTTATGTGACTTAAATCGTCTGCATCCGGAGGGCGGACATAAGTCCCCTGAAAATTAGCCCGAAACGCATCCTCGAGCTCTTCCCAACTTCCAATGGTATTTTCTGGGAGGCTTTTGAACCAATGCCAGGCTGGCCCTTTGAGCTTGAGGGGTAGGTATTTTATGGCGTGGAGATCATCTCCTCTAGCCATATGTATGTGTAGGATGTAATCCTCAATCCAGACTCCGGGGTCTGTTGTTCCATCGTATGCCTCTATGTTTACGGGCTTGAATCCCGCTGGAAATTCATGATCCAGTACCTCATTGGTGAAACATAGGGGGTGTGCGGCGCCCCTGTATTTAGGTGTGCCATTATTTTCGAACACTCGACGTGTTGTTTTGCTCCCAGGAGCCTTCCTTCTTGGCCCATAGATGGACCTGACCGGGCTATCCTTTTTGTGAGGATCCTTATGTGGATCGCGTGCCGGCTTGTGTGCGGCGCATCTTGCCGCTCTTTGTTTGTCATGTGGTCGTCTATCCGACCGGGCAGCCCCTTTGTTTTTTGATTGTTGGGGCTCTATGGCCTCTTCGTCGAATTCGGGCAATAGTTTGCGCTTCGGGTAGCTCTTTGTTTGGCGGCTATCGCCGTACTTGTCCGCGGTCTTGAGTACCTTGCTCCATCTCATTCTGAGTATGTCTTCCGCTGTTTTGAGCTTCCGCTTCTGCTTCTTCAGACTTCGTGCAGTGGTGACGAGCCTTTTGTGAAGGTTTTTCTGTTCTAACGGTGTGTCCGGTGTGAGATCATCCGGACTGTTGTTTTCACCGGGGATGGACTGTTTATCCAATTCATCTTGTTCGGATGGTTTCTTGGTGGCATGTTCGTCGTCCATTGGTTCGCCTTGCTCTATGGCTGGGTCGATATGGATGCTATTTTTATCGAGGCGGGACTTCGGGCGGGCTTGCGTCGCTGTTTTGGCTGTTATTCGGGGGAATTTTCCCTCGTAGCATCCCGTTGTTCCTTGTTATCACTTCCTTTTGGTGTATCCACCATGTATACATCGTGAGTTGAGGTGGCTTTCCAGTGCCCTGTGGGCGCTGGTTCTTGGTCGTCTCCGGCATCGTCGTCCATACCGTCGATATCTTTGGAGTCGAGATCTAGCATGTCGGTTAAATCATCGACAGTGGCTACGAAGTGGGTGGTGGGTGGGTTTTGAATTTCTTTGTCGTCCGCATCCCAACCATCCTGGCCATAATCCGGCCAAATCTCTCCTAATAGAGAGAGGCACTTTAGCGAATTCAGGATGTCGCTGAAAGGCGAGTGCTGAAAGATGTCCGTAGCGGTGAACTCCATGATCGGTGCCCAATCGGATTCGATTGGTAGGGGCGTGGTAGGTTCGGAGTCCGGCAAGGAATCCGACACCTCGGAGTCACGAGCTTCACAAGAGACAGGGTCGGTATTCGGCTCCGTCGCCGTAAAGGTAGCAGCCCCCGAGGTGGTGTCTAGCCACCCATCCTCGATCGGCGCAGTCGGCTCCGAATTAAGGGTCGGAGCGGACTCTCGTGCGGCCTCCAGGGCACTGTCCGGCTGCAGAGCTAAATCATGCCCATCGCGATAGTGCGGCGCGCTCGGCTGTGGCTCAAATCCATCGAAGATCAAGTCTCCGCAGACGTCGGCCGTATAGTTCAAACTCCAAATATGACCTGATGGCCAGGGACGTAGCTTTCGATGTGCTCCAGATGGCCAAGCGAATTGGCCCGCAGTGCAAAGCCGCCGAATACGAAGATCTGTCCGGGGAGAAAAGTCTCACCCTGGACCGTGTTGTTGTTGATGAGCGAAGGAGCCATCGGGCCTATGAGCGACGACACAGAGGAACTCTCAATGAAAGCACCAATGTCGGTGTCAAAACCGGTGGATCTCGGGAAGGGGGTCCCGAACTGTGCGTCTAGGCGGATGGTAACAGGAGACAAGGGACACGATGTTTTTACCCAGGTTCGGGCCCTCTCGATGGAGGTAAAACCCTACTCGTGCTTGATTGATATTGATGATATGGGTAGTACAAGAGTGGATCTACCACGAGATCAAGGAGGCTAAACCCTAGAAGCTAGCTTATGGTATGATTGTTGTTCGTCCTATGGACTGAAACCCTCCGGTTTATATAGGCACCGGAGAGGGCTAGGGTTACACAGAGTCGGTTACAATGGTAGGAGATCTACATATCCGTATTGCCAAGCTTGCCTTCCACGCCAAGGAAAGTCCCATTCGGACACGGGACAAAGTCTTCAATCTTGTATCTTCATAGTCTTGGAGTCCGGCCAATGATGATAGTTCGGCTATCCGGACACCCCCTAATCCAGAACTCCCTCGGGAAGTGCTACGTCGACACCGCGGAGGTGTTCTTCCTGCGGTTTGACCATATCTTTGAGATGTTTCTAACAAGGCGGCTAGATTTTACTATCGTCCGCCTTTTTGCGCTACATATGAGCTCCGTCATGAAGAGTGAAGAAGTCTCGCAAATCTGTGTGGTGGATTCGTACTACATGCACGATTGTTTCTTGAGTCTCGACGACTTTGAGCGTGAAACTACTAGGGAGTACCTCCAAAACTTCATGGTACAGAATCAGGACCGGGAAATTGTCCTCGTGCCTTATCATCCAAAGTAAGTCAGTTCCGGACAACCCTTTCGTACATTTCAATCATTCCTTCTCTCTCATATGGGGAATAATTTGAGGTGTATTTTCCACCGAGCAACGGGCGCGCCGTCCTTATCATTCTTTACCCGCAAGTCTCCCACGCTGTGTATTTTGACCCTTCTAGAGACTACGAGAAAAAAGACTACACCCACATAATGAATATTCTAGATGATGCTCTCCAAGGCTTCAGCTTGAGAGGTGGCCACGTGCAGATCAAGAAACAAAGGAACAAGAAGATGGGTTTCGCACATAAAACTAACTTCTCCTGCATCCATGTCCCAAAACCAAGCAAGAAGGATGGATTCTACATCGTCCATCTCATGATTCAGTTGAACACGGATCACCAAAAGCTTCGCATTAACAGCAGAAATGATGATCATATCCACAAGTGGCTAGAATCTCATGGAGAAGCGGATTATAAACTTAGAGATGACTTCTTTCACATCCAAAGCGACATTGCAATGATCATCATGAAAGAAGTCGTCGATGAGAAGGGGATGTTCCACCACGGCCCTATATTGCGAGCTGACGTCCGAACTCGCATAGGCATGCAACGTCTAGACCTCACGCTGTTCAAGAAGCTAGGGTTCGTCCTCGATGATATGGAAGGATGGAACTTCTAGTGATTTATGATGTCGATGCTGATGATATGTGTCAGTTGAACTTGTATACTTTTTGTAGCGATGAAACTTTGTGATGTCCACGATCGCTGCCGAACTTGCGTAACGCTACTTTGTTAGTTTGCGTACGATGACCTGCGTACCTCTAGTTAATTAATTTGCATACTGTATGTTGCATCTAGTTGCTAACCCTTTCTTTTTTGGTGTTGCTCTAGTATATTTTGTTGCATATATATAATTGTACATCCTCTTCATGAACATGCATCTCTAACGGGTACCTAGTTTCTTGATGGCGAGATGGAATTGCTATGTCGTGTACAAAGGGAAGGTTCTGGGGGTGTACAATGAGTGGCATGAGTGTCAGGCGCAAGGGAATGGGTTCACGGGCGCCAGCCATAAAGGCTTCAAAAGCAGACAAGAAGGAGAAGCTAGTTACTTGAGGTTCACGCTAGCGCGAGAGAGAACTCGTAACCGCCACCTCATGTACTGCATAGTTCCGCTCTCACTCATAGTGATAGCACTTCTTGCGTATACCTTTGTTTAGATGGATGACGCTGTTGTAGTTGCAGGTATTCGAGACTTGCATGTATCGCTATTATCGAGATGATGATGAGATATCACTTTGTGTTGGATGATGATTATGATGAGACTATTTGTATGTACATGCTATGATTACATTTGCGGTCTCACAGGCATTTGTATGTGTATCATGATGACATTTCTATGTGCTAAAGATTCTTCTATAAAGCTTGTTCAAATACAAAACAAATATGCCAAAAAAACCTACTTATAAATTAGCATTAGCGAGTGTATAAAAGTTAGCAGCAACGCCGCGATAGCAGTAGCGCGTCCAGGCAAAGTGCGCTAGAGCTAGTAGTAGCGAGCTTCCGCTAACAGCGTTGCTGCTACACTTGTGTAGCAGTAGCGCCGGTGAGCACGCGCTACTGCTATCTGTTAGCTGTAGCGCCTTATTAGTAGCGCCTATCCCCGTGCTACTGATACATCTAAAACCCACGCTGCTGCTAGCCTTTTCCCTAGTAGTGTTTATAAAACATGAAAATTTTGCTATACTTAAATATTGCTATGAGAATTATAAATACAATTACGATATTGATGTATTTATTGAGAAAGTCTCCGTTGTCAAGGAAGAGACTAATATTTTGCAGGAAACTATGGAAGAAGAAATTGATGAAACTGCGAGCTCATTGGATGAAAAAGATGATGAGGAGAGCGAAGAAAAAAAGGAGAAGGAATGAATAGGCTACCCATGCCCACCTTCTAATGAGAGTAAATCTTCAAATCATACATTGTTTAATTTCCCTTCGTGTTTACCGCGGGATGAATACTATGATAACTACTATGATCCTGTTGATTCATATGAAATATCCCTTTTTGATGAAATTGATGCTTGTTATGCTTGTGGCCATGATGCCAGTATGAATTATGCTTATGGAGATGAACTTGCTATAGTTTCTTATGTTAAACATGAAATTGTTGCTATTGCACCCAAAACATGATAGTCCTATTATCTTTTTGAATTCTCCCAACTACATTATAACGGAGAAGTTTGCTCTTATTAAGGATTATATTGATGGGTTGCGTTTTACTATTTCACATGATAATTTTGATGAATATAATATGCATGTGCTTGCTGCTCCTACTTGCAATTATTATGAGAGAAGAACTACATCTCAACCTCTCTATATTTGCAACACGATAAAATTGCAAGAAACTGTTTATGCTATGTATTGGCCTTTACTTGATGTGCATGAATTGTTCTTTTATGACATGCCGATGCATAAGAAGAGAGTTAGACTTCGTCATTGCATGATATAGATTGCTTTGTGCTCACTACTAAAATAGAAATCATTTTTAATTAAAATTGGCTTTGATATACCTTGGGATTCCGGTGGATCCATTACTTAATGGCTTTAAAGAAAACACTACCAGGGAGGCAACCCGGAAGTTTTGGAGTGTCATTTTATTATGTTGTGTGCTTTTATAAACTTTAAAAACAAAAAATATAGAGGGGAACCTAAAACTTTTACAAAAAGAAAAGTGAAAGTGAGAGAGACGGGCATTGTTAAAGTGGGAGCTAGCCTTGAACTTAGTTCATGCCCATCAAAATTTTGTGAATCTTAATTACATGAAGTTTTCAACAAAAATAATTATTCCCTTGTACAAATCCATTTTATTATAAAATAATGTGCCAAGATTTTTCTTTAGAATGATCAGATCGCTTGTTGGTATGTGCGGTGTAAAAACAGAAGTTTTGGCAGTAGTGCATGAATTTACATTTTTTTACTGAAACATCAAAGATTTCTGAAACTTTTACAAAGTAATGCTATGAAAATTATAGCCATTGCCCAGACGATCTGAACATACAGAATTGGTGCAGCCATGGTGTGTTGTGCCCTGTCCTAAGCTCATTAGAGCTAATAAAAAAACAAGGAGCGAGACAAAAGCCGAAGATTTACAGAGAAAATTGGATAGGCCATGACGAGCTCGACGAGCTCGCCGAAGGCTTCAGCGATCTGTGGCCACCCCAGCCAGCCATCCTTGTGCCACCGAAAGCCGAGTTCCACTAGACCTCCGCCAGCCAGCCGCGCCGCAACTAGCCGACGAACGCGAAGCAGCGATGGCCGGCCAGATCTGGCGACCAACCGAAGGCCACTGCGCATCAGACCCGCAGCCCCCGTCACCCCTAGCCACCCACCAGAGAGCGGCTCCACCATGACGGGGACGCTGCCCCGGTCGCCGCCGCAGCAGCAAACACGTCGACGCTGCCAGATCCGGCCATAGGCGAGTGAAGGGACGGACAGGGCCTCCGGATGCTGCCCAACCAGTGGCGGTGGTGGAGCAGGGGGTGCCGGGGATCCTAGCGGCGCGACGGGGTCCCGATGGTGATGGAGCCTGGCGACGGGATGGACGGCATGGGATTTCCCGGGCGCATGCAGATGTGGATACCGCCATGGCCGCTGGCGGTGGGTGCAGCAGTGGTGCGGGGATCCCTGACAGCGAGCCACGCGTGGGGTAGCAAGCCGCCCGATATGTGGCCCTAGCATTGGATGGAACGACGGCGCCGACAATCTAGAACGACGCTCGCCGGACAGCCGAGTCACACAGCATGGCAAATCGCACTGGTAGCAGGATGGATCGAGAGTAGAAGGGAAGCCCTGATGGATAACCTTTAGACGGTGGACGCGAATGGATAAGAGGGTGTTTGGATCACTAGATACTAGAGACTAGAGACTAGTAGTAGTCACCTTTAGTCAGTAAACCTCCAAACACCCCTGACTAGTGGGTGACTAAAACTAGTTTAGTCCCTAGTCACCCCACCCCCAACTTTTACTGACAAGAGACTAGTAGTAGTCACCTTCAGTCAGTAAACCTCCAAACACCCCTGACTTTTACTGACTAAAGTCCCCCTCTCTCTCCTCTAATTCGTTATGCACAAGGGACATTTAATACTAAGACATTTAATGCTGACTAGTACTAGTCACCTTCCAAACAGGGCCTGACTAAAAACTTCTAGTCTGACTACTACTAGTCACATGACTAGAGAGTATCCAAACACCCTCTTTGCCTAAAGCGGTGGATACGTGCCGGCTGCTCGTCCCAACAATTTATGAGCCGGTTGGTTTTTCTTTTAAGAACAAGCACAGTTTGCATATCCGAGCACTTATACGCCGCCGGACACGTCCGTGCACTCCCACTGATACTGACCGGGCAGTCCTAATATATCTATATCTGCAACCATAGTACTCATGTTCCTGCACACAAATCCATGCAAGTCATGCTACAACATAACATGTAGATCAACATCACAAACAAATTCATTGGACAGACAAATTTAGATAGATTCAGGCATGGATAGTTCATCTGACAGACTAATCGTACCCATAATAGACAAATCTCATTGTATTAAACTTAGATACTAATAAAAAAAGACAATGCGGAGGGCGAGACACCACTTCTTGGACGGGCCCTTTCCCATCTCCTCCGTGTATGCGTCCGCGGCGGGAGGATGGTCCCCATCATCGCCGTCCGAGCTGCCGGTGCCGCTCTCCGATGCGGAGATGTATCCCATTAGACGGCGGATGGCGCGACTCTGCTACCAAGCGTGGCATGCTGCCTTTGCCTTAGTGCTCTCCTTCTCGCTTGCGAGGAGATCTGAAACCTCGAGCGTGGCAGAGCGCATTCGCGTTCTTCTGTCGATGGTGCCTTGCATCAGTCTCTGATGTGGTGAGCGAGCACTGCATCACCTCACGGAGGAGCGCCTCCTTTGGATCCACCGACACGAAACGTTCGCGTTGGCGGCAAAAGCCACTGAGCTTGAGATTTTGCCCCGTGTCCAGCCCCACCGCTCGATGTCGATGCGGAGTGCCAGCTCCTCATCGTCGGGTGCATCGCTGTCGGGGTGCTCCTCCTTTATGATGTCATCCTGGTCGATGGGATTGGACTCGCTCTCGGACTCGTCACCGGAGTTGGCCATTGCGGAGGTGGCGGAGGAGGTAGAAAGATTCAGGTAAGAGAAGTGGAGAAGACGAGAGGGGAGCGAAGAGGGCAAGTGGACTAAGAGCGATTAGGGCTCGTCCGAGAGTGTGGGCTTTTGTGGGGACGATGGCGTGCCCAGGAGCCTCCGGGTGTCCCATATCCACCCCAGATATGGGCCAGATATGAAAGTGCCAGTCGGTCCGGAAGTTTAGGCCAGATATGGATTTGTACACGAGAGTATGCAGATACGCATCAGGAGATCATAGTGGTGCGTGAAACAAGTTTTGTGATTTTTTCGCCCATTGCAACACACGGGCATATGTACTAGTTTGTTCTAATTTTTCATAATTTTTAGAGTTACAGAAGTATGGTTAATGTTCAGATTGCTACAGATTGTCCTGTTTTTGACAGATTTTGTTTTTGATGCATTGTTTTGATGGACTTTTGGATCTTAGCGATGGTATAAGCCATGGAAAAGTTAGGATATAGTAGGGATGATGCAAAAGTAAAATATGAATGGGTTTGTAACAGTACTTACACTGGTACGCGTCGGTTCTATACAAACGGTTTTTAACCCCTTTTCACGACGGCATTCGGAACCGTCACCTAGTGAGTGTGGGCGATAGGGGGGTCTTTCCCACACAACCCAGAAACTGTCGGGTATATGCCATCCTGGAACACACACTCGGCAAAATGAGTTCGTGTGCGACCGGCGAGCGAGCAAATACAGTTATATGTATAGTAGTGCTAAAAAATACAATTATACAAGCGAAATCATTTCTGGTCGTAAGTACATCCCACATAGTCAGTCCCCACTAAACGTTTTTGTTCGTATCACTAGTAGAAAAAGGGTCAAATGTGAGACACATTAGTCCCGGTTTGTAACAGAACCGGCACTAATGTGTCCATTAGTGCCGGTTCCAACAACTAGGTGGGAGGAGCTCTTTAGTACCGGTTTGTGGCGAACCTTTAGCACCGGTTCGTGCCACGAACCGGTACTAAAGAAAGTGGTGGAAGGATGTTGTCAGAGTGGGGCCCTTCCAGCACCTTTAGTACCGGTTCGTGGCACGAACCGGTACTAAAGGTCGTCCTATATAAACCCTTCGTCCACCCGCACTCTGTTCTTCCCCCTTCCCCCTCTCCCTCTCCTGTGTTCTTCCCTTCTTCCTCTTGAGTTCATCACAAAATTTGCCCCAAATTTGTCAAGATTTGCAGGCCCCCATCCATTCAAATGATCACCAAGGTTAGCAACTTTGTCCTTTCATCTCTCACTGCTAGATTAGATCTTGCATTGGTTTATATAGTGATTAATTGTGGGTTTTAGTAATTTGGGAGGAATTATATGTGGTAGTATTTGATTTATATGCAATTTGAGGTCAAAATAACACTTAGTTTGTATATGTAGGTGTGGTTTACTTAGTGCCTTCTAAATCTCCGTCGTAACCATCGTCGATCGCCCGCACCGTCCCGTCGCCGGCACCACCTTGTGGTGAGCCTCTTGTCCATGAAATTTTATATAAAAAATTGATGTTTGTGTGATTTGGATATATAGTTACTTGTATAATTATCTTACCCGTACGTTGTTTGTTATACATAGTGCCATGGTTTTGATATCCGTCCCCGTCGGCCCTCATGCTTGTTATGATTCGGATGTGGTATATTCTCTTTTAAAACTATTTGTTGCATTTCGTGTTTATGACAAATTATGCACATCAAGTTGACATAGATATTTTTATCTAGGAGGTATGTGAACCGGAAATTCCAGCCGACCCTATTGTCGAGAGGTTAAATTTAGTTGAAAGAGAAAACGAGTACTTGAAAGAAAAATTGAAAAGAATCGAGGGGGAGAAGATGGAATTGGAGTTGCATGTTGCCGATGTCATCGATGATCACAAGAGGAAGATGGAGAAAATGCGCTTGAAGATTAGAAAGATTAGAAAATATGCCATCGATAGTGAGGCTTGGTATCATTATGCTGTTGGATCAATTGTTACCTTAGTTGCGATCTTGATCGCATTTGTTGTTGCATTTAAATGCTTTAGCTAGAGATTTATTTGTTTGTTGCATTTAAGTGTTGTATGAACTTTATGTATGAACTTGTATTAATTTGGTCTATTCGGTGTTGTGTAATGAAGATGAGCCGGCAATGGATGTACGATGACCGATGCTCTCCCCAGTTCGTTGAGGGTGTGCATACTTTTCTGCTTGTGGCTGAGGCAAACAAGCGGGCAGATGGTTTTATGCCTTGTCCATGTGCTGGCTGTAAGAATGGTCGCAATTACTCTACGTCAAGAACCATTCACGTCCACCAGTTTGAGTCCGGTTTCATGCCCCACTATAATGTTTGGACCAAGCACGGAGAAAGAGGGGTTATGATGGAAGACAATGAAGAAGAAGAGGATGACGACAGCTATCCTGGCCATGGGTTCCCTGAATACGATGATACAACAATGGGGGAAGAAGCTGAGCCGGTAATGCGGGAAGAAGCTGAGCTGGCAATGCGGGAACAAGATGAAGAAGAGGGATCAGATGAGCCCGTTGATGATCTAGGTCGGGCCATTGCCGATGCAAAGAGAAACTGTGCAAGTGATTTGGAGAAGAAGAAGTTGCAGCGCATGTTAGAGGATCACAAAAAATTGTTGTACCCAAATTGCGTAGGTGACAAGAAAAAGTTGGGAACCCCACTGGAATTGCTGCAATGGAAGGCAGAGAATGGTGTATCTGACAAGGGATTTGGAAAGTTGCTGGTAATGATAAAGGATATGCTTCCAAAGGACAACGAATTGCCCGAGAGTATGTACGAAGCAAAGAAGGCTGTCTGCCCTCTAGGGTTAGAGGTGCAGAAGATACATGCATGCCCTAATGATTGCATCCTCTACCGCGGTGAGTATGAGGATTTGAACGCTTGCCCGGTATGTGGTGCATTGCGCTATAAGATCAG
Organism: Triticum turgidum subsp. durum; assembly: GCA_900231445.1. Lineage (NCBI taxonomy): Eukaryota > Viridiplantae > Streptophyta > Magnoliopsida > Poales > Poaceae > Triticum > Triticum turgidum. The sequence goes on from LT934112.1 coordinate 97,297,894, forward strand.
CCGCGATGACCCCGGTGATGTCGAGGGTGAGCGCCCCAGGAAGAAGATTCCTGCCAAGGTGATGTGGTATTCTCCTATAATACCACGGTTGAAACGTTTGTTCCAAAACAAAGAGCATGCCAAGGCGATGCGATGGCACAGAGAAGACCGTAAGAAAGACGGAAAGTTGAGAGTACCCGCTGACGGGTCACAGTGGAGAAAAATTGAAAGAAAGTACGGGAAGGAGTTTGCAGATGACGCAAGGAGCGTATGGTTTGGTCTAAGCGCAGATGGCATTAATCCTTTTGGGGAGCAGAGCAGCAACCATAGCACCTGGCCTGTGACTCTATGTTTGTATAACCTTCCTCCTTGGTTGTGCATGAAGCGGAAGTTCATTATGATGCCAGTGCTCATCCAAGGCCCTAAGCAACCCGGCAACGACATTGATGTGTACCTAAGGCCATTAGTTGAAGAACTCTTACAACTGTGAAATGGAACATGTGTACGTGCGTGGGATGAGCATATGGGGGAAGAATTTGACCTAAAGGCGTTGTTGTTCGTGACCATCAATGATTGGCCTGCTCTCAGTAACCTTTCAGGAAAGACAAACAAGGGATACAGCGAATGCACGCACTGTTTGGATGGTACCGACAATATATATTTGAATAGTTGTAAGAAGAATGTGTACCTGGGACATCGTCGATTTCTTCCGAGCAGGCATCCTGTAAGAAAGAAAGGCAAGCATTTCAAAGGTGAGGTGGATCATCGGACGAAGCCTCGCCACCGTACTGGTGCTGATGTACATGATATGTCAATGATTTGAAGGTGATATTTGGAAAGGGTCCTGGCGGACAACCTGTTCCGAAGGACGCTGACGGACGCGCACCCATGTGGAAGAAGAAATCTATATTTTGGGACCTGTCATATTGGAAAGACCTAGAGGTCCGCTCTGCAATCAACGTGATGCACGTGACGAAGAATCTTTGCGTGACCCTGCTTGGCTTCTTGGGCGTGTATGGGAAGACAAAATATACCACCTGAGGCACGGGAGGACCAGCAACACATGCACGGAGAATACGGCATACATCAGGGTCATCCAAGCTATGCTCTTACCAAAGAGGAGAAGGAAATCTTCTTTGAATGCCTGCTTAGTATTAAGGTACCATCTGGCTTCTCATCGAATATAAAGGGAATAATAAACATGGCAGAGAAAAAGTTCCAGAACCTAAAGTCTCATGACTGCCACGTGATTATGACGCAACTGCTTCCGGTTGCATTGAGGGGGCTTCTACCGCAAAATGTTCGATTAGCCATTGTGAAGCTATGTGCATTTCTCAATGCAATCTCTCAGAAGGTAATCGATCCAGAAATCATACCAAGGTTACAGAATGATTGGGTGCAATGTCTTGTCAGTTTCGAGTTGGTGTTCCCACCATCCTTCTTCAACATCATGACGCACGTCCTAGTTCACCTATGCGAAGAGATTAACATTTTGGGTCCTGTATTTCTACACAATATGTTCCCCTTTGAGAGGTTCATGGGAGTCTTAAAGAAATATGTTCATAACCGTGCTAGGCCAGAAGGAAGCATCTCCAAGGGCCATCAAAATGAGGAGGTCATTGAGTTTTGTATTGACTTTATTCCTGACCTTAAGCCGATTGGTGTTCCTGAATCGCGGCATAAGGGCAGACTGGATGGAAAAGGCACGCTAGGAGGGGAACAAATAATATGTATGGATGGACATTCTCTCACTGAAGCACACTACACAGTTCTATAGAATTCCGCCTTGGTGGCTCCGTATATGGATGAACACAAGAATTTTCTACGCTCCAAACACCCGGAGCGGTCTGATGACTGGATTACACGTGAACAAACCAGGAGTTTCGCCAGCTGGTTGCAGACACGTACCATGCATGACACCTCTATTGAAGATGACCTGTACTTGCTGTCCCAGTTACCATCTTCGAATATAATGACTTTCAAAGGGTACGAAATAAATGGTAATACATTTTACATGATCGCCCAAGATAAGAAGAGCACCAACCAAAACAGTGGTGTCCACTTTGATGCAGAAACCAAGACAGGAAAGGAAACATATTATGGTTATATACAAGACATATGGGAACTTGACTATCGACGTGGTTTAAAGGTCCCTTTGTTTCGGGGCAAATGGGTCAATATGACACGAGGCGGGGTAATGGAAGACCCGCAGTACGGCATGACAACAGTGGATCTCAACAATCTTGCGTATGCAGACGAACCATTCGTCCTAGCCAATGATGTGGCACAGGTTTTCTATGGGAAGGACATGTCTACCAAGCCAAGAAAAAGAAAAGATAAGGAAGCGAATGCATCGTACGATGAGCCAAAGTGGCACATAGTTCTTTCTGGGAAGAGAAACATCGTGGGAGTGGATGACAAGACAGACAAGTCAGAAGATTATGAAAAGTTTGATCAAATTGCTCCTTTCATAGTGAATATTGACCCGAGCATCCCGTTAAATGATGAAGATTTTCCATGGTTACGGCGCAAAGGGACACATGCGAAGAAAAAGTTTCACACCCAAAGATCTGGGATGTGATCGGCTTCACTATCATCACTTTCTTCTATGTTTCACACCCAGAGGGGAATCTCTGTAATATTTAGGGTAGTTATGTGTTTTGGCATTTGAAACGCGAATAAATTTTATGTGCAAACAAATTCTTTCATGCCTTTACTGATTTTTAAAGTTAAGTTATTCACAAACTAGTGATTCACACTAATTTCAAATAATTCAAAATTTAAACTATTCAAATTTGAAAACTACGGGCACTAACAGAAAGTTTGTAATTTTTTGTACCTAAAGCAAAAATATTCACAAAGAAACTCTAAATACACAAAAAAAAACAACACAAAAATAAATAAAGCAAAAAAAATAAAAAAAGCCCGCCTACTAGGCCAGAGCGGCCTGCATACGACTAGAAACCAACCCTGTTGTTGGGCCAGGATGCAGGACCGCAAAGGCCAAGTGGGCCCACAGGGCAGCAAAGAACACGTAGGCCCAGTAGGCCTGCTTTGGAGAGGATCTCGAGAGAGCGACCGCACGGGGGTTTATAAACTAGTGCAGTCGCCCCTCGGCTAGCGAGGTGGGAATAAACTTGCCGCACCGCACCTGCGCCAGCGCACCCCCTTTAGTACCGGGTCGTGGCACAAACCGGTACTAAAGGGGGGGCCTTTAGCACCGGTTTGTGCCACCACCCGGTACTAAAGGGGGTCGCTTCCCGCCGCTTGGGCTGGCCAAAACTGGCCTTTAGTACCGGTTGGTGGCACAAACCAGTACTAAAGGCCCCTCCTATATAAACAACACTTACAAAAATTTCAGTTTCTCATCTGGCTTCTTCTCCTCTACATCGTCGCCCACCGCCCCCGTACGTCTCCATCCCTCGTCGCCGCCCCTGTCGCCGCCCCGTCCCCGTCGTCGCCGCCCTGTCGTCCCCGTCTGCGTCGTCCCCGTCATCACCGTCGCCCCGTCTTGGCCCGTCCCG
>LT934112.1:97301511-97324671 GCA_900231445.1 Triticum turgidum subsp. durum
CCGCCCCGGCCCGTCCGTCCCCGTCCCCGTCATCGCCGCCCCGTCCCTGTCCCCGTCGTCGTCATCCCCGTCGTCGCCGCGCCCGTCGTCGTCCCTGTCGCCGCGCGCCCGGCCCCCGTCGCCGCCCCCCGTCGTCCCTCGCCTCGCCGGTGAGCGCACACACACACACATACATTTTTTGTTTTTTAGTTATACAAATAGTTAGAAATTTTTCTGTTTTTTAGAAATTGTTAGAAATTTTTCTTTTTTTCAGAAATAGTTAGAAATGTTAGAATTGTTAGAATAGTAAGAAATGTTAGAATTGTTAGAATAGTTAGAAATGTTAGAATTGTTAGAATTTTTTCTGTTTTTTAGTTATAGAAATAGTTATAAAAAAGTTAGAATTGTTAGAAATTTTTCTGTTTTTTAGTTATAGAAATAGTTATAAAAATGTTAGTTATATATATAGAAATGTTATAATTTTTTTTCTGTTTTTTAGTTATAGAAATATTAGAAATGTTATAGAAATGTTAGTTATATATAGCATTGTTAGAAATGTTAGTTATATAGAAATGTTAGAAATTTTAGTTATCAAAATCCAATCATTAAAAAAGTGTTACTTTTTATGGGCATATAGCTAGTATTTGTTCTCGACGATGCCCGACCTGCATCCTCACCGTCGACATGTCCGCGACGACGTCCGGCTGACCCATGTCCGGGACTGGGCTCCGCCGGGCTGGCACTGGGAGGAGCTGCCTGGAGGGGCGCGCCGCTTGATGAGGAACCCGACCTCGGGTCCCGTCGTCGACCCTGATCTCGTTTGGTGGCGTTCGCGTGGGCCAGTTTCGGCGCGGAGGGAGCCGGCCCAGCCGGAGGTGGTACGTCGCCGTGTCAGGGAGGAGGACGAGCACGTCCATCGCTACATGGTTGCGTTAGAGGGCGGCAGGTTCTCCAATACCTGGCAGTTTCTTCAGGGATCTCACTTCAGCTATGATCCTGTGAGGGTTCCTTCTCTTTGGGTGTCCACCGCCCGTGCCGCAGGAACCGCGAGTGTCCTAGATTCTTCTGTAGTATTCGATCTTTATTAGCTACCTAGCCAGTGATGTATTCGATATTATATCTATTATTCGAGACGATGTATTCGAGATTATATCTATTATTCGAGACGATGTATTCGAGATTATATCTATTATTCAAGACGATGTTTTCGAGATTATATCTATTATTCGAGACGATGTATTCGAGATTATATCTATTATTCGAGATGATGTAATTTGAATACTAAATTGTTTTATATTTCTTTTGGAATAGTTAAATAAAAGCTATGGCGGACAATACCGGCAGAGAGGGAGAACAGGCCATGTTCGATATGATACGCCATCCTCACGGGCCAGATGATGATCAGAATGAAGAAGATTATGATGGATCCGAATTTCTAAACAACACCGGAGAGGGTGATATGATATTCGATCGCGACGACCGAATTGATGAAGTCATGAACTATGATTATGATGATGACGAAGAAAATGTTGATCTTGAAATAACAAAGATCGGCGAGGTATATATATTTATATAAGCAGGCATCTGGTGATCATCACATGTTTTAAATGACTTGAAGATATATTAACGAATCGATCTTTGTTCTTTCAGCCATCCGGATCAAGCACATCTTCAGGCAAAAGGACGAAATGAGGCCCGAACAATAAGTTGAAGGAGGGCGTAAAGTACAATATCGAGGCAATCAGACCTAATGGCGAACCATTAGCGGCTAAGAAGATTGCGGACAAGTTCGTTCGTCAGTGCGGAGTTCTTGTGAAGGACCAACTCCCGATCTCCCTTCAAGAATGGAGAGAGCCAGCAAAAGAAAAAAGACAAAAAGACAAAGAGGACGTTGCTCCACGTCCAGATGTTACTTTTGTCGACAAAAGACACAAAGATCTGCTTTGGGATACTCTCATGGAACATTTCACCCTACCAGATCATTTCACAAAAGCAGATGTGCAGAAAGTCAAGGACGCTGCTCTTAGGAAGATGGCGGTTGCATTCAAGAACCACAAGAATCGTGAATGGGACAAGTACGTCAAGGGAGGAAGCAAGACTCCAGTATTCGAGGGAACACTAGAGAACCAACGTGCTCATTGGGACGATTTTGTGAAATTCAAGGATTCATAATTAGCTAAGGAACGGTCGAGAATAAACAAGAAGAATGCCGAAAAAAAGGATAAGTTCCATAAGCTGGGGCCAGGTGGCTATGCGGTGGCAATGCCTAAGTGTGATAAGTCTGAGAAAGAGATGGAGGATGCAGGTGTCACTCCGGTTACTAAGAGCTGGCCCCCCAGGTGTAGGACTTGGTTCTATGCGCATGGGGGGCAGTTGGACCCGAAGATAGGCAATGTTTCGACGAGGGCAAGTCTGAAGGGAGCCGACGATGTGATACTTGTTACAATAGAAGAGGCACGATCGGGGGTGTTCCAGCCCAACAGAGAGAACGACGAGCTTACGCGTGCCCTGGGAAATCCTGAACACCCGGGAAGAACACGAGGCAAGGGCGCTATTCCGTGGTATGAGGGGTTTTCAGACTGGAACACCGACTACAGAACCCGTGCGAGAAAGAAGATTGCGGAGGAGAAGAAGAGGAAGATGGAGGAGGAGCAGAGGAAGCGGGACTATGAAAGCCTTCAAGGCCTAGAAGCAAGTCAAGCGGAATTGGCAGTCAAATTCCAGCGGCAGCAGGAGCAGATCGACTCACTTACCCAGCAAAGGGGGTCTCAGCAGCTGTAGCAGCTAGCGAATGATCCAGCATTGGATAGCACCGCCCCATCCATGCCGAGAAGCAGCGTGGGTTCCGCCCCGGACGATGCAATGCTAGATAGATACCCCGTGAATGACATCATGGAGAACACTAACTGTGAGCTACACGTCAAAATGAAGAACATATCCATGAAGGTGGCGGACGTCGTTGCTTTTACAAATCCCCCCGAGGCAACCTTCCATTGCAACCCGATTCCAGCGGGCTATGCTCGTGTCTTGGTTGATGAGGTGGTGGACCCATATTCGGAGCTACAGCTTGACATTCCTGGAGGTGATGACGAGCACTTTCTCGGAGAGGCCAAACATCGTATCATCCTATGGAAGGATTGCATCATCTTTCGAAGGCCACCGACACCGTGTTAGCCGACTCCTCGTCGAAGTCCGCCACCGAGTCAGCAGACTCCCGCTCCTGCAAGTCCAACAAGTCCGGCAAAGTGTCAGGCCACTCCTCCTCCAAGTCCGGCAAAGTGTCAGGCCACTCCTCCTCCTCCAAGTCCGCCACAGCGTCAGACGTCCACTCCTCCTCCAAGTCCGGCACAACCTCAGGCCACTCCTCCTCCAAGTCCGGCACAGCTTCAGGCCACTTCTCCTTGTCCAACTTAGCCCCGTCAGCCGTCTCCGCCGCCTCAGCAGTCGCAGAAGAGACACCCCGCAGCTATGGTGCCTAGCGGTACGAGTTGAGGTAGTACAGGAAGTACAGGCGAAGGCAAGCGATATAAATATGGTCCAAGCCTCACGCCTCTTCCGCAGAGGCCTTATGACAAGTCCGAGAAGGAAAACGTAGCCATATCGAAGGCCGAGGTGGAAGCCCATTTTGCACCGAAACCGCCACCGCCGCCAAGGGAGAATGTGCCTGAGGAAACGATTGACCACTTCATTCATATGGCTCAACCACCAGCTCCCAAGCCTGTTGACATAGACTATGAGCGCCACATCAGGAAGTTAAATCGAGCACGTCTACGTAAGGAGGTCGGGATCGAGCAAACAACAAGCAGCTGTCAAAAAATGCGGGAAAATGCGGGAAAACCATTCCCCAACTGGGAGAACAGATGGTGCAATCGATCCCCTCGCTTGTTGTGCCAACAACACGTGACAGTACGCGTGCCCAATATTATTGTGGGCAAACAGTTTACGTTCCCGAGGTGGGCAATGTGGTAATAACCAAGGACCATATAATGCAGGCTGAAGTTATCAACATCACTGCTGGACAACTCCTCGAGATCGAGCCCATGCCTGTGCTTACAGAGGATGAAATAAAACGGAAATATGTCCGGGGCCAACCTTTGGTCGAGCCAGACAAGGTCAAGAACCTCCCAACGAGAATGTATGAATTGCATCAATGGTACATGAACATTACCAAGATTTCCAATCAATTGTCCCTCATGGTGAATGTCAAGGAGGAGCATTACTTCCATGAGAAAGCTCTGTCCGTTGAGTATTCTGAACTGTTTCAGTTATACAATCAAGACGCACTCGACAAATCTATCGTCAGTTGCTATTGTCTGTAAGTAATTTCTTTCTGTAATTTAACTCTCAAGCTAGCTGTAGTGATCCTTTTGATCAATCATTACCTGTAATTATCCTCACTATATTCTTTTCTGTGGTATTATGCAGGATGAAGATGTATGAAATGAGAAAAGGTGGACGCTTTGGCATTGGGTTCAATGACCCAAACACCGTTAATGAATACACATGGCTAATAAATCCACATCATGAAAAGGCCGTAGAGGACAACATGCTAGAGTTCTTGAAGCGCCTCAAATACAATGAAGTTATACTATTTCCTTACAACTTCCAGTGAGTCACACTTTCTTGTACTACAAATTCTCTGTTTTTGCCTACTAGCTAGCTACATGTTTTTGCTTACATATGCCCGCTTAATTAATACATGCAAACGTGTGTGCATGTAGATTCCACTGGATCTTGTGTATCATTAAAGTTGACGCCGGAACAGTTGAAATACTGGACTCACTACTCAAAGCAAATACTGACTATAACATCTTGTTTGGGATAGTCAACAGGTAATTTCAATCATTATTAACTATATATCTCGGCCTATTTAGTTCGTCATTTCATGATATGAACTATTTAATAACCCCTTTATTCATTTTCTTTGTCGGCGGGCAGGGCTTGGGCAAGGTTCATCAGCGTCACGGAAGGCGAATGGAAAAAAAAGCTTAAATGGTTTCGACCCAAGGTAAGTGATTAAGTAGTACTAGCTAGCTAGCAAGCTGCCATCTCTTTAATTATCATGCTTGATTAATTATTATCTGATCAAATTCCATTCTCGTAAAGGCCCTGAAGCAGGCGCAGGGGACTGATCTGTGTGCATTCTGCATTTGCGAGAACATTCGCATGATGGCGTCCGAAAGGAGCATATCTCAAAGACAGGAATGGGTACGCTTGTGAGAACACTATTCACAATTTTTACACCATTATCGATATCTAGTCACACAACTAATACACATGCATATTGATCTCCTTCTTAACAGTTCAAAGAGGTGCGGGAGAAGCTCCTAGAAACGGAGCGCGTAGAAGCACTTCAAGAGGAAATAGCGGGATTTTTTCTCGACCAGGTCATAAATCCAAAGGGAGAATACTATTACCCGCTACCACCCCATGAAAACCACTTCCAATTGTCATCGTGCTCCGAAGGCACCAATTAGGCTAATGCCACTAGATCCGAAGGCAACATGCATATGTAGGAGAAATTGTATATAGTTATACATGTGTGTATGTGTGAATTAATTAATATGATGGTTTGTGAGACATTGATGATATATATATGCATGATTGGTTCTACTAGAAATTCTATATATATATGCATAACCTGTACAATGTGTAGTATCGTAAAATACCAGCAAACGAAAAAGAATTAAAATGGAAACACAAAATTAAATGAAAAAGAAACCATAAAACTAAAAACCCCCCAAACCTTATAGTACCGGTTGGTCTTACCAACCGGTACTAAAGGGCTCCAGGCCCCCGGAGCTGGCTCGTGCCACATGGTTGCCCTTTAGCACCGGTTCATGCTGAACCGGTACTAAAGGGGGGGGGGCTTTAGTGCCCACACTTTAGTGCCGGTTATGGAACCGGCACTAAAGGGCCTTACGAACCGGTGCTATTGCCCGGTTCTGCACTAGTGTATATACATCCCACACAGTCGCTGCAAGGAAAATGTTTTTGTTCGTAGGTACATCAGACACAATTTTCCCCATTAAATCATTTGTGATAGCGTTCACGATGCACACAATATTAATAATTTTATCATTTACGTTATTGAATGCATCACACACTATGCGTAGAAGAAACTGTGTGGCAAAGGCTATCCGTCTCACACAGCTTTTATACGGTAAACGTTTGCGTAGGGTGGGCCTAACGCAAACAGTTTTGAAGAGAATATCGTGTGTGATTGTTCATCGATCCAACATGGTTTATTCCTAGAAACTGTGTGCGTTACCTTAGGTCATCGCCCATGGTATTTTCTTAATAACCGTTTGCAATAGCAAAAACCAATTAGCAGGCTAATTCGCCATTAGCAGGCTAATTGCCCTATTATTAATAATCCATTTATTAATCTAATTGACATTCATATTAAACACATAATATATTTCATTCCCATATTAAGGAAGCAGCATTTCATAATTGAAATACATCCACTATTAGAAAAGGGGGCATTTGTCCCGGTTCGTAAGGGCCTTTAGTCCCGGTTCATGAACCGGGACTAATGGGTCGTTACTAATACCTCCCCCTTTAGTCCCGGTTCAAACATGAACCGGGACAGATGGTCCTCCACGTGGCTGGTGCGCCGAGCCCAGGCAGGGGGGCCTTTGTTCCCGGTTGGTGGCACCAACCGGGACCAAAAGGCATCCACGCGTCAGCATTCCAGTGGTAGGGGTTTTTGTTTTTTTTTGAATGGGGGGGTGGGGGTTTTGGGGGGTTAATTTAGGTGTTTCATATATTGTGTTAGCTAGCTAATTAATAGAGAGTAGTGTCCTCTCTTATGTCCGTTCTTGGTCGACGCTACGTACTATATACATATAGCCCTCGACACGCTAGCTAGTAAGAAAATGAAGGGAACCATTGAGTACAGAAGTTCGTCATGCATACCGAGAGAAATGATCGATCGACCTCTCCTTCTCCAAGGGATTGGTCAGACAACAAGTTTTCGTATCATGTATCTGACGCTACTGGCTACATACATGTACAATATGTCACTACTAGGGAAAAGGCTAGCAGCAGTGCGGGTTTTTAGGATAGCACCAGCGCGGGTGGCCGCGCTACTAATAAGGCGCTACAGCTAACTCATAGTAGTAGCGCGGCCCTAACCCGCGCTACTACTGTTGACGATATCAGCAGTGCTTTTTGTGAGCGCGCTACTATTAACTAGCTGTAGCGATTTTGCCATCCCTCGCTACTGCTATATCTTTCATCATTTTCCCATTACCCCTTTCCCTTTTAGTTCTCCTTTAAAATACTAGATACTAGGTACTGCTAGTAGATATCAAATTCATAAACCATTACTAGGTACGGTAGTACTCCCTTCGTTCCAAATTACTCGTCGTGGTTTTAGTTCAAACCACGACGAGTAATTTGGAACGAAGGGAGTACTGGATAACAATTTCATGCATAGCCAACATATATGCATCCTCAAGCAGTACAAGGTCATATCAACGACCATCATCATATGTAGTTCTAGATGATATCGACGAGGATCATCATATGTAGTTCTAGATGATATAGCCACACACACACACATGTAGTTCTAGATGATATAGCCACACACACATATGTAGTTCTAGATGATATAGCCACACACACATATGTAGTTCTAGATGATATCAAAGACAATCATCATCCTCAAGCCTGGACGGTTGGTGTTCCTGATAGTAATTAGGATGGCATGTCCAACACGAAGATTCTTGCCATCGAGGAATTTCTTCCACCCAACCGAGTTTAAGTGTGTGCGACCGTCCGTGTCCACGCGGTAAGTACAGGTTGTGACGGAGCCCCTTTCAGTAAGGCGTAGTCCAACTGAGCCTTCTTCATCAGGCTCGATACCATAACTCACAGGCATGCTCTTTGCCAATTTTTGAATAAGAAAAACACATCAATTAATAAGCATGTGATCGAACTCTACACTAAAACATATCATCGACTAGATTCCACACAACATACCACATCACTGGACAGTACACTAAGTAATTCACACTATTAATTTGCATTTGTAAGTATAACATACAATATCATGTCGATTAACCATGGTATTTGTCAAGCGGGTCACGAATGGCACCCCGACAAAGTCAGCACGTGGCGGAATTATGTCCCACAGGTTGGACACCTCCTCCTCACTCAGCCTTGTTCTTTGAGCTATGATGGCTTCATGAAGTGGGTCCTCATCGTCTTCATCGAGTGGGTCCTCATTATCTTCATCATCTTCATCATCTTCGTCATCTTCATCATCTTCCACCAGGTTGAGATAAATGACAGCTAGCTTGGGTCTTTCTGCTTGGAAGTTGAAGCTGATCAACTCACCACCAGTAAGATGCATGCGAGCGACGAAACGGGCCCATCCATCTCCTCCAATCTGCGACATATTGCGTCCTTTCTCGACCTCCATAGTGTACGCCCCCCCAGGAGCCTCAAATGTCATAGTGTCTCCTGTCAGCTTGTTGAATTTCAACCTCACATTGCATGGGACGATCTGTGTAAAATAAGCAAAATGACACAATGCAGTAATGCCAACACTAAAAATAAAATAGTTATTACATTTCATCTAATTTCTTACCACTGCATGACAAAAACTTGGCTGGAAGTAGATGCCGAACAGCTTGCCAGTTGCAAGGTTGCTGGCGCATCTTGACTTGCACAGTCGACATAGTGGTGGTGGTGGTGGCACCATTCTTCCTAAAGCAATATTAGCAAAGGATTAACGATCAACTAAATCAAAATGTTCTAAGTGAACTCAATCAACTAGCCTACTAAATCAACTAAATCATATCAACTTAATCAAAATGTTCTAAGTGAACTAAATCAACTAGCCTACTAAATCAACTAAATCATATCAACTAAATCAAAATGTTGCATATGAACTAGCCTACTAAATCAACTAAATCAAAATGTTCTAAGTCAAATAAATTAACTAAATGAATTAGCCTACTAAATCAACTAAATCAAAATGTTCTAAGTCAACTAAATCAACTAGCCTACTAAATCAACTAAATTATATCAACTAAATTAAAATGTTGCATATGAGCAGGAGGGAGAAGGAGGGGCGACTCGAGGAGGGAGAAGAGAGTAGGATGGAGGAGGAAGGCGAAGCGAGGAGGGGCCGGCCGGCGCGGCCAGTTGAGGGAGGACGGAGGAGGAAGGCGGAGCAACAAGGGGCCGGCCGGCGCGGCCAGTTGAGGGAGGATGGAGGAGGAAGGCGGAGCGAGGAGGGGCCGGCCGGCGCGGCCAATTGAGGGAGGATGGAGGAGGAAGGCGGAGCAAGGAGGGGCCGGCCAGCGGCGAGTGGAGAGGGAGGATGGAGGAGGAGGCTGGTACCGAGTCCAGCAAGGAGGAGGAGGTGACGGCGCGTGGCGCAGACGGAGGAGGGGCGACGGGGGCGCGCGGCGCAGACAGGTCGGAGAGGATTGAGTGGCTACGTGTGTGAGTGGATCGGAATGGAGGAGATGGGGGAGATGAATGGCTTAGCAGTAGCGCTCTTTAGGAAAAGACGCTACTTCTAAGCTATCTAGTAGCAGCGCCTTTCACAATAAAGTGCTACTGCTACGTGTCAGCATGTAAAAATAGACTTTGTTCAATATATCAAAAATACATTGATCATCAACGATCTTTTTGTGTATAATCTGATTTGTCAATATGAGTCCTCACCGGTTTAGGAACAGGTGAAGACTCATATTGTAGCTACAAATTCTACACATAGAGTTCAATGAAGATCAAGTGCTTGTCAAAGTTTGAGAAGTAACATATTTAAGGTGGTAGAAACTCTCTTCACGGAGCGAGGTGGGACTAATTTTTTGTAGGAAACTTAGCAGTAGCGCTTATCTGAGAAATGCGCTGCTACTATGCTACGTAGTAGTAGCGCGCGTCGCTATAATGCGTTACTGCTATAACTAGCCTCGCGGCGGCCTCGTAGGAATTATAGCAGCAGCGCGTCTTTGGGAGGATGCGCTACTGCTATATTTGTCTCAGCAGCGAGTTTTGTCTGTGCGCGCTACTTCTAGTTAGCAGCAGTGGGTTATTTTGAAGCGCGCTGCTGATAAGATTCTGTGTACAGGCTTTTCCGTAGTAGTGTGTAATTTCTCTCAGTTACTGTTCCCTGGCAATTGAAATCATCTTCCACATGGTATTCTCCGGCTTTATTAATGACGTGGTCAAGAAAGAATCCCGCCAATTCCTCTTGAATTGCTTTCAAGCGATCTGGTTCTAGGAGTTCATTCCGCATCTGCCACGTCTAATTTGAAGAAGGGGGTTAATTAATACATATATATGAATGAAACTCAATAGAAATGATGGTGTAATAAAATGAAATTGTGAATATTATTGCTTACGCACTTCATATTGTCTTTGAGAGTAGCCCCGCTTGTTTTTCAAAGTCGCGGTGTGGATGAACTCGCACACATAGTATCCACAGAAATCATTCCCTTGTTCCTGCCACAAGCACTTTACGACAAATAGAGGTCAATCAAACTGATAATGAAGCATTATAAATGGCATTGATGAAAGTATAGCTATAGAATCAACGGGAGATGTGCGCAACTAGCTAGCCAGTAGTACTTACTTTCGGATATGTATATCGCAGCTCCTTCGGCAGTCCCGGAGCTTCTGCGGTGAACTGTTTCCAAACCCTGCAAGACAAAGAAAATAATTATTATTACTTGAGATATCAAGAAATGAACAAAAAGTAGCGGATATGGTGCGATAATGATCGATTGAACTTACTTGCTGAGCATTTCAGTCATGTTCGCATAGGTTTTGGGATCTTTCCATCTCGAGTCTAAGACAGTTACTAGTCCACTCTCAAGCTTAATCTCTAGAAGAATATAGTGCTACCTGCGCACGCATGCATAACTCATCAATTACATTACTATAACCTCACTCGAGTAATAAGGGAAACCGAATATGCACACGACAGTAACACTCACTTTCCGTTGTAACGAAAGAGTATGATATCTTTGTTTTGATTTTTGATCAACGATTGTAGCAAGTTGTCCTCGGCCTCTTTGACATCCTTTTCAACCAAAAATTCATCTATGATATTTGTGTTAATGAACCCAATATCATAAATTTCTTGTTTTTTGCACTCGACGATCTTCAATATGCATAATATATTGAGGATAATTAATTATAAATACATGCAATGAAAGAGCCAAGCTATATATATAGACTTAATGACAGAAATAGTACTTACAGGCAGTAGCAAAAGACCGTTAATTTATCGAGGGCCTTTTGATTGAAGAACTCGAAGAACTCCTCAAATGGAACAAGCAATAGATCATTTCCAACGAGGTCGTGCTCCTCTTTAATTCTCAGATAGAAAGTATTCGTCCCCCCAGACTCTCTGCAGGTTTTCATGTACCAAGTATGGAATCTTCGCATCATCGTTGCTAGAGATTTTTCATCTTTGACAAGAGGCTTCCCGTACTCGTATCTATGTTCTTCCACCTCCATGAAATCAGGAAGTGGATCGTCAGGCAGGTAATCTTGTTGATTGCCATAACCGGCCACCATCCCCGGAACATTAGCGAAGGTGTTGCCGCTAGACACATTGAGCGGGGGGCACGATTGGTTTGCTTGTTCGCCGAGCTGATCAATTTTTTTCGCAGCTGCTCGTTCTCTTCCGCTTTAATGTCCGACAGTACTTCTCGACCACTCCGCTTGGAGATATGTCTGTTCAGTAATGCGCTCATAGTTGGTTCTCGGCGGAGACTTTGTCGGTTTCCTCAGGGCATCAAGAGTGCGCTTTGCTTTCACCGGATCTACCTTCTCCTCCGGAGGTGGATGTCTCTTTGCTTTCACCCCTTCAAAGAACTCCTTCACGTGGGTCCGCACGATTGTATTGTTTTCCTCCTTGGTCCTCTCATACGGTAACTTCTCTAGAGGCTTGAGAGGTGGACCGTATCTGTATTGCCTCCCGCCTTTGGTTGTGCTGCTAGACGCCGGAGCAGACGGAGCGGCTGCGGCGTCTGTCTTCTTTCGTGCTTGCTTAGAGGCGGAGGAGAAGGACTACGACGCGCCGGAGCAGCCGGGGCGGCGGCGGGTCTCTTCCGCCCTTGCTGGTGAGGCGGAGAAGGAGGAGGCTACTGGCTGCTCGGGAGCGCCGGCGCAGGCGGAGAAGGAGGCGGAGTGCCACCACGCGCCGGAGAAGGAGGCGGAGTGCCGCCACGCGTGCCCTGATTGTCACTCGCCGGAGGAGGAGGCGGTGGAGGAGGTGCAGTGCCCTGACTCGCCGGAAGAGGAGGAGGAGGCGGCGGAGGCGTCCAGTTCGGAAGGTTGATGAGCTCCTTCCGCCATAGGCATGGAGTCTTTAGAGCAGAACCCAGCCTAGTCTCCCCTTCACCGGTAGGGTGGTCAAGCAGGAGGTCCTCAAATCCCTCCGTTATTTCATCCACCATCACCTTAGCATATCCTTCTGGAATCGGCTGGCAGTGATAAGTTGTGCCGGGTCCACTAGGATAAACAAAGCCAACAGCCGCCTTGACCTTCAAATTCATCCATCGCGCCATAATGTGGCAATTTTGAGACTCCGTGATAACATCCACGGGATAGCTGGCAGGAGCCATCAAGACATGCTCCGGCTGAAGCAGCTCGGTGGAAGCCACGCTGGTTCTCCGCTGAGATGGCGGGGTAGCTTCGGGGGAAGCTTCGGCAGGTTGTTTATTGCGATCTGCTGCTTCTCGTTCCTCTAGCCCCATTACCCTTTCGTGCAGCGCCTCCAGTTGGCCCTGCTCCTGTTTCTTCCTCGTCTCATGGTTTTTGTAACCCCCTGCGTCCAAAAAACCAACCTTCCACAGAATGGAGCCTGGCGTGCCTCGTGTCCGTCCAGGGTGCTCAGGATTCCCGAGGGCCATTGTGAGCTCGTCCTTCTCCCTGTCTGGAACGAACATCCCTCGCTGCGCTGCATCGATATAGTGCCGAAGGTTCTAGACTGGTATTTGCAGTTGCTCGTCCGTCCAATGGCACTTCCCTGATACAGGGTCCAAGGTTATGCCAGCCCCAAAGAACCAAGTCCGACAACGGTCTGGCTAGTACATTGTCTCTGGTTCGATCCCTTTTTCAAGCAGATCATGCTCAGCCTTGGACCACTTAGGCCGGGCTTTGAGGTAGCCACCTGACCCCGTGCGATGGTGAAGCATCTTCTTCGCAGCATTTTGCTTGTTTGTCACCGACATCTTCTTACTCTTTTCCAATGTCTTGTGGGCCACAAATGCGGGCCAGTGATCTTTGATCTTCTCATATTTGCCGATGAATTCTGGTGTCTTTTTTTTGTCGACAAACTTGTTCAGCTCTTTCCTCCACCTCCTAAATAGGGTTGCCATCTTCTTAAGAGCATAAGACTTGATTAATTGCTCTTTAACTAGCTTCTCCGGATCCTCCTCTGGCGGTAGGGTGAAATTTGCCTTCAGCTGAGTCCAAAGATCTTCTTTCTGCATATTATTGACATAAGACACCTCAGGGTCTTCCTCCTTAGGCTTATACCATTGTTGGATGCTAATCGGGATCTTGTCCATAACAAGAACCCCGCACTGAGCAGAAAATGCACGCTTTGTCCGGATGGGTTCAATCGGTTCGCCGTCGGGCGCGATTTCTATGATCTCAAACTTTTCATCCGAGCTCAACTTTTTCTTCGGGCCTCGTCTCCTTACCGAAGTTGTGCTCGATCCGGAGGGCTAGAAATTATAAGGAAGAAAGACGAGAGTAATTAATATGTGTACATATACCAAAGCAATGGATGCATCAATTAACTAGTCAGCACTGGCTTAACTAATATATATATACCTGGCCGGACTCGGTTCGGTCACCGGAGCAGTCAGCATGGTCTCCTTCTTGTACCTCCATTGTGTCATCGGAGCCATCATGAACATAGTCCTCTTCTTGTACCAGCATTAATGGGCTGAAGCCATCATGAATATAGCCCTCTTCTTCACCCAGTCCTTCCTGACCATCGGTGTCGTTGAGAAATGACGGAACTTCGTCACTTCCTTGTGCGATTATGTCCCCCAACATCGCTTCTGTTTCTTCATCTCGGGAGTGCTCTATAGTTTCTGCAAATATTTACAACATGTCAATTATTATTCAAACATGGTACAGATGGATATATATATATATATATATTAGTGGCAAACGTAGAACTAGCTAGCTAATCACAATAAGGAATCATGTTAGTGGCCTCGACGCTGCTTCTCTAGGGTTTGGGGTCGCCTCGACACAACGCTTCAAGGGTTTGGGGTGGCCTCGACGACAACGCTCTTGTAACTTGGTAAATTTGGGTGGCCTCGCGAGAGATAATTTGTCGGGTAGGGGCGCGGCGGGAGGGGGTAGGAGACCAACATCGTTTTCTCTCTAGGGTTTGGGTGTTCTCGAGAGTTTTAGTCGAGCGAGAGGGCCGAGGGGGTGCTGCTGTTGTATAAGTTATCACGGTCGAGAGGGGGTATATATATCGACCGCCCCTCATGTCGAAGATATCTCGAGGGGGTTATATCGACAACGACGCGACATACATATACATGGGAAAATAATGTTATCGGGGAGGGGGTATCAGTACCCCCCCCCCCCTTGTGTTGAAGTATCTTCTTTCTCCTCTATTCCTTTCTTCTTCTTCTCCTCTTCTTTTTCTTCTTCTCCCTCGAGAAAGGAAAATAAGGAAAAGAAAGAAAAGAGGAAGAAGGAAGAAGGAAGAAGAAAAAGAAAAAAAAGAAGAAAAAAAAGAGGAGAACAAGAAAGGAATAGAGGAGAAGAAGAAAAATCGAAAATTTCTATTTTTCCTTCTTCTCCTCTATTCCTTTCTCCTTCTCCTCTTCTTTTTCTTCTTTTTTCCTCTGCTTATTTATTTCTCCTCTTCTTCCTCTCCTCTTATTCTCCTTTCTTCCTCTTCTTATTTTCCTTTTTCCTCTCATTCTTTTAGTATTGCTTGTTTTAAACAAATGTTCAAGTAGAAAATTTTGAAAAAAAGGTTTTGCCTAATGCATTGTCCATATGAATATACAAACATTTGCATATTCTACAATAATTAAATCACCAAAAAAATCTATGAACAGAAAAAAATCCTAACTTTTCTAAAAATCTATCTTTTGCATATATGAAAACATTAATACACATATGAACAAAAAATACATATATGAACAAAAACATGCTCTGAACAATTTTTTTATACATTTTGAACATCTATATACACATATCCACATGCATACACATATAAATTATATATATATATATGAACAAAAAACTAAACTAATAAAAATGAAAAATACAAAGCCGCATAGCCACATACATACACATATACATTATATATATATATATATATATATATATATATATATATATATATATATATATATATTTGGGCTATTCTGTTATGCGTAACAGAATATTATTCTTTTACTATTGTTGAACTGATGAATTTGAACGGTTGTACTGATGCTGTCATTTTGTTGAACTGATTTTTTTATTAAAAGAGTAAATAAGAGCCCCTCCCGCTCTCTTGCAGTTCCGCCGGCCACTCGAGCCGTCGACCGAGCTGCTCACGGCCAATCCCTCCACCAGCCCGCCTCCCTCCTTGCAACCCAGGCCCCACCCTAGGCGTGGTGATGGGCGCCGGGGTGCGGGGGCGGCCGCCGGCGGCTACATCGTCCACCAGGACGACGACGCGCCCAAGATCCCCGGCTGGCGCTGGCAGACCCAAAGAACGCCACCCTCCACCTCCTCCACACCTCTCTCGAGCGAGTGGGGCGGCCGGCCCGGTTCCCGATTCCGAGCCCGTGGCCGGCGGATCTCCGTTTTGGTCGGGCGCATGACCTCGGAGCCTGAGGAGCAGCATCCAGAGCCTCGCGCTTGGCGCGCTCGACAACAGCTTCCTCGTCGGCGGCGCCGGGATTCAGGTCATCAAGAACTTCCGCCACGGCGTGCGCGACAAGGGTGTGTTAGTCAGGATCTGGGCGGCCGCGGTGGCAGTACCGCCAGCACCTACTCGATGCCCAAGAAGGCCCTGCTCATGCGTGGCGAGACCAAGATGCTGCTGATGAGCTCTGGGGATACCAGCGCGCCCCATTCCAACGGCGTCCACCATGTCGACATTGAGACCGGGAATGTTGTCACCGAGTGGCGGTTTGAGAAGGATGGCACTGACATCACGATGCGAGACATTGCCAACGATAGCAAGAGCGCGCAGCTCGAACCCTCTGGTTCAACCTTCTTGGGGCTGGACGACAACCGGCTGTGCAGGTGGGATATGCGTGACGCAAGGGGCAGGGTGCAGACTAGAAAGATTCAGTGGTATTGCACGTACTGTTCCCGAAGGAAGGCAATGGGCAAGGTGCGCCTTTTGTTCCTGAAAATAAGAACATTGCAATTTTATTTCAGGAAGCTGAGTCACAGGCATTAATCTTGTATGGGCTACACTTGTACAGTTTAAAAGATTCAGACGTTTCCGAACAAGTTTCTGAAGCTTCTTTTCATGGTTCCTACAAACACTTCCATAGTCCCCTTCATTTCAGTCTATGAAGCAACTTTAGCATCTTGTTAGTGTAAAATACAGGAAGAATGGGTGCTATTTATTCCGATACAGGAAGAACTGGATAGTGCCTTTTGCTCAGATACTACAAATGAGTAGTAGTATTTCCTGTTCAGATACCAAAAAGAAAATGAAAAAACTGTAGTATTGAACCTTCTGTTCCTGAAGAAAGGCAACGGACTGGGTGTATTTCTGTTCCTAAAAGTTAGAACATTGCAATTTATTTCAGGAAGCTAAATCATAGGAATTAATTTTGTATGGACTCCATTTGTAGTTTAAAAGATTCAGACGTTCCAGAACAAGTTTCTGAAGCCTCTTTTCACGGCATGTATGAACACTTCCATAGTCCCCTTCATTTCAGTCTAGGAAGCAACCTGGTGAGCAAAATAAGGCTAGAAGTTAATAGAAGGTATGTGCGTAAACTTGCTGAGATGAGGTAATTATCTCACGCTGACTATTAGTATTTGGCTTATTTAGCCTACAATTAACTTGTGACTTGAACGCCACTAGATATAAGACTTTGGCCAATGGAAGTATAAAATTTCTTCATACTTTCTTTGGTTCCATGTCCTCCATCAGAAAAAATAGAATACTCGTACTGATCTGTGTGTGTGCTTGTACTGAGGAAGTATTTTTCACGGAGCAATTTTGAATGGTTCCGAAAAAAGTACTTGAACCGATGTCCGTATGGGTTTGTACTTTGTACTGAGCATGTGTTCGCAGACAAGACTTTACTCTCTTTTTCTGGTACGGCTTTTCCTCGTAACTTTTCAATGGTTTACGGTATCATAGTCCCCTGAACTTGCATGGTTTATATCATTGAACTGAATGATAATTTTTCAAAAAGATAATGTTTTGTGTGTTTCTTTTCTTGAACTCAATTTATTTTGCAATGATGTTTTGGACTTCTTGCGTTTTTGCGACTGG
The DNA here is from genome assembly GCA_900231445.1 of Triticum turgidum subsp. durum. Classification (NCBI taxonomy): domain Eukaryota; kingdom Viridiplantae; phylum Streptophyta; class Magnoliopsida; order Poales; family Poaceae; genus Triticum; species Triticum turgidum. Next base: position 97,318,964 of record LT934112.1, read on the forward strand.
AACTTTACCATTTGAGTTTTCGTGGGCTTTTCTTTTGTTTGAGCCTTTTCCCAAACTTATCTGAGACGTCATGTTTGAACATACAACTTTTGTAGGTGTGAACTTGTTGTTTTCTCCATTTATTAAGTTGCTTTTTTCCTCCAAACTTTTACTGCTACAATTTTATTTTATTTTTGAAATTTATTGTCCTTTGAGTCAGAACTAATGCAATTTTTAATTTAACTCATGGTACTAGAGAGTTTGTACTTCTCAAAAAATAATTACTCGATGATCTTCTATCTTTAGTTTTATATTTTCTTTCTCATCCTTATCCTTACTGACGATGTCATCGCCATATTGCCTTTATGGTTTATATAGTTGAACGGACTTACATTTTTACCATTCCCTTCTTTTAAAAACTTAAGTTTTTTTCTCCAAACTTCCTACCTGACGATAACCAGAACTTATTTATTTTTTACATTTGTACTTCCAAGTATCTTTAATGATATTTTCACTATTTGACATTGTTCTACCTCATCAAACAGGCGCACAACACATTTGAAGAAATAAAATACGAATCTTTGAAGCACTAGAGGGATAACCATTTGCACACGACTTTATGTGTGCCTTCATCATAGAAAATAGACTGAATATACAGAAATCCTCATCTTCCATATATATAATGTTCTTTTCAAATTTTGTATGATTTAAAAGTAATTTGAAAAACGATAGAATTCTGTGCGAAAAGTATTTTTGCAAGTTCTTGCAAACTGTTTGTCGGATTGGCGCAAATGGTACGACGTTGGAAAGCTATGGAAATCGCGCAACTTTTGCGTATATAAAGTTTTTTCTAATTCCTTACAGTTTAAATTCATATTCGAATATGATGAAAATTGGTTTCAAACATGATTTTTTTTAATAGTTTGTCGAAATGGGGCAAATAGTGTACCGTTGGAAAGCTATCAAAAATACAAACTTAGTCATATTGAACGTTATCTCAAATTTGTGACCATTTAAGATTAATTTTGAATACGGCAAGGCCCATCGTGCTATTTTTTCGTCTGAAAAACAAAGTAGTCGTACTGATCTATGTATGCATTTGTACTGAGGTATTTTTCAATGTAATTTTGAATAGTTCCGAGAAAAGAGTACTTGCACTGATGTTCATATGCGTTTGTACTAAGCATGTTTTCACATACTACACTTTACTTTGTTTTTTGGGTATCATAGTCCCCGAACTTGCATGGTTTATATCGTTGAACTGAATGATATTTTTTCAAAAGAAAAAAATCCGTGTTTTTTTTAACTGAGTTTTCTTGCAACAATATTTTGGACTTCTCTCGTTTTGCAACTTGAACTTTTACCATTTGAATTTTCATTGGGTTTCATTTTGTTTGAGCTTTTTTTCAAACTTATCTGGGACGTCGTGTTGAACTTCTAACTTTTTTAATTATGCACTTGCTGTGTTTTTATAATGCCAATATGCAGGAGAGTAGGGCGAGGGCAACTATAGAAGGAAGCAGCTGCGTGTGGTGATCGTGGAAGCACTGCAGTGCTGAGCCAAAACGGTGGTCGATGGCAAGGCGGCACGGCACGATGTGTGGCGGAGAGGCATGGGGACGGGTGGGCCGCGCACTGACATTTCTCATGAGATGCACCTGTTGTACTGATCTCCTTTTTTTTAGTTGTTTGGACTGATCTCCTTGTCCCATCTGAATGGATCAGTTGCAGAACTTGGACGTCAATGTCACAGAATACCAAAAGCTAACGGTCTTTTATTTTTCAAACTGATCATTTGTTTTTAATTCGTACTGATCATTATTTTTATTCAAACCATTTTTTTATTCTTGCACGCACATCAAGCTGTCATGTATGCCTTATTTAAAGAAGTAGCAATCATCTCATCATATAGAGAATTTTTTCACACATATAATACATGTACATGAATAACTTATACACCACACCGACTGCACATTTTCTTGCTATTAGAAGCCTCTTCAGATTTAAAGGTTTGTACCGGGCATAATAAATTAACCAAAAACAGAATTACGAAGGTCAAAGTTCTTGAATTACAGAACAAAAAACATAATCAGCCACCTCGCTAGAACAGAGCATCTCGGACGCCTCTACTCCTGTTGCTTTTCCTTGTGCAGGAGGCTATTGACGGAGCATGCAGTGATGCAGGTGGCCAACACAGGCAGTGATGCAGGTCTCCCAACTGATGCTCGCGACGAACTCGGCCACCCTGAAGCCACGGGGTTGGACTGAGCATGGCGCTGAAGTTGAGTAGAACATTTAGGAATTAGAATAATTAGGAAACAACAAACAGGTGAAGAAACCGTGAAGTGAAATGAGTTATAGAAGACAGTATGCATTTTTCTCACTAAAACAAACTTCTGTACTTGCATACTACTCTTTTTTAACTTGGACGGCACCTAGTGCTCAACTTGGACGATGACCAGTGCTCAACTCGAACGGATGAGGTTGTGGTTGCTTTTTAACCATGAATGCTTCTCAAGACACTGGAAGTTGCTTCAAAACTGCTTTATACTTTTTAACAAGAGGGTTCTCTCAAGCTGGGCCAAGAAGCAATGCATACATCTTATTTTTATTCTGCAAGAACGAAACAGTCCAACAATTAACAACTAGTTTCAGTACATGCAGAACAATTTCAGTTTTGAGAACAAACTTACATTGATGTGTTAAACTCTAAAATCTGTATAGAGGACAGGATGGGTCTGGGTACTTAGAAAATCTTGGCACGCTTTTACCACGAGGCACCTTCTCCCTGATGTTGAGTAGAAGAATGTAGATAAAGAAACAATTCAATTTTTTTCTAAAATAAGAATTGAACTGAACAAAAATTAGATATTGAACTAAACTAAAATAAGAAACTAGACTAAATTAAAATAAGAAATGAGATTTAACTACAATTTGAAATTTAACTGAAATAAAATAAGAGCTTTTCTTGCATATGCTGACTTAAACTTTTCTCCTAGTGAATTTTTTGTTGATATTTTGTGTTCTTTATTTTCTACGTTCTTGCCTCTGAACTTTCTCATAGTGCAAAATTTGTATGCCATGATTAAAACAGAGAGGTATTCGTGTACTTTGTAGCATTAGAGATCTGAACTTATGTGCTTATCACATTTGAGCTTCAATAACCTTTTTCGTAGATCCAAAACAAAAAACAGAAAATACAACCACATGCACCAACACATTTGGAGGGAGAAACTATAGACGTACATCATGGGGTAGCAAATAATATGAACTCCAGGCACAACATTTTTTAACTTCTTTTTGCATCTCGCAAACTGAAAATAAGAAGAAAGCAAATTAGAACACAAAGTAAGAAGAAAGCAGAGCACCAGTGCTTGTGCGGCATGGATCCGTCAACCCTGTTGCATCCTAGTTCCAGCCAGCATGAGCTAGCACCTCCTAGATCGAGCTGCAGTAGTGCAACACAATGCATCAGAGAGATAAAAAGGTGAGTAGCAGCATGTACAGGAAGGGGAGAAAGCAACTATAGCACACGAGCATCCACGGGCAGAAAGAGATGCAGCAACGGCTGGACATGCGCATTGTCAATGGATGGATGGTAGCCTGCTTTGTCGGGCAAAGACGCTGGCCCTCACCGTGAGGCACGGGCGACGGGGTGTAGAAGTGCTCGGGGGTCCCGGGGCAACGCGACGCGGGTTGGCGGGCAAGGCGTCGGGGTGGCGACCGCGATGACTGTACTAGCAGACTGAATAAAAAGTTCAGAACTGGGAGCAAAGACCATTGGAAACATGTTTACAATTTTACATTATATGATAAAAAACAAACTTAAAATACCATGCTAAAAATTCAAAATCTTCAGAGTTGGGTGCCTATAACTGAACTGACAACCCTTTTTTCTTGGAACGGAGTACCACAATACTAACTCGTGGCCTGACTGTAATCAAATACTAGAACCCATGGACTACGCATAACCACAAGCACTTGTTTGTGCTATATGAAGAAGATGAAACACAAAGGAAATCAGACTCATCACAGGGAAGTAGATGAACCGAAAAGCATACAAAATATGAACTTGTGCATCTTGTTTTTTGCTGCAACCTACAAAACAGGAACAAATATGAGAGAGGAGGTTTTGTCAAGCAGAACTTACCGGGGTCTAGCGTTCAAACTTTTAAATGTTTGTGCTACCGAAAAGAGAGATTTGGAGCATGACTGGACCAGATCAGCGGCTTCCTCTCATACGCCACAAGGGAAACACATACACAAACACGAACTGACCAGAATACACAACACGCCAGGCTAGATATATAAACTAATTACTTGTCTTCTTACAATGAACTGATAAGAATACACAACACGGCCGGCTAGCCACGAACTTCTTGAAGAACTCCCCTAATGTAAGTTTTTGGTTTTTTATGGTCTTTCAGTGTTCACGTTCTTTTCTGAACTCCCTGTCTTATTGACTATGAACTTATTAACCATAGAGGTAGCTTCAGAAAGTTAATTTTGTGGTGCACAAGACCAACTCCAATGGCGACTGAATGCAAAATAAATTGGTTCTTTCTTGCACCCATCTCCTAGCAAAGGAACATCACGCTCTTATGGTAGTAATACATGAACTCCTCGAGGACACAAATTCTTAGATTAGCACCTAAAGTACAGATCACACACGAAAATTGCTCTAAATGGAGAAATGATCACACAAGAAAAATGGTAATTGCAAGGAAACCTTTATCTGAAAAAAGCTTTCTGGATACCTTATTGAACTAGCTGTTTTGAACTTGCAAACGTTCATTTTTGCACTTATCCAAAATGTTTGAAAGGATCAGGTTGTTTGACATTATTTTGAACACACCTTTTCATCTCCACTGTATGGTATTCATGTGTGCTATCCTCTCAGGTATTTACACAAACAGGTGGTGTGCTATGAAGATCAATGGTACTGTGAGCGAGTGAAATCAGAACTGAAACTCGTTACAAATTCTGCACGCACAAAAAGGAGCAGCAGATAACCATTAGTCCATTACTCACAACAAACAAAACTCGCCCCATACATAGCAATTTCATAAATCTGCACGCACCTTGGGGATTCCACTGGACCTAGTCATTGAATCAACTATGACAGATTGCTCTGAACCTTGTGAATTGTGCTCTCTGTTCTTGGCATGAGTGGTCGGAGTAGTAGCAGAATTCGGTGTCAGCTGACGGATGCAAGTTTTGCAGTTCAAAGATCCACTATGTGCCACTACAATACGCGCGACGACCATACCAACAACACGTCCGAGTACACCACACTAACGACCCCTGCCCGAGGTGCTTCCCCATGGACAAGGAGCTGACAAAGAGAATTGCAACCGTGGCAAAGTTCAATCCAGCTTGAGAGAACAGGTCAGCTGCAATACATAGAGCAGATCGCCAAGCCGGCCGTCAGCGCTTGCCCATGTCACCCAGCAGCCCATTTCTTGCAAGCATCTGCCCCGTATCGCTTCGCCGGAGTGGGAAGATGCATAAGTCCAGCCGTACAGAGAGGGAGAGCTCCAGTAACGTCCCATGGAGGGACCTGAGAGGAGGGTGACAGGGTGTATGGAGTCGGCGCGGGGGAGTTCCATGGTAGGAATCAGGAGGAAGGGGGCTGGGCACAAGGAGGAAGGCGACCGGAGCAGGGGAGGAAGGAGACCGGAGCTGAGAAGGGAGGCCACCAACGCGGGGGAGCGACGCGGTCAGCGTGG
>LT934112.1:97325395-97352447 GCA_900231445.1 Triticum turgidum subsp. durum
AAAAAAAATTAAACTAATAAAAATGAAAAAAACAGAGCCGGGGCGGCGCGGCGGCTCACAGCGGGGGCGGCTAGCGATGACGATGGCGACGGTGGGGGCGGCGAGGGCGCCGGCGTGCGGGAGCGGGACGAGGCAGGGGCTCGGGGCGGCACGCGGTGATGGGGACGGCGGTCTCAGGCGGCACACGGCGACAGGGACGAGGAGGGTGGGCTCGGGGAGGCACGCGGCGACGGGGACGAGGACGGCGCGGGCTCGGGGAGGCCGGCGACGAGGACAACGCGGGCTTGGGGAGGCCGGCGACAAGGACGGCGCGGGCTCGGGGAGGCCGACGACGAGGATGGCACGGGCTCAGGGAGGCGACGGCCTTGGCGGCGGTGGCGGCGATGGCGAGGTGGAGCAGCCTGGCGGTGTCGAGGAGGTCGGCGTCGTCGGGGGCAACTGGCGATGAAATTCTGAATTTTTGCAAAGTGTTTGCTTATATAGCAAAGCCATTGGTCCCGATTCGTGAAACCAACCGGGACTTATGCACCCTTTAGTCCCGGTTGGTGCCACCAACCGGGACCAAAGGCCTCTTTTTCGGCAGCCCAAAGGGCGGGAAGTGGCGGCCTTTGGTACCGGTTGGTGCCCCCAACCGGGACCAATGGCCCCCCCTTTAGTCCCGGTTGGTGCCACCAACCGGGACCAAAGACCCCTGTGCTGCCCGCGTCGGGGCCAAAGTTTAGTCCCACCTCTAGTTGAGAGGGGCGCACAGTGGTTTATAAGCCCCACTGCCGCACCCCTCTCGAGCTCCTCTCCACCGCAGGCTTTCGGGCCTACTTGCTATTGCTTTGCCTGATGGGCCTTCTGGGTCTACTGCGGGCCTGAATCCTGGCCCATAGTAGGGTTTCTAGTCGTATTCAGGCCGTGGGGGCCTAGTAGGAGGCATTTTTTTGTTTTTTTGTTTTCTTTACTTATTGTTGCTATTTTTATTTTATTTTTTCCAGTTTTTTTGTTTTGTTTTCTGCATTATTTATTTTCTTTTGTTTTTTGCTTTATTTTTTGATTTTAGTTTTAGGAAAATTATAAACTTTCTGTTAGTGCCATTAGTTTTAAAATTTGAAAACACCTTTTTTTTTTTTCTTTCTTGCTTTATTTATTTTATTTTGTTTCTACTTACAACAAAATACTTACTGTTGCTATTTTTAATTATTACAAGGGCCGAACCATAAGACATTAAAGCATTTCAAATGAACTCTGAAAAAGTTGAAAGTTGGCATGGTATCATAAATTGGCCCACATAGCATGTGCATGTACAAAACAGACAATGGTATCATACTCGTCAGTTACAAAGTTGGCATGGTATCATCATAATAGTTGCGGGAGAAAGTCTTCACTTTTTCTTCGCTTGTGTCATTTGCTTATTGCGCCGTAACCATGGATAATCTTCATCGTTCATTAGGATGCTGGGGTCAGCCTTGACTTTGAAGGGAGGAATTTCATGAAACTTTTCATAATCTGCAGACATGTCTATCTTGCCCTCCACTCCCACGATGTCCCTTTTTCCTAAAAGAACTATGTGGCGCTTTGGCTCATCGTATGATGTATTCGCTTCCTTATCTTTTCTCTTTCTCGGTCTGGTAGACATGTCCTTCACATAGATAACCTGTGCCACATCATTGGCTAGGACGAACGGTTCGTCAGTGTACCCAACATTTTTCAGATCCACTGTTGTCATTCCGTACTATGGGTCTACCTGTACCCCGCCTCCTGACAGATTGGCCCATTTGCACTTAAACAAAGGGACCTTAAAATCATGTCCATAGTCAAGTTCCCGTATGTCCACTATGTAACCATAATATGTGTCCTTTCCCCTCTCGGTTGTTGCATCAAAGCGGACACCGCTATTTTGGTTGGTGCTCTTTTGATCTTGGTCAATCGTGTAAAATGTATTCCCATTTATCTCATATCCTTTCCAAATCAATACAGTCAAAGATGGTCCCCTGGACAACAAGTACAACTCATCACAAACAGTGTTGTCACCTCTGAGACGTGCTTCCAACCAACTGCTGAAAGTCCTGATGTGTTCACATGTAATCCAGTCGTCGCACTGCTCCGGGTGTTTGGAGCGCAGATTGTTCTTGTGTTCATCGACATACAGGGTCACCAAGGTAGAGTTCTATAGAACTGTGTAGTGTGCTTGAGACCAAGAATATCCGTCCTTGCATATTATTGAGTCCCTGCCAAGCGTGCCTTTTCCAGTCAGTCTCCCCTCATACCGTGATTTAGGGAGACCTATCTTCTTAACGCCAGGAATAAAGTCAACACAAAACCTGATGACATCCTCTGTTTGATGGCCCATGGAGATGCTTCCTTCTGGCCTGGCACGGTTACGGACATATTGTGTAGAAATACGGGGCCCAGAATGGCAATCTCGTCAACTAGATGAACTAGGACGTGCGTCGTGATATTGAAGAAGGATGGTGGGAACACCAGCTCGAAACTAACAAGACATTGCACCACATCACTCCTTAGCCTTGGTATGATTTCTGGATTGATCACCTTCTGAGAGATTGCATTGAGGAATGCACATAGCTTCACAATGGCTAATCGGACGCTTTCCGGTAGAAGCCCCCTCAATGCAACCGGAAGTAGTTGCGTCATAATCACATGGCTGTCATGAGACTTTAGGTTCTGAAACTTTTTCTCTGCCATATTTATTATTCCTTTTATATTCGACGAGAAGCCAGTCGAGACCTTCATACTAAGCAGGCATTCAAAGAAGATTTCCTTCTCTTCTTTGGTAAGAGCATAGCTGGCAGGACCTTCATACTGCTTTGGAGGCATGCCGTCTTTTTCATGCAAACGTTGCAGGTCCTCCCGTGCCTCAGCTGTATCTTTTGTCTTCCCATACACGCCCAAGAAGCCTAGCAGGTTCATGCAAAGGTTCTTCGTCACGTGCATCACGTCGATCGAAGAGCGGACCTCTAGGTCTTTCCAGTAGGGTAGGTCCCAAAATATAGATTTCTTCTTCCACATGGGTGCGTGTCCACCAGCGTCACTCGGAACAGCTAGTCCGCCGGGACCCTTTCCAAAGATTACGTGTAAATCATTGACCATAGCAAGTACGTGATCACCGGTACGCATGGCGGGCTTCTTCCGGTGATCTGCCTCGCCTTTGAAATGCTTGCCTTTCTTTCGACATTGATGGTTGGTCGGAAGAAATCGATGATGGCCCAGGTACACATTCTTCCCGTAGCTTGCCAGGTATATACTATTGGTGTCAAGTAAACAGTGCGTGCATGCGTGGTATCCCTTGTTTGTCTGTCCTGAAAGGTTACTGAGAGCGGGCCAATCGTTGTTGGTCACGAACAGCAACGCCTTTAGTTAAATTCGTCCTGTTTGTGCTCCTCCCACGTACGTACACCGTTTCCATTCCACAGCTGTAAAAGTTCTTCAACTAATGGCCTTAGGTACACATCAATGTCGTTGCCGGGTTGCTTAGGGCCTTGGATGAGAACTGGCATCATAATGAACTTCCGCTTCATGCACATCCAAGGAGGAAGGTTATACATACATAGAGTCACGGGCCAGGTGTTGTGATTGCTGGTCTGCTCCCCGAAAGGATTAATTCCATCCGCACTTAAAGCAAACCATACGTTCCTTGGCTCACTTGCAAACTCATCCCAGTACTTTCTCTCGATTTTTCTCCACTACGACCCGTCAGCGGGTGCTCTCAACTTCTCGTCTTTCTTACGGTCCTCACTGTGCCATCGGATCAACTTGGCATGCTCTCCGTTTCTGAACAGACGTTTCAACCATGGTATTATAGGAGCATACCACATCACCTTCGCAAGAACCCTCTTCCTGGGGGGCTCACCGTCAACATCACCAGGGTCATCTCGTCTGATCTTATACCGTAATGCACCGCATACCGGGCATGCGTTCAGATCCTTGTACGCACCGCGGTAGAGGATGCAGTCATTAGGGCATGCATGTATCTTTTGCACCTCCAATCCTAGAGGGCATACGACCTTCTTTTCTGCGTATATACTGTCAGGCAATTCGTTATCCTTTGGGAGCTTCTTCTTTAATATTTTCAGTAGCTTCTCAAATCCTTTGTCAGGCACAGCATTCTCTGCCTTCCACTGCAGCAATTCCAGTACGGTACCGAGCTTTGTGTTGCCATCTTCGCAATTGGGGTACAACCCTTTTTTGTGGTCCTCTAACATGTGATCGAACTTCAGCTTCTCCTTTTGACTTTCACATTGCGTACTTGCATCGACAATGACCCGGCGGAGATCATCATCATCGGGCACATCGTCTGGTTCCTCTTGATCTTCAGCAGCTTCGCCCGTTGCAGCATCGTCGTGCACATTGTCTGGTTCCTCTTGATGTTCAGTAGCATCACCGTAGTCAGGGGGCACATAGTTGTCATCGTACTCTTCTTCTTCGCCGTCTTCCATCATAACCCCTATTTCTCTATGCCTCCTCCAAACATTATAGTGTGGCATGAAACCCTTGTAAAGCAGGTGGGTGTGGAGGATTTTCCGGTCAGAGTAAGACTTCGTATTCCCACATATAGGGCATGGACAACACATAAAACCATTCTGCTTGTTTGCCTCAGCCACTTCAAGAAAATCATGCACGCCCTTAATGTACTCGGAGGTGTGTCTTGAACCGTACATCCATTGCCGGTTCATCTGCGTGCATTATATATAATTAAGTGTGTCAAAAATCATTACAGAACATCATGAATAGATAATTAAGTGAGCAAATTAATAGAAGTTCATCATCACATTAAAACCAAAGTACATACATAGTTCACATCTAACAACATAAAGCTCTGCAGAGCATCTAAATTAATTAAACCATACACTGAAACTATGTAAAATATTTCAATGCAAAAACAAATGTGATCATAATCGTAACCAATGTAACAACTGATCCAACGACATAATGATACCAAGCCTCGGTATGAATGGCATATTTTCTAATCTTTCTAATCTTCAAGCGCATTGCATCCATCTTGATCTTGTGATCATCGACGACATGCGCAACATGCAACTCCAATATCATCTTCTCCTCCTCAATTTTTCTAATTTTTTCCTTCAACAAATTGTTTTCTTCAACTAAATTTAACCTCTCGACAATAGGGTCAGTTGGAATTTCCGGTTCAACAACCTCCTAGATAAATAAAATCTGTCACGTTGGTCGGCATAATTGTCATAAACAATAAATGAACCAATAGTTATGAAAAGATAATATGTACCACATCCGAATCATAGACAGGACGAGGGCCGACGGGGGCGGATACCAAAACCATCGCACTATATAAGATGCAATAATAAAAGTAAGAAAATTATACAAGTATCTATATAAACATACAAGTAAGAATCTTTTTTCCTTTCAGAAAGAAGATCAGAACAAGAGGCTCACCATGGTGGTGCCGGCGACGAGATCGGCGCGGGCGATCGACGGCGGTGAAGACAGGGACGGGACGTGACGGACCGCTAAACCTAGACAAATATTGAGGAAAATGGAGCTTGGAGGTCGAGCTTGGAGAGGAGAAAGCTTAAGTAGTGTGGCTCGGGCATTTCATCGAACACCTCGTGTGCATAGGAGGTGAGCTAGAGCACCACAAAGCTCTCCCCTTGCCGGCCACGAAAAACAGAGCAGCGGGAGTGCTCTGCTCGCGTGCGAGGGGTATATATAGGCAACTAATTGGTCCCGGTTCGTGGCAAGAACCGGGACTAAAGGGCAGCCTTTGGTCCCTGTTCAAGCCACCAACCGGGACCAATGGTGGTGGGCCAGGAGCGAGGCCCATTGGTCCCGGTTCATCCCACCAACCAGGACCAATAGGTCCAGTCGAACCAGGACCAATGGCCCACGTGGCCCGGCCGGCCCCCGGGGCTCACGAACCGTGTCCAATGCCCCCATTGGTCCCGGTTCTGGATTGAACCGGGACTAATGGGCTGGCCCGGCCTGGACCATTGCCCCCTTTTCTACTAGTGATCAGAGTACAACATGATATAGCTTCGGCACTCAGCTACCCCATTATACAACTGCACCAGCACCAAGTTTCACATGCAACATCTAGAACCTTTCGAAATTAGCATCATAGATGGTACATAGACAGATGCATCTCATGGGGAAAACTACTGAAGCGGAAGGCGAATATTGAGTCTTCATTGATGTTGAAGGTCTTTGCAATTTTAGGCCAGTGCTTGTGGATGATTGACCATCCATCCTTCGTCCTCCTCAGAAACACTTCAATATTGAACCGTGGGTGTTGTATGAATACCTTTGATACGTCTTCAATGTATCTATAATTTTTTATTGTTCCATGCTATTATATTACTTCTTTTAGATGTTTATGGGCTTTATTTTACACATTTATATCATTTTTGGGACTAACCTACTAACCGGAGGCCCAGCCCGTATTGCTGTTTTTTTTTGCCTATTTCAGTATTTCAAAGAAAAGGAATATCAAACGGAGTCCAAACGGAATGAAACCTTCGGGAGCGTGATTTTTGGAATGAACGTGATCCAGAGGACTTGGAGTGCAAGCCAAGAAGCAGCCGAGGCGGCCACGAGATAGGAGAGCGCGCCCACCCCCTCTGGACGCGCCCCCTGTCTTGTGGGCCCCTCAGGCGGCCACCGACGTACTTCTTCCTCCTATATATGCCTACGTACCCTGAAAACATCCAGGGAGCCAACGAAACACAATTTCCACCACCATAACCTTCTGTATCCGCGAGATCCCACCTTGGAGCCTTCGTCGGTGCTCCGCCGGAGGAGGAATCGACCATGGAGGGCTTCTACATCAACACCATAGCCCCTCCAATGAGTTATGAGTAGTTTACCAGAGACCTTCGGTACATAGTTATTAGCTAGATGGCTTGTTCTCTCTTTTTTGGATCTCAATACAATGTTCTCCCCCTCTCTTGTGGAGATCTATTCGATGTAAACTCTTTTTGCAGTGTGTTCATCGAGATCCGATGAATTGTGGGTTTATGATCAAGTTTATCTATGAGAAATATTTGAATCTTCTCTGAATTCTTTTATGTATGATTGAGTTATCTTTGCAAGTCTCTTCAAATTATCAGTTTGGTTTGGCCTACTAGATTGATCTTTCTTGCCATGGGAGAAGTTCTTAGCTTTGGGTTCAATCTTACGGTGTCCTTACCCAGTGACAGAAAGGGTTGGAAGGCACGTATTGTATTGTTACCATTGAGGATAAAACGATGGGGTTTATATCATATTTCTTGAGTTTATCCCTCTATATCATGTCATCTTGCTTAATGTGTTACTCTGTTCTTTATGAACTTTAATACTCTAGATGCAGGCAGGAGTCGGTCGATGTGTGGAGTGCTACCTCATGAGCACTGCGTTGGATTTCCCCGAAGAGGAGAGGATGATGCAGCAAAGTAGCGTAAGTATTTCCCTCAGTTTTTGAGAACCAAGGTATCAATCCAGTAGGAGACCACGCACAAGTCCCTCGTACCTACACAAAACGATAGCTACTCGCAACCAACGCGATTAGGGGTTGTCAATCCCTTCACGGTCATTTACGAGGGTGAGATCTGATAGAGATGATAAATAATATTTTTGGTATTTTTGATAGATAGATGCAAAGTAAAAAAGTAAAAGGCAAAGTAAAAACAAAGCAAGTAAATAAAATGATAGAGATTCATATGATGAGAATAGACCCGGGGGGCATAGGTTTCACTAGTGGCTTCTCTCAAGAGCATAGATATTCTACGGTGGGTGAACAAATTACTATTGAGCAATTGACAGAATTGAGCATAGTTATGAGTATATCTAGGCAATGATCATGTATATAGGCATCACGTCCAAAACAAGTAGATCGAAACGACTCTGCATCTACTACTATTACTCCACTCATCGACCGCTATCCAGCATGCATCTAGAGTATTAAGTTAAAAACAGAGTAACGCTTTAAGCAAGATGACATGATGTAGAGGGATAAATTCATGCAATATGATAAAAACCCAATCTTGTTATCCTCGATGGCAACAATACAATACGTGCCTTGCAACCTTTTCTGTCACTGTGTAAGGACACCGCAAGATTGAACCCAAAGCAAAGCACTTCTCCCATTGCAAGAACTACCAATCTAGTTGGCCAAACCAAAAAGGATAATTCGAAGAGACTTGCAAAGATAACTCAATCATACATAAAAGAATTCAGAGAAGAATCAAATATTTTCCATAGATAATACTGGTTCATAAACCCACAATTCATCAGTCTCAACAAACACACCACAAAAAGAAGATTACATCGAATAGATCTCCACAAGAGAGCGGGAGAACATTGTATTGAGATCCAAAAAGAAAGAAGAAGCCATCTAGCTACTAGCTATAGACCCGAAGGTCTGAAGTAAACTACTCACACTTCATCGGAGGGGCTATGGTGTTGATGTAGAAGCCTTCCGTGGTCGATGCCCCCTCCGGCGGAGCTCCGGAACAGGCCCCAAGATGGGATCTCGTGGATACAGAAGGTTGCGGCGGTGGAATTAGGTTTTTGGCTCCTGTTCTGATCGTTTGGGGATACGTAGGTATATATAGGAGGAAGGAGTACATCGGTGGAGCGTCAGGGGGCCCATGAGGTAGGGGGGCGCGACCTCCAACCTCGTGACCGCCTCTGGCACTTCTTGGAGTAGGGTCCAAGTCTCCTGGATCATGTTCGGTTGGAAAATCACATTCCCGAAGGTTTCATTCCGTTTGGACTCCGTTTGATATTCCGTTTCTTCGAAACACTAAAATAGGCAAAAAACAGCAATTCTGGGCTGGGCCTCCGGTTAATAGGTTAGTCCCAAAAATAATATAAAAGTGGATAATAAAGCCCAATATAGTCCAAAACAGTAAATAAAGTAGCATGGAGCAATAAAAAATTATAGATATGTTGGAGACGTATCAGGCATCCCCAAGCTTAATTCCTGCTCGTCCTCGAGTAGGTAAATGATAAAAAAGAATTTTTGATGCGGAGTGATACTTTGGCATAATTTCCATGTAAATCTTCTTAATTGTGATATGAATATTCAAAGCCGAAAGATTCAAGACAAAAGTTCATATTGACACAAAAATAATAATACTTCAAGCATACTAATCAAAGCAATCATGTCTTCTCAAAATAACATGGCAAAAGAAAGTTCATCCCTACAAAATCATATAGTTAGGCTATGCTTCATTTTCGTCACACAAAGATGTTCCTAACTTCTATACCACCGATGACAAGCCAAGCAATTGTTTCATACTTAAATAATCTCAAACTTTTTCAACCTTCACGCAATACATGAGCGTGAGCCATGGATATAGCACTATGGGTGGAATAGAATATGATGATGGGGATTGTGTGGAGAAGACAAAAAATGAGAAAGTCTCATATTGATGAGGCTAATCAACGGGCTATGGAGATGCCCATCAATTGATGTCAACATGAGGAGTAGGGATTGTCATGCAACGGATGCACTAGAGCTATGAATGCTCAACAAAAGAAAACTAGTGGGTGTGCATCCAACTCGCTTGCTCATGAAGACCTAGGGCATTTGAGGAAGCCCATCATAGGAATATACAAGCCAAGTTCTATAATGAAAAATTCCCACTAGTATGAAAAGGAAAACTTTATGAGACTCACTACATGAGGAACAAGGTGGTACTTTGAAGCACAATATATGAGACTCACTACATCAAGAACAAGGTGCTACTTTGAAGCACAAGTGTGGAAAAAGGGATAGTAGCATTGCCCCTTTTATTTTTTATTTTTTTATTTTTTGGGCCTTTCTTTTTTTTCTTTTGGCCTTTCTCTCTTTTTTATTTGGGCATTGCTCTAATAATGATGATCATCACACTTCTATTGATTACAACATAAGGATTACAACTCGAAACTTAGAACAAGATATGACTCTATATGAATGCCTCCGGCGGTGTACCGGAATGTTGCAATGAATCAAGAGTGACATGTATGGAAAATAATGCATGGTGGCTTTGCCACAAATACTATGTCAACTACATGATCATGTAATGGCAATATGACAAAAGTAATGTATGTCATGATGATGATGGTGGAAGTTGCATGGCAATATATCTCGGAATGGCTATGGAAATGCCATGATAGGTAAGTATGGTGGCTGTTTTGAGGAAGATATAAGGAGGTTTATGTGTGATAGAGCGTATCGTATCACGGGGTTTGGATGCACCGGAGAAGTTTGCACCAACTCTCAAGGTGAGAAAGGGCAATGCACGGTACTGAAGAGGCTAGCAAAGGCGGAAAGGTGAGAGTGCGTATAATCCATGGACTCAACATTAGTCAAAAGAACTCATATACTTATTGCAAAAATTTAGAATTCATAAAAAATCAAGTACTACGCGCATGCTCCTAGGGGGATAGATTGGTAGGAAAAGACCATCGCTCATCCCCGACCGCCACTCATAAGGATGCACAAGCCAGGTACACTTCATGTTTCAAATTTGTTACACAACTTTAACCATACATGCATGCTACGGGACTTGAAAACTTCAACACAAGTATTTCTCAAATTCATAATCACCCAATTAGCACAACTTTGATATTATCCCCTCCATATCTCAAAACAATTATCAAGCATCAAACTTATCTTAGTATTCAACGCACTCAAAAGAAATTTCACATATCTTGAATACCAAGTATATTAACATTAAGCAAATTACCATGCTATTAACGACTCTCAAAATAATCTAAGTGAAGCATGAGAGATCAATAGTTTCTTTAAAACAAATCCACCACCGTGCTCTAAAAGATATAAGTGAAGCACTAGAGCAAAAATTATCACGCTCAAAAGATATAAGTGAAGCATTATGAGCAAAACTATGAAGCTCAGAAGATATAAGTGAAGAACATAGAGTATTCTAACAAATTCCAAATCACGTATGGCTCTCTCAAAAGGTGTGTACAGTAAGGATGATTGTGGTATACTAACAAGCAAAGACACAAATAATACAAGACGCTCCAAGCAAAACACATATCATGTGATGAATAAAAATATAGCTCCAAGTAAATTACCGATGGAAGTGGACGAAAGAGGGGATGCCTTCCGGGGCATCCCCAAGCTTTGAATTTTTGGTGCCCTTGGATTATCTTGGGGGTTCCATGGGCATCCCCAAGCTTAGGCTCTTGCCACTCCTTGTTCCATGATCCATCAAAAGAATTCATCCAAAACTTGAAAACTTCACAACACAAAACTCAACAGAAATCTCGTGAGCTCTGTTAGAGAAAGAAAACAAAAGACTACTTCAAGGTACTGTAATGAACTTATAATTTATTTATATTGGTGTTAAACCTACTGCATTCCAACTTCTCTATGGTTTATAAACTATTTTACTAGCCATAGATTCATCAAAATAAGCAAACAACACACGTAAAACAGAACCTGTCAAAAACAGAACAGTCTGTAGCAATCTGTAACTAACGCAAACTTCTGGAACTCTAAAAATTCTACCAAAATAGGAAGTCCTTGAAAATTTGTTTATTGAACAGAATAAAAAAGAATCAACGCAAAATCACGTTCCTGTGATTTAACAAAATTATATTTGTGCGCACAAAGTTTCTGTTTTTCAGCAGAGTCAAATCAACTATCATCGTAGGTTATCCTATAGGTTCTACTTGGCACAAACACTAATTAAAAGATAAAACGACATCCAAACAGAGGCTAGATGGATTATTTATTCCTAAACAGAAGCAAAAACAAAAAGCACAAAATAAAATTGGGTTGCCTCCCAACAAGCGCTATCGTTTAACGCCCATAGCTAGGCATAAAAGCAAGGATAGATCTAGGTATTGCCATCTTTGGTAGGCAATCCATAAGTGTCTCTCATGATAGATTCATATGGTAATTTTATTCTCTTTCTAGGGAAGTGTTTCATGCCCTTCTTTAAGGGAAATTGGAATCTAATATTCCTTCCTTCATATCAATAATATCACCAATCGTTCTAAGGAAAGGTCTACCAAGAATAATAGGACATGAAGGATTGCAATCTATATCAAGAACGATAAAATCTACGGGCACATAATTCCTATTTGCAACAATAAAAACATTATTAATTCTTCCCATAGGATTTTTAATAGTGGAATCCGCAAGATGCAAGTTTAGAGAGCAATCATCAAAATCACGGAAATCTAGCAAATCACATAAAGTTTTGGGAATAGTAGAGACACTAGCACCCAAATCACACAAAGCATGAAACTCATAATATTTAATTTTAATTTTAATAGTAGGTTCCCACTCATCATAGAGTTTTATAGGGATAGAAACTTTCAACTCAAATTTTTCTTCATAAGATTGCATTAAGGCATCAACAATGTGTTCGGTATAGGCTTTATTTTGACTATAAGCATGAGCAGAATCTAGCACGGATTGCAACAAGGAAATACAACCAATCAAAGAGCGATTTTCATAATTAAATTCCTTGAGATCCAAAATAGTGGGTTTAGCAACATCTTGGTTTTTATTTATTTCAATCCCACTTTCATCAATTTCGTCATCAAGATCTAGAAACTCCGAATTCTTAGAACGCCTTCTAGGTAAAGGAAAATCATATTCAGATTCATCAAGATTCATATTGCAAAACAAAGATTTAATGGGGGACACATCAATAACTTTTAGATCTTCATCTTGATTTTCATAGGAATTGGAAGAACACGCTTTAATAAAGGCATCTTTGGAAGCACGCATCCTAGCGGTTCTTTGCTTGCCCTCATCAATTGAAATTCTCATGGCTTTGAGAGACTCATGGATATCGTGCTTAGGAGGAATAGATCTAAGCTTTAAACAATCAATTTCAAGAGAAATTCTATCAACGTTCCTAGCCAAATCATCAACTTTAAGCAATTTTTCTTCAAGCAAAGCATTAAAATTCTTTTGTGAATTCATAAACTCTTCAACACTACTCTCAAATTCAGAGGGCATATTATTAAAATTTCCATAAGAATTGTTGTATGAATTTCAATAATTATTAGAAGGATTACTAGGATAAGGCCTAGGATTAAAATTCCCTCAATAAGCGTTGTTTCCAAAACTATTCCTACCAACAAAATTCACATCCATAGATTGATTATTATTCTCAAGAAAAGTAGACAAAGGCATATCATTGGGATCAAGAGGAGTATTTTTAGGAGCAAACATCTTCATAAGTTCATCCATCTTTTCACTCAAAACATTGATTTCTTCTATAGCACGCACTTTTTTACTAGAAGATCTTTCGGTGTGCCATTGAGAATAATTAGCCATAATATTATCAAGCAATCTTGTAGCATCTCCTAACGTAATTTCCACAAACGTGCCTCCCGCGGCCGAATCTAAAAAATTTCTAGAAGCAAAATTCAATCCGGCATAAAAATTTTGTATGATCATCCATAAATTCAAACCATGAGTAGGGCAATTTCAAAGCATTAATTTCATTCTTTCCCAAGATTGGGCAACATGCTCATGATCAAGTTGTTTAAAATTCATGATATTGTTCCTAAGAGTGATGATCTTAGCGGGAGGAAAATACATAGAGATAAAAGCATCTTTGCACTTGTTCCAAGAATCAATACTATTTTTAGGCAAAGATGAAAACCAAACTTTAGCATGATCTCTAAGTGAAAACAGAAATAACTTCAATTTGACAATATTGTTATCCATATCTTTCTTCTTTTGCATATCACACAAATCAACAAAATTGTTTAGATGAGTAGCGGCATCTTCACTTGGAAGGCCGGCGAATTGATCTTTCATAACAAGATTCATCAAAGCGGTATTGATTTCACAAGCCTCATCATTATTAAGAGGAGCAATTGGAGGACTAAGGAAATCATTATTATTGGTATTCGAAAAATCACACAATTTGGTATTATCTTGTGCCATGGCGACAAGTAATCCAACACACAAGCAAACAGAAAGGCAACGGGAAAAGGAAAACGGAAAAGAGAGGAGGTGATTGGGAAATAGAGGGAAAATAAAACGGCAAGGGTGAAGTGGGGGAGAGGAAAACGAGAGGCAAATGGCAAATAATGTAATGCAAGAGATAGGGATTGTGATGGGTACTTGGTATTGTTGACTTGCTTGCGTGAGCATCCCCGGCAACGGCGCCAGAAATTCTTCTTCCTACCTCTTGAGCACTGCGTTGGATTTCCCCTAAGAGGAGAGGATGATGCAGCAAAGTAGCGTAAGTATTTCCCTCAGTTTTTGAGAACCAAGGTATTAATCCAGTAGGAGACCACGCACAAGTCCCCCGTACCTACACAAAACGATAGCTACTCGCAACCAACGCGATTAGGGGTTTTCAATCCCTTCACGGTCACTTACGAGGGTGAGATCTGATAGAGATGATAAATAATATTTTTGGTATTTTTGATAGATAGATGCAAAGTAAAAAGTAAAAGGCAAAGTAAAAACAAAGCAAGTAAATAAAGTGATAGAGATTGATATGATGAGAATACACCCGGGGGCCATAGGTTTCACTAGTGGCTTCTCTCAAGAGCATAGATATTATATGATGGGTGAACAAATTAATGTTGAGCAATTGACAGAATTGAGCATAGTTATGAGTATATCTAGGCAATGATCATGTATATAGGCATCACGTCCAAAACAAGTAGATCAAAACGATTCTACATCTACTACTATTACTCCACTCATCGACCACTATCCAGCATGCATCTAGAGTATTCAGTTAAAAACAGTGTAAAGCTTTAAGCAAGATGACATGATGTAGAGGGATAAATTCATGCAATATGATAAAAAAACATCTTGTTATCCTCGATGGCAACAATACAATACGTGCCTTGCAACCCTTTCTGTCACTGTGTAAGGACACCGCAAGATTGAACCCAAAGCTAAGCACTTCTCCCATTGCAAGAACTACCAATCTAGTTGGCCAAAACAAAAAGGATAATTCGAGGAGACTTGCAAAGATAACTCAATCATACATAAAAGAATTCAGAGAAGAATCAAATATTTTCCATAGATAATACTGGATCATAAACCCAAATTCATCGGTCTCAACAAACACACCGCAAAAAGAAGATTACATCGAATAGATCTCCACAAGAGACGGGGAGAACATTGTATTGAGATCCAAAAGGAGAGAATAAGCCATCTAGCTACTAGCTATGGACCCAAAGGTCTGAAGTAAACTACTCACACTTCATCGGAGGGGCTATGGTGTTGATGTAGAAGCCCTCCGAGGTGGATGCCCCCTCCGGCGGAGCTCCGGAACAGGCCCCAAGATGGATCTCGTGAATATAGAAGGTTACGGCGGTGGAATTAGGTTTTTGGCTCCTGTTCTGATCGTTTGGGGATACATAGGTATATATAGGAGGAAGGAGTACGTCGGTGGAGCGTCAGGGGGCCCACGAGGTAGGGGGCGTGACCTCCACCTTCGTGACCGCCTCTGGCACTTCTTGGAGTAGGGTCCAAGTCTCCTGGATCACGTTTGGTTGGAAAATCACGTTCCCGAAGGTTTCATTCCGTTTGGACTCCGTTTGATATTCTGTTTCTTCGAAACACTGAAATAGGCAAAAAAATAACAATTCTGGGCTGGGCCTCCGGTTAATAGGTTAGTCCGAAAAATAATATAAAAGTGGAAAATAAAGCCCAATATAGTCCAAAACAGTAGATAAAGAAGCATGGAGCAATAAAAAATTATAGATACGTTGGAGACGTATCATGGAGTAATAGTAGTAGATGCAGGCAGGAGTCAGTCTACTTGTCACGGACGTGATGCCTATATACATGATCATGCCTAGATAATCTCATAATTATTCGTTTTTCTATCAATTGCTCGACAGTAATTTGTTCACCCACTGTAATACTTATGCTATCTTGAGAGAAGCCACTAGTGAAACCTATGGCCCCCGGGTCTATCTTTTATCATCTAAGCTTTCAATCTACTTTTATTTGCATCTTTACTTTTTGCATCTATATTATAAAATACCAAAAATATATTTATCTTATCATACTATCTCTATCAGATCTCACTTTTGCAAGTGGCCGTGAAGGGATTGACAACCCCTTTATTGCATTGGTTGCGAGTTCTTTGTTTGTTTGTGTAGGTGCGTGGGACTTTTGAGGAGCCTCCTACTGGATTGATTCCTTGATTCTCAAAACTGAGGGAAATACTTACGCTACTATTGCTGCATCACCCTTTCCTCTTCAAGGAAAACCAACACAAGCTCAAGACATAGCAACCTTCCTCGCCTCCTGACCATACAGGTGGTTTGAGAGGTAATCATCAGTGAACTGTTTTGGAAAGGCCTGAAAACAAGGATATGCATAAATATCTTCTCTATATTGGAAATGGGGTAAAGGAATAAAAAAGACAAGGTATAATAGTTAGTACCGTCCTGTAGTGAACTGATGTCTTCTTCATTGTGCAGACAAAGATCTTGTTGTTTTTTGTCGCTAATTTGTTTATCCTAACAATCTTTCTGAGTTTCATGACTTGACTGATATTCATGGACAACTCATTTCCCCATATGCAAAAAGGGTCGAACAGTGGGTCAAAACCTCTGACAACAGTACCTATGATACGTCTCCAACGTATCTATAATTTATGAAGTATTCATGCTATTTTATTATCTGTTTTGAAAGATTACGTGCTTTATTATACACTTTTATATTACTTTTGGGACTAACCTATTAACCGGAGGCCTAGCCCATATTACTGTTTTATTGCCTGTTTCAGTATTTCGAAGAAAAGGAATATCAAACAAAGTCCAAACGGAATGAAACCTTCGGCACCGTGATTTTTTGGAAGAATATCATCCTTGAGGCTTGGAGTTCACATCAGAAGATCCTCGAGTAGGCCAGGAGATAGGGGGCGCCCCCTACTGGGCGTGCCCCCTTGTCTCATGGGCCCCTCGAGCACCTCCCGATCGACTTATTTTGCCTATATGAGCCTACGTACCCTAAAAACATCGAATATCAAGATAGATCGGGAGTTCCACCATTGCAAGCCTCTGTAGCCACCAAAAACCTCTCGGGAGCCCGTTCCGGCACCCTGTCGGAGGGGGAACCCATCACCGGTGGCCATCTTCATCATCCCGGCGCTATCCATGACGAGGAGGGAGTAGTTCACCCTCGGGGCTGAGGGTATGTACCAGTAGCTATGTGTTTGATCTCTCTCTCTCTCGCGTGTTCTCTCTATCGCACGATATTGATGTATCATGAGCTTTGCTATTATAGTTGAATCTTATGACGTTTCTCCCCCCTCTACTCTCTTGTGATGAATTGAGTTTCCCTCTTGAAGTTATCTTATTGGATTGAGTCTTTATTTGAGAACACTTGATGTATGTCTTGCCATGTTTATCTGTGGTGACAATGGGATATCACGTGCCACTTGATGTATGATTTGGTGACCAACTTGCGGGTTCCGCCCATGAACCTATGCATAGGGGTTGGCACACGTTTTCTTGACTCTCTGGTAGAAACTTTGGGGCACTCTTTGAAGTACTTTGTGTTTGTTGGATGAATTTGAGATTGTGTGACGCATATCATATAATCATGCTCACGGATAATTGAGGTGACAATGGAGTATCTAGGTGACATTAGGGTTTTGGTTGATTTGTGTCTTAAGGTGTTATTCTAGTACGAACTCTGGAATAGATTGATCTGAAAGAATAACTTTGAGGTGGTTTCCTACCCTACCATAATCTCTTCGTTTGTTCTCCGCTATTAGTGGCTTTGGAGTGACTCTTTGTTGCATGTTGAGGGATTGTTATATGATCTATCTATGTTATTATTGTTGAGAGAACTTGCACTAGTGAAAGTATGAACCCTAGGCCTTATTTCCTAGCATTGAAATACCGTTTACGCTCACTTTTATCATTAGTTACCTTGCTGTTTTTATTATTTCAGATTACAAAATCCTTTATCTACCATCCATATTGCACTTGTATCACCATCTCTTCACCAAACTAGTGCACCTATACAATTTACCATTGTATTGGGTGTGTTGGGGACGCAAGAGACTCTTTGTTATTTGGTTGCTTGGTTGTTTGAGATAGACCATCTTCATCCTACGCCTCCCACGGATTGATAAAATCTTAGGTCCTCCACTTGAGGGAAATTTCCTACTGTCCTACAAACCTGTGTACTTGCAGGCCCAACAACGTCTACAAGAAGAAGGTTGTGTAGTAGACATCAAGCTCTTTTCCGGCGCCGTTGCCGGGGAGGCTAGGTAAGCGTTACTCACACCACGTCAACTAAGGTCTTTTCTAGTGCCGTTGTCGGGGAGATGAGTGCTTGAAGGTATATCTTTAGATCTTGCAATCTAATCTTTTTGTTTCTTGTTTTATCACTAGTTTAGTTTATAAAATAAAACTACAAAAAATGGAGTTAAGCTTGTCTCATACACTTCGTCTTTTTAATATCTTTTGTGAGTTTGATGGAAAGGAAACTTGTGCTCAAGTGCTAGAAGAAGAATGCTTCAAAATGCTTGGTACAAAATCTTTGAATGATGAGCATGATTGCAATGTTGTTAGTATGAACTCCTTGAATATCCTTAGTACTAATGATGATTGCTCTAGTCATGATGAAAATGTCTCTTATAAGCATGTTGATTTTTGTGGAGTGCATGTTTGCATGAACACACCAAATAAAGAAGATATATATTGCAAGAGGCATAAGCACTTACAAACTAAATGGTTGCAATAAAGGCTAGATGTGAGTGCTGAAAATTTAAATTTCCTTTGCCGTACTTGTGAACTTTGCAATGAATGTGGTCATTTACATCTCCGATGCAAATTGTTTCATGACCGAATCGTGTCCAAAAATTGTGATGATTTGATGTCCCTTGCACATTATAATGAACTTAGTTTGCTTTTGGGTTATGAAGAGTTGAAACATTTAACTAAGCCCATTCCAGAATTTAATCTTGAGAATTTCCTTGATATTGATCTAGAAAAGATTTATATGTTTTTGCGGAGAATTGCATTAAAAATCCTTATATTGCCAATTACCTAAAGAAATGAAAGCAAATAGAAGATGATGAGAATACTAGTGAAAGGGAAGAGACTTCCCAATATCCTCCTATTATTTCTTATGATGAATCAGGTAACGAGGAGGAGCTTTCTATTCAACCAATCTCGTCAATAAGGAGCTCAAAGAGGAAGGTTGAACCCACACATAATGAGAAAATGAAAAGGAAAAGAAGGGGCAACAAAGGTAAAAAAGGTATCCGTCCCAAATGATGTTGCTCCTACTACTCATTGTGATGATGATAATTGCTATACTATTGGTGCTATCCATACTATTAATGATGAGAGTGATTATGCTTATGATATGAAAAGGCCCAAGCTTGGGGAAGCTATGTTTGATGAGGATGAAATATTTGAGAATATATTTGCTGTAATTAATGTTTGTACCAAGCTTGGGGATGCTATATTTAATGAAGATGATATTTTTAGCATCCCAAGTTTGGATATGCAAAGTTGTTATGATGATAGCATGCCTCTTACCTATTATGATTATATTGATGAAAGTGGGTTTGGAAGAGTGTCAACTTTAGGAAGTAGTGATCCCACTATTTTGGAGGATGTTAAATTTTATTGGGATGAATACGAAAGTGGATTTGGAAGAGTGTCAACTTTATTTAGTGATTCCACTATCTTGGGAGAGGTATCAATCGATTATGATGAGAACGAAGTTGTTACTTATGATGATTATTGTGATGAACCTTATGCTCTAAAAAGTAGTGATGATTATATTTACAAATTTTGTGATGATTATGATTACCCTTTTTCTGAACATTACTCTTTTAATGTGGAAACAATTTTTAGTGTTCAAGTCTCTTATGACACTTCCACTATTCCGAATGAGAAGAATTTTGCTTATGCGGAGAGTAGTAAATTTTCTATGCTTGTAGATCATGAAAAGAATGCTTTAGGTGCTGGTTATATTGTTTAATTCATTCATGTTGCTACTGAAAATTATTTTGAGGGAGGAACATATGCTTGTAGGAATTGCAATAATATCAAGTTTCCTCTCTATGTGCTTAAAATCATGAAGCTATGCTTGTTTTACCTTCCTATGCTAGTTGATTATTGTTCCCATAAGTTGTTTGATCACAAAATCCCTATGCATAGGAAGTGGGTTAGACTTAAATGTGCTATTCATATGCTTCATGGTGCTCCCGTTATGTTTCAATTCTTATCTTTTATGTGAGCATCATTGTCATCATCATGCCTAGCTAGAAAGGCATTAAAGAAAAGCGCTTGTTGGGAGACAACCCAATATTTACCCTTACTGTTTTTGTGTGTCCACATGATTATGCTACTGTAGTAATCATTTTTTATAGATTTTGTTTCAATAAAGTGCCAAGTAAGACCTTTAGGATAGCTTAAGGTGATAGTTGTGTTGATCCTGCTGAAAATCAGAAACTTTTGAACCCAGTAAATTAGTTTTGTTAATTCACAGAAATGTGCTTCTGATCTGATTCTTTTTGCTCTGGATTGGTACACAAATTGCTTAGGACTTCCAAATTTTGTTGGATTTCTGGAGTTCCAGAAGTATATGTTTGATACAGATTACTACAGACTATTCTGTTTTTGACAGATTCTGTTTTCTTTGTGTTGTTTGCTTATTTTGATGAATCTGTGAGTATTATCGAAGGGTATGAACCATAGATAAGTTGGAATACAGTAGATATTACACCAATATGAATTTAGAGTGAGTTCATTACAGTACCTAAGTGGTGGTTTTATTTTCTTATACTAACGGAGCTTATGAGTTTTCTGTTGAGTTTTGTGTTGTGGAGTTTTCAAGTTTTGGGTAAAGATTCGATGGGCTATGGAATAAGGAGTGGCAAGAGCCTAAGATTTGGGACTCCCAAGGCACCCCCAAGGTAATATTCAAGGACAACCAAGAGCCTAAGCTTGGGGATGCCCCGGATGGCATCCCCTCTTTCGTCTTCGTTCATCGGTAACTTTACTTGGAGCTATATTTTTATTCACCACATGATATGTGTTTTTCTTGGAGCGTCATTTTATTTTGTTAGAATTTGCTTGATTTTATTTATAATAATGTTTTTTATCTTTAGTTTCAATAAAAATGTCAAGGATAGCCTTTACCATGCTTATTTTGCTAGTATACATGTTGTTGTTTGAAAACAGAAAGTTTACCGCTGTTGCAAAAATTCCCTAGAAAAGTAAGAGCATGATATAATGCTGAAACTTTTTGCAAAATTAGCTATGATAAATTTACTACAGTGGGAACTTTATTTCATAATTTTTGGAGTTAGGGAAGTGTTGATACTCTTGCATTCTTTACAGACTTTGCTGTTTTGGCAGATTGCTGTTATGGTTGCATTGTTTGCATATGTTTGCTTGATTAATGATTCTATTTGAGGATAGGAGTATTAAATATGCAGAGGCATTTAGTATGCAATGTTGAATAATAATTTTAGTGATTTGTTACAGTAGAAAATGATAAGGTTTTGCATTGTTTTATACTAACCTATCTCACGAGTTATTGTTGAGTTTGGTGTGGATGAAGCTTTTGATAAAAGAGAAACCATGATATGAGAGGAACTAAGGAGACACAAAAGTTCAAGATTGGGCATGCCCAAGGCACCCCAAGATAATATTTCAAGAAGACTCAAGCATCTAAGCTTGGGGATGCCCCGGTAGGCATCCCACCTTTCTTCTTCAACAACTATCGGTCAGTATCGGTTGAGCCTAAGTTTTTGCTTCTTCACATGAGTTGTGCTATCCTTGCAATGTCATTTTATTTTGTTTTGCTAGCTGTTTGAATACAATACCAAGTTCTGAAATTCTTTAATGAGAGAGAGTCTTCACATAGTTACATAACTATTTAGCTACTCATTGTTCTTCACTTATATCTTTTTGGAGTAGTTTCTCATTTACTCGTGTGCTTCACTTATATCCTATGAGTAAATGGTTGAATGAGTTGATTGTCATAAATCTGAAACTATATATGTCTCTTTTGCTTATCCCATGGGGAGTTATGACTTCACATCTAAGAAGTAGAGGTTGTAAATTTATTGAAGGTTAGCAAACGTTGTATTGGTCATTTGAACAATTCATGGAAGAATATTGAAGGAAGAGAGATTTCATATATAAATACACTATCCTAGACATCTTTTATAATTGGGAGCACTCATTAAGTATGACATGCTAAAGAGTTGATATTGGACAAGGAAGACAACATAATGGGTTATGTTTCCGACATCTCAATTAAAGTATATTGTCATGGATCATTCAAACATGTTGAGCTTGCCTCCCCCCCTCTCATGCTAGCCAAATTCCTTGCACCAAGTAGAGATATTACTTGTGCTTCCAAATATCCTGAAACCCAGTTTTGCCATGAGAGTCCACCATACCTACCTATGGATTCAGTAAGATCCTTCAAATAAGTTGTCATCGGTGCAAGCAATAAAAATTCCTCTCTAAATATGTATGATCTTTTGGCGTGAAGAAAATAGATTTATACTATCTTGTTATGGAAGCAATAAAAGCGACGGACTGCATAATAAAGGTCCATATACAAGTGCAATATAAAGTGACGTTCATTCGCATTAAGATTTTGTGCATCCAACCCTAAAAGCGCATGACAACCTCTTCTTCCCTCTGCGAAGGGCCTATCTTTTACTTTATGTCTTTTACTTTTATGCAAGAGTCAAGGTGATCTCCACCTTTCCCTTTTTCATTTTATCCTTCGGCAAGCACTTTGTGTTGGGGTGATCCTGATATATATATCCAATTGGATGCAAGTTAGCATGAACTATTATTGTTGACATCACCCAAAGGTCAATACGTTGGGAGGCAACACTATAAGCCCCTATCTTTCTCGGTGTTCAATTAAGACTTCATAACCACAAGTATTGCGTGAGTGTTAGCAATTGTAGAAGACTATATGATAGTTGAGTATGTGGAGTTTGCTATTCCTGAAAATAAGATGAATTGCAATTGTTTCATGACTAAGAACGAAGTTTGCTAGTTTTCAAGAAAGTTTATGGTCTATGCTTTAACAAGTGAATTGCTTGTTGCTTGCTCGTGGGAAGTTTTATGAGATGAACTACTGTTATGACATATTATCATGCTAGAAAAGGTGATTGAAATTATCATTGATCAAACTTGTGCACCTTCTAGCATTCACACTTCATAAATTCTTTCTTTATCATTTACCTACTCGAGGACGAGTAGGAATTAAGCTTGGGGATGCTGATACGTCTCCAACGTATCTATAATTTATGAAGTATTCATGCTATTTTATTATCTATTTTGAATGATTACGGGCTTTATTATACACTTTTATATTACTTTTGGGACTAACCTATTAACAAGAGGCCCAGCCCATATTGCTGTTTTATAGCTTGTTTCAGTATTTCGAAGAAAAGGAATATCAAACGGAGTCCAAATGGAATGAAACCTTCGGCATCGTGATTTTTTGGAAGAATATCATCCTGGAGACTTGGAGTTCACGTCAGAAGATCCTCGAGGAGGCCAGGAGATAGGGGGGCGCCCCCCCCCCCCACTGGGCGCGCCCCCTGTCTCGTGGGCTCCTCGAGCACCTCCTGACCGACTTCTTTCGCCTATATAAGCCTATGTACCCTAAAAACATCGAATATCAAGATAGATCGGGAGTTTCGCCGCCGCAAGCCTCTGTAGCCACCAAAAACCTCTCGGGAGCCCGTTCCGGCACCCTGCCGGAGGGGGAACCCATCACCGGTGGCCATCTTCATCATCCCGGCGCTATCCATGACGAGGATGGAGTAGTTCACCCTCGGGGCTGAGGTTATGTACAAGTAGCTATGTGTTTGATCTCTCTCTCTCTCGTGTTCTCTCTATCGCACGATCTTGATGTATCGCGAGTTTGCTATTATAGTTGGATCTTATGATGTTTTTCCCCCCTCTACTCTCTTGTGATGAATTAAGTTTCCCTCTTGAAGTTATTTTATCGGATTGAGTCTTTATTTGAGAACACTTGATGTATGTATTGCCATGTTATTCTGTGGTGACAATGGGATATCACATGCCACTTGATGTATGATTTGGTGACCAACTTGCGGGTTCCGCCCATGAACCTATGCATAGGGGTTGGCACACGTTTTCTTGACTCTCCGATAGAATCTTTCGGGCACTCTTTGAAGTACTTTGTGTTGGTTGGATGAATTTGAGATTGTGTGACGCATATCGTATAATCATGCTCACGGATACTTGAGGTGACAATGGAGTATCTAGGCGACATTAGGGTTTTGGTATTTGTGTCTTAAGGTGTTATTCTAGTACGAACTCTGGAATAGATTGATCCGAAAGAATAACTTTGAGGTGGTTTCGTACCCTACCATAATCTCTTCGTTTGTTCTCTGCTATTAGTGGCTTTGGAGTGACTCTTTGTGGCATGTTGAGGGATTGTTATATGATCTATCTATGTTATTATTGTTGAGAGAACTTGCACTAGTGAAAGTATGAACCCTAGGCCTTGTTTCCTAGCATTGCAATACCGCTTACGCTCACTTTTATCAATAGTTACCTTGCTGTTTTTATTATTTCAGATTACAAAAACCTTTATCTACCATCCATATTGCACTTGTACCACCATCTCTTCGCCGAACTAGTGCACCTATCCAATTTACCATTGTATTGGGTGTGTTGGGGACACAAGAGACTCTTTGTTATTTGGTTGCAGGGTTGTTTGAGAGAGACCATCTTCATCCTACGCCTCCCACGGATTGATAAAACCTTAGGTCATCCACTTGAGGGAAATTTTCTACTGTCCTACAAACCTGTGCACTTGCAGGCCCAACAACGTCTACAAGAAGAAGGTTGTATTGTAGACATCAAGCTCTTTTCTGGCGCGGTTGCCGGGGAGGCTAGGTAAGCGGTACTCACACCCCGTCAACTAAGCTCTTTTCTGGCGCCGTTGCCGGGGAGGTGAGTGCTTGAAGGTATATCTTTAGATCTTGCAACCGAACTTTTTGTTTCTTATTTTATCACTAGTTTAGTTTATAAAAGAAAACTACAAAAAATGGAGTTAAGCTTGTCTCATACGCTTTGTCTTTTTAATATCTTTCGTGAGTTTGATGGAAAGTAAAATTGTGCTCAAGTATTAGAAGAAGAATGCTTTAAAATGCTTGGTACTAAATCTTTGAATGATGAGCATGATTGCAATGTTGTTAGTATGAACTCCTTGAATATCCTTAGTACTAATGATGATTGCTCTAGTCATGATGAAAATGTCTCTTATAAGCATGTTGATATTTGTGGAGTGCATGTTTAACAACTTGGAAATAAAGCAATTGTATTTGTTTCTCATGTATTTAGTATAGCAAAATTTAATTTATTTCTCACATGGTATACAATAACAGAATGCACCCACAACAATTGAACATCACATTGCAGAATGGAACCAAACAGTTAACTAAACACCACAACAAACCAAACGTTAATTGAGCACCATATTGCACAATGTATAACATACTAGAAGATCAAACAGTTAACCAAACCAAGCAGCGTGAAGGAGCGCTGGCGAGGGGGCGGCGCTGCAAGCAAGGAGTGAAGGTTTCAACTTGGAAAGGAAGGTAGAAATAGGGGAAATGTGGCTTTTGGTAAGGGGAAGGGGGCGGGGAGGTAGATATTTTTGCGGAAGCCGAAAATTTGGAATCCCTTCAGCGAAAAAACTGGCGCGCAAGGTGTCATCAGACACGGTCCCTTATTCAGAGCTGTGTACGATATGTGAACATCACAAATGATTCAGATAGCTTAACCCGTGTGATATGAGTTTGAACGTAAAAAATTTTGGTTCCAATTTCCTGGGTTACAGTGCTCATCCACGTCATTGCATAATTTGGGTACACAAAGGAGAATACAACACACCCACACTTCTTAATCGAGCAAGTTCAGAAATTAAACATAGCTACCTGGCCTATACATTAATCTAACAAATTAAAGACTGACACTGTAAATTAAACAAAACAAAGAATACTACTATGGTTGGTTCTCATCGATCTCCGCCGCTTCCTCCATGTCCAGCTCACGCCCGATGGTCGACTGGGGAAGGGGCTCCATGGCATCCATCGCACCATACTCGTCAAGCATCTCGCCATCCCGCATCTGCCATCTCTTTGGAAAAGGCCGCCACGAGCTGGGCGTGGGCGGCCACCATATGGGCTTTGGCGGGCTCCGTCGTGGCAAGGTAAGCCATGCAGGAACCGACGGCTGCTCGAACGCTCTCGACGATTGCCAACTCTTTGACTATAGGTTGCCGACCATTCTCGGAGAAGCTTCTTTCGATTTGTGCGGTGACCGCCACAAGCTGGGCGTGGGCGGTCTCGACATGGTCCTGGGCGGCCTCCATCAGGGCTAAGGCCGCCGCTGCGGAAGGGCAGCTATTGTACTACTCTCACAAGTTGCTATCCCCAAGGAAGATGTTGCTGCCGCCGCCTGAGAAGCAACAGCGGTCGTTTTGGCTTCCTTGGCCGCCCGATCGCAGATTCCGGTCGCCCTCACGAAGCTTGTTAGCACGCGCCTGATACATCTCCAACGTATCTTTAATTTTTAGTTGTTCCATGCTGTTATATTATCATTCTTGGATGTTTTACAATCATTTGTCATTGTATATCATTTTTGGGGACTAACCTATTGACCCAGTGCTTAGTGACAGTTGTTGTTTTTTGCTTGTTTTTTACATCGCAGGAAATCAATATCATACGGAGTCCAAACACCGTGAAACCCCTGGAGGATTTTTTAGGACTAGAACACTCAGGATGGGCCAGAGCAACACCGGGGGGGTGCCCCAAGGGGCGCACAACCCACATGGCGCGCCTGGGCCCCCTGGCGTGCCAGGTGGGTTGTGCCCACCTCAGCGGCCTCCCGCACCCCATCTTTGCACTATAAATTCCCAAATATTCCTAAACCCTTCGGCGGCAGCGGCCGCCACAAGGCCTCTATATCCTCGTGATCCAATGTAGACACCGTTCTGGCACCTTGCCGGAGAGGGGAATCATCACCGGTGGCCATCTTCATCATCCCGGCGGCCATCACGATGAGGAGGGAACAGTCCACCCTCAGGGTT